>CM021104.1:537404647-537435515 GCA_007115665.2 Sequoiadendron giganteum | reverse complement strand
GGGGGAGGGAGGGATAGGTAGGTAGGGGGGAAAGAGGTGAGATGGATGTGAGATAGAGAGAGAGAGAAAAAAGAGAGAGAGGGGGAGGAAGAGAGAGGGAGAGGAGAGAGAGAGGGGGTAGGTAGAGAGGGAGAGGAGGGAGGTGAGATAGAGAGGAGAGAGGTGAGAGAGAGAGAGGGGAGGAGAGAGAGAGAGGTGATAGAGATATATAATAAAGAGAAGTGATAGAGAGATGTAATAGAGGGAGAAGTAGAGAGGGAAGAAAACATAGATTGAGAGAGGTAAGGAGGGAGGGAGAAATAAATAGGTATATAGGGATAGGTAGGTAAATATAAGTAGTGAGCAAAGATTGGTGGAAGAGAGAGAGTGATAGACAAAGAGATGATGGGAGAGAGAGATAGGAGGGAGGGAGAGGTAAAGAGATATAGTTGAGATAAGTAGGAGAGAGAGGTAGGTAGAGAGATGGGAGGAGAGAGTGAGAGAGAAATAGAGGGTGGGAGAGGGGAGAGAGAGAGAGGGAGAGAGAGGTGAGATAGAGAATAGAGAGGGAAGGGGAGATATCCCTCAACCCTCAACCATCAACCCTTAAACCTTTAATCCCTAAACCCTTAATCCATAATCCCACAATCCTATAACCCTCAACCTTCAACCCTCAAAAATCAACCCTAAAAACTTTAACCCTTAAACCCTAATCCCTCAATCCTATAACCCTCAAACTTCAACCATCAACCCTTAAACCCTAATCCGTCAATCCTCAATCCTCAACCCTCAACCATAAAACCCTCATCCTTCAACCCTCAAACCTTAAATCCTAATCCCTCAACCCTAAACCCTTAAACCATAATCCTTATACCTATACCCTCAAGCCTAATCCCTCAATCCTCTACCTCTATACTCTTTGTAACAAAGGGTATTTTTCTTAGGTTGTTAGTAGATTACATGTAACATGAAATCCCAAAGTAAATAATAGAGTGCAAAGGAATAAATGAAAACTAATGAAATGATCTCACCCAATGTCTTCATTCTCCATGGGTGACCTCCATTATACCTTCTAAACTTGTTGAAAATATGAGTTTGCCCTCAGATTTATGATGAACAATCTAATAATGAATCATCCTAAACAAGTGTTGAAGGATTCTCAAATGATTATGCAAGAGAAACTAAATCCTACATGCAAACTAATTAGCTAAATGACCGTGACAAAAAAAATTCAAGATTCAAGAATTGCAAAGCATGCAAGATTCAAGATTTTTGAAGATGTCAAAATGAGGAAAAAATTGTCATTTTATAGAAAATGCAATTTTGGATGAATGGACAAGATTGAAGATCGAGAAGTACCCCAAAATCAATGGTCAAGATTCAAAAGAACAATTCCTTAATTAGGGTTGGGGAAACTTTAGGGTGAAATTCAAAATGAGTGGACAAGATTTAATTTAAGAAATTAAATCAAGGAATGAGAATGTGTGTGACAGGGAGATAAGATTTAATAATAGAAAAAGAATGAGTTAGAAAATCAAGTCATTTTAGAAATTACTTAATTTGTGGAGGGAAATGCTATTTTGAATTTGATATTTAATTTAATTCAAAATGGTGAAGTCATGTGACAGTAAATAAGAATTAAATTATTTACTTAAAAAGCGGGAAATTCAAATAAATGATTTTTATTTAAATTTGGAAATGAATTAAATGAGATAATCAAATAATAAATTTTAAATTATTTAATTGTGGAAGAAGTTTGTTAATAATTAAATAAATTGTGGGGGATTTATTTAATTATGAGAAGACTTTAATATTAGAAACATATTTAAATAAAATTAATTTATTTAAATAGTCAAGAGGGAATAGTGAATTTAACTAAATAAATTTAATAATTTATTTAATTTAAAGAGGAATTTAAACATTAGTGGCGTATTCAAAGAAATTTGATTTATTTAAAAATTCAAGAAGAATAAGAGGTGAATTAATTAAATAATTGATCATTATTTAACTAATAGTTGAATTTGGTCAGAGGGACATAGAGGAATTAATGAAAAAATTGAGTTTGCAAGCCTAGGTCAATTTTATGTGTCTACATTTTACCCCTCTTTGTCATAATGTAGTTTATCGAATTATTGAAAAGAAAAAAAATCAAGGATATGCCCTAGCAAAGGTACAAAGTGCCTATAACCCCTCGAGAATTTTTTTGAATTTTGGCTCGGGGTCGGAAAAATTTGGAAAGTGTCCCAATAAGCTAAATGGATGCCTAGAAAAATAATGGTGCGATCGGTTTCAAAAATGGAGGACGTTAAGCTAGTGAAAATTCTAGTCAGAGGTAGTCAAATGAGCCTCTAGTACAAACCCAAAAGGCAAAACCCTAATTTTTAACCAATAAATAGGTTTGAAAAGGCAATCTAGGTGTCATTTTCACTTTTTCTATTTATAGATTTTGGAGATCAAAGCGCGAGGAGAAGATGGTGATCCCAGTGATAGAGCACCATGACTATCAAGTGAGGACCTTCCAATGACTCGAGGGTGCAGAGGCACCAGTAAGTACCCCTTCTTGACTTTAATTTTCTCATTTTTCGTTCATTAATTAGGGTTTAGGCTAAGAAAAAGAATGTATTGCGACTCAAATTTGTTCGCGTAAATTTCAATCGCAATCGTGTTCGATGCATTTGTTGCATCATGATGCAAATGTACAGGCTGGACAAGATTTAGGTTTAGAATGATGCATTTTCTAGGTTATTAGATGCAACTGTTAAAATCCAACACAAATTTGGAAGCACACGATGCAAGTGCAATATTGTGACACAAGTGCTACGCCAAATGACATAGTCGTTATGAAATGACACAATTTCCATGTCAAATGATGCAAGTGATGTAGAGCTTCACAATTGCGAGCTTGAATGATGCAATCACCTGAATGTGATGCATGTGCAGAATACAATGACACATATGACTTAACACAATGTAATTGCAGTCAATGTGATGCAATTGACATTGACCAGGGTTGACCAAAGTTAATTAGTGTAGAATCTTTATTTGGATGCCTTTTTTATTACGTAGATAGTAATAATGCTTTATAATGCTAATCCATGTGTGCTAACCTTCATTTTTGTGTGTACAAAAATGACTAGTACTCATTTATACATGTGAGTTCAGGCCAACTACTTATTCCTTTAGGGATCGGCTACGAGACAATGAGTAGAGATGGATGATGCGATCAAGTTTCTATTATGTCAGTTACATGCCCATTATTCGAGAAAATAGGGAATTGTTGATAGCACTTTGTAAGAGGTGGCATTCATAGACATGCTCCTTCCATCTACCTATAGGAGAGGCCATTGTTACTTTAGAGGATGTGTACAAGATACTCCACATCCTGATTAGTGGGGAGCAAGTAGTATATGATCCACATAGAGGGTGATAGTGTTGGAAGTGGATTTACTTTGAGAGAGGGGGGGTGAATCAGAGTGGAGTAATTTTAACTTTTAACTTTGAAAGCATAATGAAACTTTTACTCATTTAACCCAAAGTGACAAATTTTTTTAAGCAAGAGGACATTAACACTTTAGATCAAATTGACATGAGACTTGACTAACATTTAACACCCATATTAAAAGCATCATATGATATTGGTCAATTAAATCTTTATGAACAATCTTGTTGTGCTTTGTCAACATAACTATAAAACTTCATAATATGCAACTTTGACCTGGTTTTGAAAAAATTTTGAGCATTCATATAATGAACATAGAATGCAAAAGTTAATTCACTTTATGAAAGAATTTTGCATCAGATTTGCACAATCTAAATTTGCATGAAAGATTTGAGAAAATTGACTTTAAACTTTTAAACAACCTTAAAGTATCAGAGCATTGACCAAATAAATGAGCACAATAACATAAATGACTAAAAGAAGGAGTATGCAAGATAAACATAAATCACACAAATGAGAGACACATAAATTGTCGAGTGGAAAACCCTCCTGGGGTAGAAAAAACCATTCCTAAACTGCCTTACTGGCTTAATTTTAAAACCACTGCTTACAATGCCTTATAGGCTAATTTCTGAGCACCAACTCAAGGAGAACCATTCCCCCATTTAGAGACACCAATCTAAAGGAGAACAAACCCCTCATTTCGAGACACTAATCTCAAGGAGCACCAACCCCTTTATTGTTTTAGTAAATCATACAATAATATAGAGGATCTCTCTGTTTCCCTTTTTGTTTCATAATTTTCTAATTTTTATTTATCAAACAATTAACTCTCTCTTTCTATTTTTATCCTTTTCTCATGATACTGTTCAAAATACTTAACACATTGTGTTTTCCAATTTTTCCAGCAAAAGTATTTTCTTCTATATCTCATACAAAACTATTATATATTGCACTTATTTTCTCTCATTGTGTTTTCAAGTTTTTCAGTAAGGATAAAGCTCTAATCTCTTTTTTTTTTTCCAATTACATATTTCATCATTACATTGAAGGAAGGTTACAAGAGTTGCTCGTTTTTATATTTTAGAGAATAAAACAAAGATGATTATCAGGTTACGAAACCTTCAATCAACCAACAATGCCAAGTGTTGCAGTGTCCATGTGTGAAAGATCAATGTGAAGAAGTTCTTCTGACAAGAATATCCAAGCATTATGCAAATATAAAAGGCAGACTAAAACCTATCCTCTCAAGCACCCTGCACAAGTAGTGCTAAAGAACAAGAACCATTAAAGCATGTATGAAATTCATGAACAATACCCTCGAAAAACCAATTGCAACAACAGTGTAACCAAAGACACCAATGCAATGTAACCGAAACTTCAAAATGATGCACCCAATAACCATTATGAAAGAATCTAGGTAAGAGACTGAACAGATTCAAAGTCATCATGATTTCCCCCAAACAAATACCACTATTTCATAAAATTGATATGATAAATCTATTGTAAAATGGAGTTACTAGTATATGCAATATTTTTAGTTGTGAAAAAGAAAATATTTAACCAATTTTCCACCTTCCATTTAGAAGTAACGGTTTTGCAAACCAATTGAAAAAAATGAATACCTGAGAATATCAAAATAGATGTTGCATGTAGCAATTTTACCAGACCTACAAAGTAGCTTAGCAACCCGAGCCTCTCCCTTATTCGAGCTCTTACTCGATAGCAGGAGACTAATGGGTGAATAGACCATTGTCATGGTTTTCAAATATTTCCTATATGCTATCAATAAACCAACAACATACATAGTAAAATGACTGAGAGAGTGATTCCATGGTGGTAGCCAGACTAGGGTTCCAAACCCTTCAAACAAGAGAAGTGAAATAATGAGCTAAGCTTCCCAAAAGAACCAACACATGATTTTCTTCCTCAACCATGCTACCATACCCATCATTTTGTTCACTGATGGTATAGCGGTGACTAGCACTGATTGTTACCACTTCCTTATCGCTCAACCATTGTTTCCCTTCAGACTACCTGCGGTATAGTGGTAGCTCCTTGCATATTGCTAACCATTTCCTCCGTGCTACCTCGATTACAATTTTGACAACCCACGGTATAGCGGTAGCTATCTTGCATGCTGCTAGCCACTTCCACCGCACTACCGCGGTTTCCCTTCTGACAACCCATAGTGCAGCGGTAGCTATCTTCCATGTCGCTAGCCATTTTCACCGCACTACCACAGTCTCCCTTCTCACTACTTGTGGTATAGCAGTAGTTGTCTATCATGCTACTAATAGCTTTCACTACAGTATTGTGGTGACTAGATTAACTGATAGCGGTACCGTAGTAAGACCTTGAAGTCCATGGTCTTACAAAATTCAATCATGCTAACAAAATATCAAACTCATAATGCCTTTTCAAAACTGTGATAGAATAGTGACTTGCATGTCGATAGGCATTATATCATTTGACTGATTTAGATAGTGAATAAACATCGACCATATTTCCCATCAAATTTCGATTAGAAAGATGCCTAGCATTATTACATGTAAGGAGTCGAATTGGTTAGGACATAATGTTTCCCTTTCTGAATGCTTTTAACTGATCAAGCCATAGTTAAATCAACCTATAGAAGAACTGAACATGCCAAACATATGTAATCAAGTAAGACACTGAAGCACAAATTATCAAAATAAAACCATGTCACCTGAACAATGGAACATAGAACCTGTAACCAGAATGCCTCAACTGAGATCTTCACATGATACCAAATAATAAATGTGCCAATCAAATGCCATAATAAGACTAGACTATGAAATGCCTAGGCACCAACCCAGGGCAATTTTGACATCAAGGAAAAATGCCATAGAAGAAGTCAACAAACTCCCCCTTTTCCCTTGATGGCAAAAATATGATCCATCTAAACCACCATTTTCTCCCCCTTTTTGTCACAAGGACAAAGGACGAAACTTGTGATATACAACAACCATTTTCTCCATGAAGTACAACAATAATCGATATCGAGTTGTAAATATAAAAGGAATGCAACAAAAATGCAGACCCAATACCATGGTCACTTGATATACCTATTCATACCTAAAACAAATACATGCCCATGCAAAACTGTGACTAGTAACATAAA
Source organism: Sequoiadendron giganteum (assembly GCA_007115665.2). Lineage (NCBI taxonomy): Eukaryota > Viridiplantae > Streptophyta > Pinopsida > Cupressales > Cupressaceae > Sequoiadendron > Sequoiadendron giganteum. Next base: position 537,428,952 of record CM021104.1, on the reverse strand, counting down.
CTGAATTCATGATCCTGAACAACCTGTAGCATAATTCTCACTGTCATTCCAACAAAAAACATAAGCATCTGTGAAGGAGAAATATGAATAGGAAGCATAATATCCTGAGAAATAAGTTCTATACATTTCCACACCATGAATGCCGATGGATATCATCTTAATGTCATGAATTTAAACAAATGTATCAATCTCAGGTTTGACATCAAGAGAAAACCAAAATGACTAAAAAACTAGCAACATCATAAGGCTGCAAATCTGAACACCACTGAACAAACATAAACCAAGCAACCTATTAAAGATTCATAACCAAAACTGCACACCAAGGCCAACTATTCCACCTTTTGATCATATTAAACTTCATTCTCCATTATCAACTGTAAATGCATTGTTACTAGTATGAATAACCATGCACTAATTCATATCTTGTTGTAATGTACATATGGAGAACATCAGTACCAATATATAAAAATTAAGTGCATGCCATGAAACATGTGAACCAAGAACCAACTATTCTCAGTATGTACCACCGAGATTATGTAAATGTATCACCAAATCTAGTATAGTTACCAAAGACATCTGAAAGCCAAACAACCAATGAAACCAACTGCAAATACAATTAGAGAAGAAAACAATGATAAGAAAGTTGTAAGAGAGAAATATAGAACCAAGCTCCCCCAAAAAAGAAGCTTAAAAAATTCCTTTATGATCTGTAAGACACTATTTATTTTCTAAAGCATATTGAAAATGTGCAAATTCTTCAATTAGTGACTCTTTATCACTGATTCAAGAACTTACTGCACAGTTCTTTATGATCATAATAAAACAAGGTATGATGATCAAATTCATTGGAAAATGAAACACTTAAGTATACTATTGCCAAACCAGATTTATATACATCAACAAGCAAGTAGATACCATTGGATATTCAACACTTACTTAATGAAACAAAAGTAATATTATTAGGCCAGATCATTTTCATTGCAACTTACCTTGTTCTTCAGAATAACATCTTCCACCACAATAACACAAAGCAACCAAATCTATAGCATGCAGTCCACTACATAAGTCTCAAGTCTCCAAACTATCAGTATCAATAAATAATCAATTGTCAAAGAAAAATATTGATCATTAGATGCATATTGAAATCTTTATCAACCAAGAATACCCAAACTTCTATCAATTTTGTTTTCTAGTTCTCAAGTACATATATATTATACCAACATAATCAATGTCAAAACATGCTACACCAGCAACCACAACACCAAAAAACTTGATTTTATAGAAAATAATTAGTATGTTGTTCATGTTTTCCAAGCACAACACTGCAGAACTCATCATTTATTATTAATTTTTTTCAATTAATTGCCTCTATCAATCTTTCAATTAAGACCTCAACCAAATCGTTTTCTTAACATGCTTTGTTGCTAAAACATCATTCATATGAATCAAGGCACTGTATTGTATCAAGTTTCTATTAGATATGGTTTCATGCTGCAACAACAAGTCATATGAGAAATCATCTTCTAACAGAATGATGATATAAATGAACCATAGCAATAAGACAATTATCATCAACTCATTGTCACTATTATTCCCAACATAGACAATAAAACACATCTCAGTCATGAATTTTGATGATAAATAGGTTATGAAAGAACAAGATTCTACTTCCTTTTGATATCAAAGGGGTTTTATTCAAAATGCATTAATCATCTCCCCCTATCTTCATACTACCTTTCAAATGTGTAGAAATGATTCTTGTGCAACATGCACAAGATTTAGTTCTTCCTTTTTCTTTTCTTTCTTTCTTCTCCATACTTGTATAGGATTTTTCTTCTCCTTATTCATGATATTCTTTTCATTTTGTCTGAATATGTAGTCCCTAGATGGCTTTATCAAACTTTTCTTACACCACTATGCTTTGTGTCCAAACCCATTACACCTATAACATATAATAGTGTTGTCTAGACCACAGTGAGAAGAATTTATTCTAGGGACATTGTATGAACCTCTCTTGACATATATCTCATGATTATGAGTCTTATTCATCCAAAAATTTCTTGCTCTATGTCCATAAGCATTATAACAATAACAATAGCCATAAAATTGAGAGTGGTTATACTTGATAAACTAATATCTTGATGGTATTTCTATCCTAACCCATTTTTCTTCTAATTGAGTAGTAGCAATATGGTGACCAAGATCAACCTTCAGACTTGGTGTTTTCTTGGCTGTAAATGACTTTCCATCTACAGTAGCAAAAACTATTTCATGTTTAGAATATTTTGTAGAGCTTTGTCCAACTTCATATCTCACTCCTGTAGGATCTTTAAAATGCTTTTGTCTACCAATTATCTCATTCAATAAATTAGTGCTGCAATCAAATTTTTGATTTTTATCCAATTGAACCTTAACAATTTCAAGCTCTTTTCTTAATGCAACTACTTCTCCTTCAAGTTTTAGACATTCATTCTTTTTAACTTCCAAATAAGACCTTATAACATCTGCAATCCTTTTACATTCTTCAATTTCAATTTTTTGACTGATAATCAAATCATCTTTAAGAGTTAGTTCTTTTAACATAGAATCATTGTTAGAACATTTCTTTAATGAGGAAAACTCATTTTCCAGTTTATTACATAATTCATTCTCATCTTTTAACTTGGCTTCTAATCCCTCTTCAGTATTTTTCTTATCAACCATTTGGGTTTTCAGTAATTCAATAATCTTTTTATCATCATTATGAGCTTGTATTACAACTTTATTGACACTGACACTTTCCTTTAAGGGTACCTTAAGATCCTGATTTTCTTTTCTAATCCTCTTAAGCTCATCTAAGGAAACAAGAAGTTCTGCCTCCAAATCAACTTCAAACTCATCACCTTCACAATCCTTTTTCACCAAATTCATGAGACAAAACTTCACTAGACTTGGTAGAGTTTGATTTATCAATTGTTTTCTTGACATAAGTAGCTTTCTTTTGAAATTTGTTCCTTTTGCACTTAGCCATGATGAATACTCCATGACACACAAACAAACTTCCAAGACTAGAATCAATCCTAGGTATGAAACCTAATGCAGGACCCTACACTCTGATACCACTTCTTGGAAGTGGATTCACTCTAAGAGGGGGGGTTGGGCGGGGGGTGAATCAGAGAAGAGTAATTTTAACTTTTAACTTTGAAAGCATAATGAAACTTTTACTCATTTAACCTAAAGTGATAGATTTGTTTAAGCAAGAGAACATTAACACTTTAGATCAGATTGACATGAGACTTGAATAAAATTTAACACCCATATTAAAAGCATCATATGATATTGTTCAATTAAAGCTTTATGAAAAATCTTGTTGTGCTTTATCAACAAAACTAAAAAACTTCATAATATGCAACTTTGACTTGCTATTGACAAAATTTTGAGCAATCATATAATGAGCACAAAATGCAGAAGTTAATTCACTTTATGAAAGAAATTTTGCATCAAATTTGCACAATCTAAATTTGTATGACGGAGTTGAGAAAATTGAATTTAAAATTTTAAACAACCTTAAAGTATCAGAGAATTGACCAACTGAATGAGAACAATAACATAAATGACTGAAAGAAGGAGTATGCAAGATAAACATAAATCATACAAATGAGAGACACAAAAATTGTTGAGTGGAAAACACTCCTAGGGTAGAAAAAACCACTCCTAAATTGCTTTACTAGATTAATTTCAAAACCACTACTTACAATGCCTTATAGGCCAATTTCTAAGCACCAACTCAAGGAGAACCACCCCCTCATTTAGGGACACCAATCTGAAGGAGCACCAACCCCTCTACTATTTTAGTAAATCATAAAATGATATAGAGGATCTCTCTGTTTCCCTTTTTGTTTCATACTTTTCTCATTGGTCTCCATCAAACAATTAACTCTCTCTTTCTATTTTTATCCTTTTCTCAGGATACTGTTCAAAATAGTTAACACATTGTGTTTTCCAATTTTTCCAGCAAAAGGATTTTCTTCTACATCTCCTGCAAAATGCTTATATATTGCACTTCTTTTGTCTCATTATGTTTTTCAGGTTTTTCAATAAGGTTAAAGCCCTAATCTTTTTATTTTATTTTTATTACATATTTCATCATTACATTCAAGAAAGGTTACAATAGTTGCTCATTTTTCTATTTTAGAGAATAAAACGAAGATGATTAATAGATTACCAAACCTTCAATCGACCAAAAATGCCAGGTGTTGTAGTGTCCATGTGTGAAAGATCAATGTGAAGAAGTTCTTCTGACAGGAATATCCAAGCATTATGCAAATATAGAAGACAAACTGAAACCTATCCTCTTAAGCAACCTGCACAAGCAGTGCTAAAGAACAAGAACCATTAAAGCATGTATGAAATTCATGAACAATACCCTCAAAAAACCAACTACAACATAAGTGTAACCAAAGACACCAATGCAATGTAACCAAAACTTCAGAATGATGCATCCAATAACCATTATGAAAGAATATAGGTAAGAGACTGAACATATTCGAATTCATCATGATTTCCCCCAAACAAATACCACTGTTTCATAAAATTGATGTGATAAATCTAATGTAAAATGCAGTTACTATTATATGCAATATTTTTAGTTGTGACAAAGAAAATATTTAACCAATTTTCCACCTTCCATTTAGAAGTAATGGTTTTGTAAACCAATTGAAAAAACTGAATACCTGAGAATATCGAAATAGATGTTTCATGTAGCAATTTTTCCAGACCTGCAAAGTAGCTTAGAAACCCAAGCTCTTACTTGATGGCAGGAGACTGACAGGTGAATCGACCATTGTCATGGTCTTCAAATCTTTCCTATATGCTATCAATAAACCAACAACATGCATAGTAAAACGACTGAGAGAGTGATTCCATGGTGGTAGCTAGACTAGGGTTCCAAACCCTTCGAATAAGAGAAGCGAAATAATGACCTAAGCTTCCCAAAAGAACCAACACATGATTTTCTTCCTCAACCACGCTACCATACCCATCATTTTGTTCACCGGTGGTACAGCAGTGACTAGCACTGATTGTTATCGCTTCCTTACTGCTCAATCATGGTTTCCCTTCAGACTACCCAGGGTATAGTGGTAGCTCCTTGCATAATGCTAACCATTTCCACCATGCTACCTTGATTACAATTTTGACAACCCGCAGTATAGCGGTAGCTATCTTTCATGCTGCTAACCACTTCCATCGCACTATCGCAGTTTCCCTTCTGAAAACCCACAGTGTAGCGGTAGCTATCTTCCATGTCACTAGCCATTTTCACCGCACTACCATGGTCTCCCTTCTCACTACTCGTGGTATAGTGTTAGTTGTCTATCATGCTGCTAACAACTTTCACCACACTACTATGGTCACTAGATTAACTAGCAACGGTACCACAATAAGACCTTGAAGTCCGTGGTCTTACAAAATTCAATCATGCTGACAAAATATCAAACTCATAATGCCTTTTCAAAATCGTGAGAAAACAGTGACTTGCATGTCGACAGGTATTATATCAATTGACTGATTTAGATAGTGAATAAACATCGACCATATTTCCCATCAAATGCCGATTAGAAAGATGCATAGAATTACTGCATGTAAGGAGTCAAATTGGTTAGGACATAATGTTTCCATTTCAAGATGCTTGTAACTGATCAAGCCATAATTAATCAACTTGTAGAAGAACTAAACATGCCAAACATATGTAATCAAGTGAAACACTGAAGAAAAAATTATCAAAACAAAAACATGTCACCTGAACAGTGGAACATAGAACCTATAATGAGAATGCCTCAACTGAAATCTGCACATGATACCAAATAACAAATGTGCTAATCAAATGCCATAATAAGACGAGACTGTGAAATGCCTAGGCACCAACCCAGGGTAGTTTTGACATCAAGGACAAATACCACAGAAGAAGTCAACAGATAGGATGAGATGTATGAGGCCGTGGATGATGTTGGTTTTGGGATCCAGGGTTATGAGATTGGTTGTGAGTTTGTGTTTGAGCACTATCCTCGGTGGGATGCCATGTTGATGACATTGATCACCGAAGTCCTTATACTAGATCGCCAGGAGCACAAATTCCCTATTTGATGGGGGGATGTATTGGTATAGATGCGTAGGGATAGGATAGTGTTTTCTTGGGGGTTGTGTTTTTTGGGCATGTTATATCACTAGTTGCATGAGGTTGTCTATCAGAAGGGCCAGAGTATTAGTTTTAGTACTACACTTTTGATGATCTGGGCATGGGAGCACATTCCCATTTTCTGTCCTTTAGTTCATATTTAGCAGTTGGGTGAGGGTATGCCCTATTTATATGCATATGTAGGCTTCGTTACATAGAACCGAATAGGAGATACAGGGTACTAGCATCATAGGATTGATAATCTCATGAGTTTTGTCTAGAGGCCATTTAGAGATTGTGCCTAGTGGCTAGATGAGGATGGACATCTTCCCTTGTACTGATAGTTTAGGTATTTGATTGGCCATACTATACAGAATTAGAGGATCATTGAGATGTACCTACCCTAGTGGGTACTATGATAGTTTGGAGAGAAATAGGGTGTGCCTATGGGGATGACCGAGTATGTGCGGTCATTGAGAGAGAGCATGTGGGGGCCTCCTATAGCAGTGCCCTTTGCAGAGTAGCAGATTGATGGGATGGTTTCATAGTAGTGGGGATGGAGAGGAGGGCCAGTAAATGAAAAGACATTGGCAGATAATGATTCCTAGTGGTAAATTCATAGGTCGATCCTATTGACAGATCTAAATGGTCTCGCAATGATTGATCGGTGATCAGTCATTCCACAGGTGTGGAGGGGAGGATGGGAGAGAGGGATGAGGAGGAGGAGGGGGAGGGGGAGGATGAGGTGGAGAGGAGGTTGAGGGAGATGATGATTGAGGGGGAGGAGAAGGGGGAGGGGGAGGATGAGGTGGAGAGGAGGCTGAGGGAGATGATGATTGAGGGGGAGGAGGAGGGTGACAGGCCACCTATTTTTCCTGTGGATGCTATTGTTGATCAGAGAGTTTCCAACCTTCAAAAAAGACTAGATGTGGCCTTGTCTTAGAACAAGTCCTTATCAAAAGAGTTAGAGGTGGTGCGGGTGGACATGGATCAGGTTGGGATCTGGTAGGAGGAGGCAAAGAGATGGGTGAGGGAGTTTACACATTTGTGCATAGGACCCTTAGGGGACATGGCCAAAGAGTTGGCTAGGATGAGCGAGAGAAAAGGCATGTACAGGTTACTAAATGAGTAGCTTGGGGAACCTGAGAGACAGGACCTTGCATTTTTGAGATCCTATAGCAGGATTGGTAGTGGTACCCAAACTCACAGCAATAATAGGTCACACAGCAGTAGTCACACCAGTGTAGGTGGGTCCACATCCTCTAGGAATTCTTCAGGCCACAAGTCACATCATTCGCATAGGAATTCATTAGGCCACAGTCATAGGTCGAGCCATAGTCAGAGATCAGTGTCATCAAGACACCAGCCAGAGCAGAGCTAGCCTCCGATTATTGACCCCTCAGGATCTCAGCCTCTAGTCACCTCAACAGTATAGATTACTGTTGAGCTGATGATTCAACATCAGTCACCCCCTAGTTCACCTCCATGAGATGAAGAGGGCACAACTTAGGGTTCACATTTCTTTACTATTATGAGACATTGTATATGTTGAATTTTGAGCCTACGAGCTCCATTTTTGGGATTCCTCCATATTTTATCCTATGACATTATTCTTTTTGAGATATATATATATATATATATATATATGAGATGATCTTGATGCAAACTAAATTATTTGTTTTTATGATCCTATGCATTACGATGTTGTATTCTTTATTTGATGTGATGTGATGTTATGTATTAATGATGATTATTTTGTCCTTATATGTCATGATGGTCCTATTTTATATGTTGATGATAATGGTATTCTATATGATGAGATGGATGCAATTTAATGTGTTATGAGATGTATAGATATTGTGCTTGATGATTATGGATGCAGTGATGGATATGTCATGTATGTATGCATTATGCGATGTATGATAATTTTATTTCTATATGTTAATGTAAATGATGGTTATGATGTTTATATGTTAATGCAAATGATGGTTTTATGTATGCAAGATGTATGGACGCAAATGATAAACTCATATGTCATTTAATGTGAATATCGATATTATTATGGAATTTGATGTATGCAAATGTGAAATGTGATAATGAAATGCTCATATGATCATGTATGCACCTATGTTTTTGTATGTCACAGGATATCATTAGAGGATGGGAGAAGAGAAGATGAAGGTGGATGTTAGTGTGGAAATAAGAATCCTTCAACAATTGTCATAGTACTATAATAGTTTTTGCTCTTAATCATCATTGAGTGGAATGTTGTAATGGCCAACAAACACTATGATATGATATAGATCAATAGTATGCAAGGTCGAACCATCACATAAGACAAAAAATAACAAACAAGGATGATCAGGACTCATACAAGGAATGTAATTGTTCCAAGTTATTTTGTCATAACCAACCGCAAACAAACAAGACATAATCATGAAACGTCATTGCTTCTCTAAATCCTAAGTCGGGACATCCTCAAGAAACTAGCCACATGACAACCAATAAAAGAAAAGATAACCATCATACTATGTCATTGCTCCTCTAAATCTTGAAGTCAATACATCCTCGAGAAACTAGTAGTAGGATGATCAAAAGGACAAGGATGATCATCATGATATGTCGTGGCTCCTTTGACATAAGGAACTAATATCATGATAACCATTAAAAGTACAAATAATGTTTGCTAAGTGTTTTCCAAGTGAACAAAATGTCAAGTGTTTTGATGTCGAAATGCCAAGGTTGGCGAGGTCTAGGTTGCCTGATGCCGAGTGATTCCAGATTTAGGGAGGACACATCTTGAATGATATTGATGTTAGGAGGATCGATTCTCAGAGTTAGGAGAATCCATCAAAATGCCAGATGATGATAATGATGCTTAGGAAGGACATATCCAACAACAAAAATATATGACAAGAGTTGTTCTTCAGAAGGACACATCTGAAGGAGAACCATGATTGATAGGTTGACTTGCCTTGATAGAATTTTATTAGATGATAGATTTGATCCCATGCCAACATTGGCATGTAAAGCTTGATTGAAATGTTGATTAAAAATATTGTTTAAATTTTTCCAATAAATTTCTTCTTTAGGTTGAATGATTTGATTGATTTGAAGATATTTGACGTGTGTGAAAGTGTAGTGTCATGAACCCTAATGGACTGACCTAGTGCAGCCTTAGGGGCTCATCGATTGATGGAATTTCCTACGTCTTGCACTTAGAAACCTCGTAGTTCGACATGACTAATTACTTTTTCAGAAGGAAAGAAGATTGAGTCATGATTTTATTTTGACAGACCTAAAAAGACAAACCTAATGTCTCGGGGATTCAAAGAGAATCTTTCCTACATAGAAAATGTGCAGAGACAATGTAGTTTGGACAAGGACAAAGATTGACTAGCATGACTAATTGAAATGACAAGACAAACTTGAATTTTCTTTGAGACTTTTGACCTTTTTCGAATGTTTTTATGTTTTCTTCAAGACATTTTTTTATTTTTTAGGAATTTTTTCAAGACTTTTTTCTTCTTTTTTTTAATGACTTTTTTTCAAGACATTTTCTAATTTTTAGGACTTTTTCTAATTTTTATGAATTTTTCAGGACTTTTACAAATGTCAGGACCATGTGTGATACGCACTATAGTTGCATGATAAAGGTCTTGCCCCCAGGTAGGTCGGGAATTACCTAAGTAGAATCACATGGAAAAGGGTGTAAGTGGGATAAAAGGCAAGGATATGCAAGGCGTGATGTCAACCACTGCTATCCATGGACGAAAATGACATGATTGATGGAAAATGTCATGAATGTCCTGATTTCATTGTTATGCAAAATGGATGAAGGCCGATTGGAATAATAATAGATGGTGAAGCAATGATTGACTACGCATGGCACATGTTTACCATGTTTTCACCATGGTACTTATCCAAAGCACCTGTTTGCCAAGTTTTCACTTTTGGATGAATTTATCTCTTTTTACTCTTTTTGCTATTTTTTAAAATTTTTGTTGGTGTCACCAATATGCTTGTTTGCCAAGTTTTCATCAAGGTGACGATTTATTTTCAATTTTTAATTTTTTTAAGGTTTACAGCCAAGCTCTTTCATGCTATGCATATAAATTTTGTAGATGCAAGTTGTTGATGGGTTATGCCAACTGTTCTCCATCAGGTGTGGCTAACTGATAAGCACCACAAATGAATTCTATAGTAATGATATAAGGACTAAGCCAATTAGGGTCAAAATTTCTAGGCTTCTCATGATCAGCCTGATTTCTTGGATTTTGCATGATGACCAAGTCACCAATTTCAAATTTTTCGATCATCACTCTTTTGTTATATCTCCTGCAGAGACAATTTTGATATGCCTATAAGTGATTCAAGGAATTTTGTCTTCTCTTGTAGCATTTCTAGTTCATGTAGGTGATACTGTCATCGATCATTCCCTTCAAGGAGACTCAAAGAGAAGAAATTTCAACCTCGATGGCCAATATAGCTTTAGATCTATAGACCAAAAAAAATGGAGTGGCTCTAGTAGGTGTGTAGATGCTGGTACAATAGGCCCACAAGGAAGGATTGAGTTGTAGATTCCAATCTCGACCAATGTCGTTGAGGGTCTTCTTAAGAATACAAAGAATTTTTTTATCTGATGCCTCAGCTTGACCATTTCCTTGCAGATAATATGGTGTGGATAAATGGTGTTGGATATGGAATCGCTCACAGAGTTCATGAAAGTCTTGATTTTTAAATGGATGACCATTATTTGTGATGATGGACTCTAGAACAACATACTAACAGATGATGTAATTAAGGATAAACTTTGAAATCTGCTTACCGATGATGTAAGTGAGGGGGACAACTTCAATCCACTTAGTGAAGTACTTAGTGGTAGTAATGATGAACTTATGGCCATTGGAGGAGGATGGATGGATTTTTCCCATAAGGTCAAGTCCCCATTACACGAAGGGCCACAAATAAGTGATCGATCTCAGCTCCTATGTAGGTGTATGTATTAGATTGTTGCGCACCTAGAATTTATAACATGTTTTGACAAATTGAAGAAAATATTTTTCTAGTGTCAGCCAGTAATACCCCAGTCTGGTGACTTTCCTAGATAAAGTTGGGCTACTCGAATGAGATCCACATATACCCTCATCTACCTCAAGCAAATTTGTGTGAGCTTCATGAGTTTAGAGACAACGAAGAAGGGTTTTGTCAAAACTATCATGGTAAAGGGTGTCACTGACGATGGTGTATCAGACAACTTTTCCAACAAAGGATTTGCGTTGATTGTTGGATAAGTTGGGTGGAAGGGTCTGGGACTTAAGATAATCATAAATTTCCTGATACCAAGGTGAGCTGGGACCAACAAGTTCACAAACCATTTCTGACTCTGGAACATCATATGTAAGGACCAACAATTGTTCCACTAAGAATTCAAACTGTGACACATTCTTGAGGATGTCCAAGAGAGATCCAATAGTTGTCATTGTGTCGGCTGCCTTGTAAAGTTCCCTAGGTATTTTTTCAAAGGTGATCAAGCTGAAATAGGTCAAGAAGCTATCCACCATTCAATTTTTGGGCAAAAAATTTTCATCCTTTATTTCATAATCATCATTCAATTGGTTGATAACTAACTGAGAATCCACAAATACTAGCAATGTCTAAATTTTCCATTTTATTACCATTTTGAGTGTTGTGGCCAGTGCCTCATATTCTATAATGTTATTATTAAAAGGGAAGGTGATCCAGAATGCCTTAGGAATGGAATCCCCTTGTGGTGTGATGAACAAGATACCAACTCCTGAGTCATGACTAGTATGAGACCCATCAAAATATAATTTCCGAGGTGATGAAGGTTCTATGTGGAAGATAGACTCATCAGGAAAATCAGCTATCAATGGATGAGTGCTTTGGATAGGTGCATCTGGAAGTTGATCGACTATTACCTATCCTTTTATAACCTTGCGCTTAACATATTGTATGTCGTATTCACTCAAAATCATGACCCATTTTGTTAACCGACCTATCAATGCTTCCTGACTCAAAAGATAATTCAACAGATCAATCTTTGCTACTAGGTGTGTTTGGTGGTTCAACATGTAATGTATTAGCTTATGTTCTGCAAAGACAACTATAAGACACACACGCTTGATGGATGTATAGTGCAAATAATATCCAACCAATGTGCAACTAATATAGTATATAGCCCTTTCTTTTTCCTCATAATTATTTTGTGCCAATAATCCCCCAAGTGCCGAAGTGGTTGTAGAGAAATATTAAATTAAAGGTTTCCCTTCAATTGGAGGCATTAAGATAGGTGGTGTCAATATCTATTCTTTGATTTGTTGGAAGGTTTCTTGGCATTTATCTATACACAAAAATGGAATAATTTTTCACAATAGGTATTGAAATGGCTGACATTTGTCTGATAGCTGAGCAATGAGGCCTTGGATGGACTGTAATCTACCCTGTAGTGTCCTTAACTTACTGATTCCTTTTGGTGGAGGCATGTTTAATGTTGCTTTTACTTTTGCAGGGTCAACTTCTATGCCTCCTCGTGAAACTATATAGCCCAATAGTTTGCCTGAAGTAACCCCAAAAACACATTTCTTTGTGTTCAAATGAACCTAGTACTCTTCTAGCCGCCTAAAAAAATTTTCTAGGACCCTGAGATGATCTTTCCATGTCAAAGATTTGGCCAAGAGTTCATCCACATAATCTCCCATTAAAGTATGCATGAATTCATGGAATATTGTTGTCATTTCTCTCTGGTATGTGGGGCACCTGCATTCTTTAGGTCAAAAGGCATGACATTCCAACAGTATGTTCCCCATGGACACACAAATTCCATTTTGTGCTAATCCTTGGGGGTGATGTGTATTTGATTTTAACCCGAGAAACCATCCATGAGGGACAACATCCTGTATCCCATGGTAAGATCAACAATAATGTCTATGTTGGGCAATGAGAAATCATATTTTGGACAAGCCTTATTTAAATCTCTGAAGTCCATACAAATCTGGATCTATCCATTTGGCTTGGTGATAGGGACAAGGTTGGAAATCCAGTCGAAATAATCTATTGATATTATGAATCCAACATCCAGTAAATTTTTCAGTTCAGCCTTCATGAGTAGTGCAATCTGCAAATGCATTTTCCATAATTTTTGCTTGACTAGTTTGATACCTAGAATCAAAGGAAGATGGTGCAATACTAACTCGGGGTCCAACCCTGACATATTAGCATATGACCATGCAAATTTAATTGTTCTTTTAGAGAAGAATTGTTTGAATTCAGGTTTTTCTTCTTTTGTCAATGATGCAGCCAAGAGAACCATTTTGGGATTCTTTGGTGTAGCTATGTTAACTTTTATAATGTCTTCAATAAGCATTGCTGATTTTTCTTATGTTACGAGAAGAAAGTCCAATCCTCCATCCTTAGGCACCTCAGAGAGGTTTTCACCTTTGGATACGTCCTTAATTTTTACTATTGAATTGCTAGAAGGTGCCTTGCAGTTTTCACCTAAAGACATGTCTTTTTTTGTTTTATTTTTACAACTGGAGGATTGCACAGTCTCCCCGAAGTATTCTACGCAATGTAGATCAATACAAAATCATGGGTTGTGATCACTGCTTGGTAATCCCTCATGGAGGCCCGTGAATTCTGCAATGGCCTCATCATTCTAAAAGATATCCATAGCGGGCGAGTCTTGTTGGTCCCAGTCAATGAGTTGTGGGTAGACAAGGGAAATACCAACATCAGTGTTGGTAAAGGAGGGGGAAGATGTGGAAAGAATATAAATGGAAGCCTCAAGTGTGAAGGAATAATTTCCATCTTCACTTTCCCAGTCCGATTTGATCCAAGGACCATCTTTAGAGTTAGATGAGTTAGGCTCTTGGTCATAATATGAGACAAATGGATCAATATCACGATCAATGGATGGTAATTTAGAGGCATGTACAATATGTTCAAGCATGTTGGGATTTTGGGTGGGCTCAGGAATGGGGCAGAATGATGTAGATGTTACCGATGATAGTTTATGCTCTTTTGGGTCCCAAGGAATCCATTCCTCATTTTTAGAATGATAGTCTATAGTATCAATATTGTACATTTGCCAAAATATTTCCTCAAAAGGGAGTTGGTCGAGTTCTAGGAATATTTCACCAATATCAAATTCATTTATAGTGAAATTAGATCCCCATTCCTATTCCTAGGATTCAGTTTCGGTGTGGGAGTCTTCACTTTTCTTGACATGTTCAGGAGCCATTATGTCCTTACTTGAAATTACATAGGTACATTGATCGTCAGTTTCAAGTGTCTCAAACCCTAGCCCTATATACTTTGGTCTCTTAGAAATGATGATAATCTCTCTCCTTCCATTTCTTTTTGGTCCAAGACCACTAGTTCCATCAAAACCATGTGATTTACATATTTCGTAGCCTTTGTCATAGATATGTATTGGTAGTGGGTGTAATCCTTTTGGGTCTTTGTAGATCCAATAAACTATGTTGATAATGGATTCATCACTCATGTCTCCCCATAGTGTGAAGACCCTTTTCAAAGGAACCTTGAAATTTTTCTTAGGCTCTACTATAAAACAAGATTGACCATAGACTTTAGGTGGCTTGGGAATTGTTGTAATACTAAGCCATATTCAATTTGAATTCTCCATAGCCAACATCCTGGATCTAAAGGTCGGTACTTGGTATGGAAGCCGAGGAGGATCGTGTGGTGAAAGTTGATGGAGTGGATATGGATGACTTGGTAAGTGTGGATGGGTCAATGTATTTAGAAGAGGTGGAAGTTGAAGCCTCTCGATTGATAGGCACCTAATGCTCGATAATGGCTCTCAAGTTGGTACAATATTGGAATTGATCAAGATCTTCTGGGATAGTAAGTTTGGTGCCATCGAAAGGAAATTTCAGGCATTGGTGGTAGGTGGAAGGGATGGCCTTTAAGGCATGAATCCATGGGCAACCAAGTAAGATATTGTAATGTATATCACAATCCAGTACTTAACATGTTGTCTCTATGATAATTGGTACCACATGAATTGGAAGTATGATGATGTCTTTAGAAGCGCGTTCTTCATCATCATATGCTTTTATCACAATAATCTTTGTAGGATCCACACAAGCATCAGAGAAGCCAAGAGCTTTAACCAATTTTAAAGATCAGATGTTCAATCTTGCTCCGCCATCTACTAGGACTCATCTAACCTTATGCTTATGGATAAAAACCTTGATATGCAAGGCATCGTTATGCGATGGTTTAGGTGAGGAATAGTCTAGGTTTGAGAAAGTAATGTGATGAGGCAAAGTCAAATATCCAACCATAGTTTAAAAATTGCTGACATCAAATTCTTTTGGGATGGAAGACTCTTGCAAGAATTTATCCAAGATGGCCTTATGCGTGGGTGAAATTCAAGGATGGAGATTTGAGCTAGCATTTTTTTCAATTGCTTGATAAGGTTAAACTTTGGATTGGGTTTTGATTGTTTAGCAGATGGACCTGGTATGGTAATTTTGGGATGATGAGTAGAGGGGCCTAGGATGGTGACCTTTCCTTTGCGTGTAGTGAAATTTCATTTTGGGTCTTTTTTAATAGTAATGCTATTCACACATTTGTCTTCATCGTTTGCTCAAAGCTTATTAATGATAGTACCATCAAGATAATTGAAGGTAACATAGACATAACTAGCTTGATTGTTATTATTATTTGTGTTGGACAAGGAGGGGCTACCTTAACCATGGTCTTGTAGTGGGTTCTTATGGATTGTATGATCTACAATAGATGCAAGTGGTTGACCACCAAGCTCAATGGTAAGGTTCTCAATTAGATCTTGTACAAGATTTCTTAACAGACAACAAGAGGAAGTTTTATGCCCTTTGACACGATGGTAATCACAAAATGCGTTATCATCCCACCATGATGGATTGAATTGACTAGGGTCATACGGTTTAGGTTCTTCCAACATCATGACACCATTTTGAATAAGTTTCTTTAAGACAACTTTGATGGGTTCACCCAAGGGGTTGTATGTGCATTTTTTAAATTATCGTGTTTGACGAGGTTGCCTTTGGTTTGATTGAGAAAGATTGTTTTTAATGGACTTAGTAGTTGGTGTTGGTGTAGTCAAAGGTGAATTTTGAGTTTGAACTCCTTTGATTGTGAGTACATGACCTGTTGTGTTGACTATTTTATCATCAACCACGCCACCATTGGTGGTGTGTTTATTTTTAACCCAATATTTTTTTTTGTCATTGGAAGCACTTGGGTTGGTGTTTGTGGTAGTGTTGATTGTTTTGCCACCATAATTAAGTTCACCTTTGGCAAGTAAGGCTTTTTCAAGTTGGACACATTTTTCAACAAGATTAGTAAAGGTGGTGCAATAATCGATTTGTAAGCCATATCTTGGCGGGCCGAGGAGATTCTATACAAACATTGTGACTTTTTTTCCTTTTCAAGTATCTCCACAGGACATCATCTTGCTAGAGTTATCCATCTTCGGAAGAATGGGATAAAGGTCTCCCTTGAATCCTCTTGGGTGAGTCTACATAAGAAGGCAATGCCAATGTCTATATCAATGTTATAGGCATAGTTTTCAACAAACTTGTTTGCCAATTCATCCCATGATTTGATCCCTTTAGGAAATTGTGTGAAACAATTCAGTGTGTTCCTAGCTAGACTCCTAGACAAGATTCTCATTAAGTAAGTGTGTTCATAGGAAATTTCCATGCAACTGGTAGTGAATTATCAGATATGTTCAATGGGGTTTGTCTTTACTTTGTATTTATGGAAATGTGGCACCACATATCTTGGAGAGAATGGTGGCATGTACAAGGTTTATGTCAAATGGATATGGACATAGGTCATATGACATGCAAGAATTTTTGTTTGACTATTGCAAGGTTTCCACCTATATTTGAAGATCATCAAGTTTGAGTGTGAGTGCCTCCACAATTGGGTTATTGGTAGCATCACATATGTTGGTGATAGGTATGGATTGAGTGCCCACCTATTGTGATGAGATGTGTTGATTGGGAATTTTTTGTTGGCGAGAAAATTGGGTGTTCTGATTTGGCAGTTTCTGGAATTGAATATTTTGATTATGGATGTGCTACTATGTATGGACTTGAGAAGCATAAGTTGGGATGTGCGTTCCAACCATGTTGGATTGAATTTGGGGGCCTTGCTGGCCTTGAGCATGTTGATGCCCAAATGGAGTTGTATGTTGGGTTCCTTTGATTTTCTTGCCAAAATAGATAAGTGTGGCCTTGACGAATGTTGGTGTTGACCTAAGATGAAGCTAGGACATTTGATTGAGTTCCTTGGATGAAAACTCTTCATTTATTCTTCCCAAAGGGGTTTGATGAGTTTGTTGTTGTTGTATTAGAGGAACTGAGTAAGAGGTTTGTGTATGTCCCCATGGAGCTAGATGAAGCTCCAAAGAGGTTTGGTGTGTTGGTGCCCATTGTGCTGGATGAAATCCCCAAGGTTGACCCAATAGTTTGTGAGGAAAATATGGATGTTTGTTGAGGGATAGAATGTGATGTGGTGTTTATTTGTTTTGATGATCCCCCAATAGATGTTTTTTTGACTACATTGGATGTATTGGTTGTAGTATGGGCAGTATCCATAGCAAGGGAGGTAGCATTAATTGTTTTGATAAAATTTTTAGTGGTGGCTCCCATGGAGGCATTGTTTGCATTGTGTGATTGGCTTGTTTGATTTGTAGGATCAAGAGATGTTTCTCTTATATTTTTGAGGTCAAATCCTTGTGGTAACCTAGCCCCTTTGTCAAGGAGCATGGCTAGGTATCTATTTGAAGCATGCAAGACCAACTCTTCAACAAAGGAGGCCACTTCTAGGTTTTGGGTAGTAGCTTGTATGTCTTCCTCAAAGACTTTCCCATTTTTGTCTCTGCGGAAAAATTGGTCAAAAGGATTGTGTGAAGAGGATGAAATGGACATCTCACCAAACAATTTTATGAAAGAATTCCCTATGTTAGTATTTCCATTCATGTCATTAGGGAAAGTATTTGTATTCATGTTATTGGAAAAATTTATTACGTTAGTGTCTTGACCAAAAGAATCCATGAGTCTTATTTTTCTCTATAGTCTTGTTTCAACCATAAAATTTTTGCTCAGCTTTGGGGATGGTGGAGGATGACCTAAATATGTAAATGTTATGAAACTATATTTTTGGGTTTCAGAATAAGGAATTCTTATTGAATGATGAATGCAAAGGAGACTAAAATAAGTAGACTACAATGTATGCAAATGGAAAGGAGATGATTTACTTAACCATACACGTTTTGGAAATGTCCCAATTTTGGAATGTCAATGGACTTGTAAACAGGATTAAGGACAAAGTGAAATTTCCACACTAGACCAATGAGTGGGAAATGGTTCACCAAAGGTGATGACTAAAGACAATGGTTTGATCAAGTCCAATGATAACCTACTCTTGAAGGCAAAGGTTTGACAAAGAATGGTAAGGAATCTTCTCCTAAAATCTGAAAAATGAGTACCTAGAATGATGGTAAAGCCTAAGAATGTAATTAAGGAAATGCAATGGAATCCTATGGTAACCTAAGAATGCAACCTACAATGCAAGGATGACGGAAGTTGAGAAATTCCTGGCTAGTTGTGGACATAAATAGGAGAGAAAGATGTCTGGAATCTTGTGTGGAAAAGTTGGGCCTCAAATTTTTGACAATGAATGAATTTTAGGGTTACTGGAAAATGTGTTGCAGCAAATGCACTGTAGGAAAGAAAATGTGTCACAAGATAAGCGATTGTGGTGTCTAAGAAAAAAGATGCAGTTCGACAAATAAATTATGATGTTTGGTAAAGAACATATGGTGTATGGCAAGAAAATGTGGCATTTAAGGTTGTAAATGTGGTGCAACAAAGCGATTGTTGCTCAAAATTCAACAATTGTGGTTGAATATAGTAGATGTGTAGCAAAGTTTTATTTGTGAAAAAAATTTGGCAGATTGCAAAATGTGTTTTAGTTTTGAAGTGTTATTCTAGATTAAAATAGGATGTTGATTTATTCATTTTGTCTAAAGACACTTGGCAAACACATTGTCTTGGAAAATTTGTAAACACACACATAGAAAAAATGTACAACCCTATGGCTGAAAAGACTGTATTCTTTTGGATTCCACTCGGAGTTTACTCCAACCACACTTGCTCTTAGCGGATGAATTCAGAAGCTTGGCCCCATGGGCTCCACCTTATAGAGTGACTGTGGCTTGTTAAGGATGATGCATTGTTTGGAATGGCGAATGTGGCTCGATAAATCGAATGTGGCTTGGTTTTTGTCAAATGTAGAACGTGAATTCAGATGCATCACCGATGGGTTAGATGCGTTAGACAAAGAACTTCTATCATTTCCAAAAGAAGATGCGGTGTGATAGAATGTTTTCATTGTAGGAGGTGGATTTTGAGGCTTTTCGTACACCTATACCTATAAAAATGACAAAATACCATACGAAAATCTACAAAAAACATATTTTGAAAATAGTCGGGTTCACCAATGTAACAGAGGGTATTTTTCTTAGGTTGTTAGCATATTACATGTAACATAAAATCCCAAAGTAAATAATAGAGTGCAATGGAATAAATGAAAACTAATGAAATGATCTCACCCGATGTCTTCATTCTCCATGGTTGACCTCCATTATACCTTCTAAACTTGTTGAAAATATGATTTTTCCCTCAAATTTATGATGATAAATTTATGGTTAAGCGCGCTTGAGCTGGAGTAGTACTAGGATGGGTGAACTCCCAAGATGGACCAATGATTCACCTCTGTGAGCATCACCTAGATGCAATGAGTGCTAAGTGGACCATTCATTATCATGAGAGATGGGTTCTTGTGAACCACTACTCATGAATCATGGGTCAATGAGTTTGACTCGAAAACTACATGGTTGAATCCTGATAGCAATATCAGAAGTGTTGAAGGATTCTTAAATGATTATGTAAGAGAAACTAAATCCTACATGCAAACTAATTAGCTAAATGATAAAGACAAGCAAAATGCAAGATTCAAGAATTGCAAAGCATGCAAGATTCAAGATTTTTCAAGATGTCAAAATGAGGACAAAATTACCATTTTATAGAAAATGCAATTTTTGGATTAGTGGACAATATTGAAGATCGAGAAGTGCCCCAAAATCAATGGTCAATATTCAAAATAACAACCACTTAATTAGGGTTAGGGAAAATTTAGGGTGAAATTCAAAATGAGTCGACAAGATTTAATTTAAGAAATTAAATCAAGGAATGAGAATATGTGTGATAGAGAGATAAGATTTAATAATAGAAAAATAATGAGTTAGAAAATCAAGTCATTTTAAAAAATACTTAATTTATGGAGGGAAATGCTATTTTAAATTTAATATTTAATATTTAATTTAATTCAAAATGGTGAAATCATGTGACAGTAAATAATAATTAAATTATTTACTTGAAAAGAGGGAAATTCAAATAAATGATTTTTATTTAAATTTGGAAATGAATTAAATGAGATAATCAAATAATAAATTTTAAATTATTTGATTGTGGAAGAAGTTTGTTAATAATTAAATAAATTGTGGGGGATTTATTTAATTATGAGAAGACTTTAATATTAGAGACATATTTAAATAAAATTAATTTATTTAAATAGTAAAGAGGGAATAGTGGATTTAACTAAATAAATTTAATAATTTATTTAATTTAAAGAGGACTTTAGACATTAGTGGCATATTTAAGTAATTGTGATTTATTTAAATAGTCAAGAAGAATAAGAGAGGTGAATTAATTAAATAATTGATCATTATTTAACTAATAGTTGAATTTGGTCAAAATTGAGTTCACAGGCCTAGGTCAATTTTATGCATCTACACTCTTAAACCCTCAATCCTCAACCCTCAACCCTAATCCATCAACTCTATACCTTAGACCCCAATCCCTCAACACTCAACCCTTAAAACCCTCAACCGTCAACCTTTAAACCCTTAACCCTTGAATCCTAATACCTCAACCCTCAACTCTTAATCCCTAAACCCTTAAACCCTAATCACTCAATCCTATAACCATCAACCTACAACCATCAAAAATTTAAACTTGAACCCTTTAACCTTAACACTCAACCCTTTAACCCTTTAACCTTAACCATCAAACCCTAAACCCTTTAACCTTAATCCTCAACCCTTAAACCCTAATCCCTGAATCCTATAACCTTAAAAATTCAATCCTCAACCCTTAAACCCTAATCATTAAATCCTCAACCCTTAAACCCTCATACTTCAACCCTCAACCATTAAACCCTAATCCCACAATCCTATAACCCTCAACCTTAAACCCTAAAACTTCAAACCTCAACCCTTTAACCTTGAAACTTCAACCCTCAACCCTTTAACCCTTTAAACATATCTCTATCCCATCTCTTTATCACCTCTCTCTCTCTCTCTCCCAATCCTCTCTTCCTCCCTCTCTCTCCTTCCCTATCTACTTTGTATCTCACCTCTCTCTCTCCCTCTCTCTCCCTTATTTCTCTCTCCTTTCCTCTCTACTTCTCTTTATCTCACCATTCTCTCTCACCCTCCCCACTCTCTCTCCTCCCTCCTCCCCTCTCTCTCTCTCCCCCTTTACCTCTCTACTTATCTCTATCACATCCCTCTATCACCTCTATCTCTCTCAATTCTCCCTCCTCTCTCTCCTTCCCTCTCTACTCTCTCTCTATATCAACTCTCTACATATATATCCCTACCTACCCTCCTCTCTCTTTCCATCCCCCTCTTTCTCTCTCTCTCCCCCCTTTTTATCTCTCAATCTCTCCTTCCCTCTCTAATTATCTTTCTCTCATCATTCTCTCTCTATCTCTCCCTCTCTCCCCTCCACTCCTATTTATCACATCTCTCTATCACCTCTATATATCTCACTTCTCCATCCTTCCCTCTCTCTACTATATCTATCTCACCTCTCTCTCACATCTCTCTCCCCACCTTCGTATGTCTCCCTCCCTCTCTTCTTCCATATACTTCTTTGTATCTCCTCCTCCCTCTCTACCTATCTCTATCTCTCTATTTCTCTCTCACCTCTCTCTCCATACCTACATCTCACTCAATATCTCCTTTCCTCTCTACTTATCTGTACATACCTATCCCTTTATACCTCTTTCTCTCTCCCTCCCTCCCTCCTTCCCTCTCTCAATATCTCCACCTTCCTCCTCTCTCTACTCTCTATATCACCTCTCTCTCACTTCTCCCTCCTTCTATCCTCTTTCTCTCTCTCCTTACCTCTCTACTCTCTCTAGAGGAGGGAGGGAAGGATATGTAGGGAGACAAAGGTGAGATAGAGATAAAGAGTGTAGAGAGGGAAGGGCGAGAGGGAGAGAGAGGGAGAGAGGGAGAGAGGTGAGATAGAGAGAGGAGGGAGGGAGGGAGGGAGGGATAGGCAGGGAGAGAGAAGTGATAGAGAGAAGTAGAGAGGTAAGCTAGAGGGTAGATAGATTGAGAGAGGGAAGGAGGGAGGGAGGGAGGGAGAGAGAAAGAGGTATATAGGGATAGGCTAGATAAAGAGAGTTAGAGAGTAAAGGTTGGTGGAAGAGAGATAGAGGTAGGGTGGGAGAGAGAGGTAGGTATAGAGAAGGTGAGGAGAGGTAGGGATAAAGGGGGAGATCGTGATGGAGAGAGAAAGGTGAGAGATAGAGTGATAGAGAGAGGTAGGTAGAGAGAGGGAAATAGAGAGGGAAGGAGAGGGAGGGAGAGGGAGGTGAGAGAGAGAGAAGAGGAATGGTGGTATATATGTAGATAGATAGAGGTGAGATAGAGAGAAAGAGAGTATAGATGGAAGGGGAGAGAGAGCAAGAGAGAGGGGTAAGGAGGAAGGTAGAGAGATTGAGAGAGGGAAGGAGGGATGAAGGGAGAGAAAAATAGGTATATAGGGGTAAGTCAGATAGAGAGAAGGGAGGGAGAGAGAAAGAGGTATATAGGGGTAGGTTATATAGAGATAAGTATGGAGAGAAGATTTTTGGAAGAGAGAGAGGAGGGAGGGAGGGGTAAAGAGGGATAGTTGAGATAAAAATGAGAGAGAGAGGTAGGTAGAGAGAGTATGTGGAGAGAGAGAGGAGAGGGAGGGAGAGAGAGAGATGGATGGAAAGGTAGGGAGAGAGAGTAGATATGGATGGAGAGAGAGATAGAGAGAGGTAAAATTAGGGAGAAAGAGAGTTGAGATAGAGAGAGTAGAGAGGGAAGGAGAGATAGATAGAGAGGGAGGTGATAGAGATAAAAGTAGAGAGTGAAGAAGGTAGAGAGATTGAGAGAGGGAAGGAGGGAGGTAGGGAGAAAGAAATATGTATAGAGGTATAGGTGGGTAGAGAGAAGTAGATATGGAAGGAGAGATAAATGAGAGAAACATAGAGAGGTAGGTAGAGAGGGAGGGGGAGATAAATGGAATTATAGAGGGAAGGAGAGAAGGAGGAACAAGTAGGGAGGGAGAGAGATGGGTGTGAGAGATATGGAGGGATAGGTAGGGATAGAGAGGTGAGATATAGAGAAAGATATTAGAGAGTGAGAGATTGGTAGAGAGAGGGTTGAGATAAAGAGGAATTAGAGAGAGGGAGAGTATAAAGAGGGGGTAGGTAGAGAGGGAGATGAGAGATAAAAAGAGGGGGATGGATAAAGAGGGAGGAATAGATATGTAAGGAGAGAGATTTGAGATAGAGAGAGTAGAGAGGGAAGGAGAGAGAGGAAGGGAGGAAGAAGAGACATGACAAAACAGAGACATTGAGAGGATGGAGGAGAAAGAATGAGATATCATGACAGAGAGGATGAGAGAGAGAGGAAGGAGGTGAGATGAGAGGGAGAGAGAGAGAGTGAGGGAGAGTGAGAGAGAGAGATTGATAGAGAGAGAGAGAAAGAGAAAGAGAGAGAGAGAGAGAGAGAGAGAGAGAGAGAGAGAGAGAGAGAGAGAGAGAGAGAGAGAGATACAGAGAGATAAAGAGAGAGAGAGAGATAGAGACAAAGAGATAGAGACAGAGATAGAGTGAGACAGAGAGGGAGAGAGAGAGAAAGAGAGAGAGACTGAGAGAGAGAGAGGGAGAGAGAGAGAGAGGGAGAGAGAGAGAGAGAGAGAGAGAGAGAGAGAGAGAGAGA
>CM021104.1:537052282-537404547 GCA_007115665.2 Sequoiadendron giganteum | reverse complement strand
TAAATAGAAATAGTTGAGAGAGAGAGAGGGGTTAGGAGAGATAGAAAGAGGGGGAAGGGAGAGAGAGAGATAAGAGATAGAAATATGGGGGAGGGAGGGAGAGATAGAGAGAGAGGGAGGGAAAGGTAGGGAGAGCGAGAGAGAGAGAGAGTAGAGAGGGAAGGAGAGAGAGATAGAGAGAGGTTATAAAGATATGTGATAGAGAGAGAAGTAGAGAGGTAAGAAGGTGGAGATATTTGAGAGAGAGTAGGGAGAGAGAAATAAATATGTATAGAGGGATAAGTAGGTAAAGAGAAGTATAGAGGGAAGGAGAGAGGGAGTAAGAGGTAGGGAGGGATGGAGAGAGAGGTGAGAGAGAGATGGAGGGATAGGTAGGGAGAGAGGTAAGATATAGAGAAAGAGATTAGAGATGGAAGGGGAAAGAGAGAGAGAGATAGGTGATAGAGATCTATAATATAGAGAAGTAAGAGAAGCATCAAGGTGGAGATATTGAGAGGGAAGGATGGATGGATGGAGAGATAAAGAGGTATAGAGGGATATGCTAGATAGTGAGAAGTAGAGAGCAAAGGTGGGTGGAAGGAAGGGAGAGAGGAGATATATAAAATTAGAGAGAAGGAGGTGTTGATGGTGAAAATGACACAAACAATGTTAAAACAAAATATTTCTACTCTATTTCTCCTGAAAAAGACAGACATGTAGTAGCCTAACTCCCAAGGTCCTGGTAGTTGGTTCTCAACTATCTGGTGTCACTCAATTGGTTCATGGAACTATAATATTCAAGGGGCCTATGCTGGTAACAAGGAAAGAAAGCTATGACTTATTTATTAAACTGTATTTAATAAAAGGGGTTTTTAAATAAAAGAAAAAGGTAGATTAGAGGGTAAATCAGTAAACATGAATAAAAATTATCTAGCATCCAGACATATATCTTGAACAATGAATATTTTTCCAAAAGATCAAGAAAACCATAGCATGATACAATTTACAGAATAATCCATACTATTGCATACATCCAAGGTGCTTAATTTAACGTCACAATCACACATCACAAATATTTCAAGGTTTCTAAAAGAACACACTTTCATTCATCACCAAGATCATAGATCAATAAACTTCAATAAATTCAATCCACCGATAATATAATGAGACAATCCTTAAATCTGGTTTCTTCTAATGACTTTCATCACATAAGAAACTTTCATGCTTCAGCACAATCACTGGCATTCAAATAGACTATACCTCATCAAGCTTATCAAGTAAAACTTAATTCTAACACCATATTGCATAAACCTGCAATTATATTTAACTATAAAATGAAGTACAATGTATCTTTGTAACAAATATAAAAAAATTCTCTCCTACAATCAGGTGAACAATTCTATTCTCTATATAGCCGACCTTTACAATATGATACCCCAAGGGTATTTATAGAAATACAAAATCTGAAGTCCTCTTTATTTTAGGTCGATCCACCTTTTTAGGGATTACAGTCGTCTTGGAAACTCGGATCAATTTGATCTCTAGTTCCTGCTTTGATCACCCTGTTAAACTAGAAGAAAAGAAAATAGGAGAGAAGAGAAAACCATGTGCTTCAAAAACTGCCAGTCCTACATGCAACATGTAAAGAAGAGAAGAAATCCATGCATGCAAAAAAATTTCTGCCATGTACTCATCAAAACTAGAGAAGACTTGTTGTAGTATGTCCAATTCCAACCCATCAATCCATGTATCTTCGAACTTCATCCTTTCCAACTCCACATCAACAAACCCTCTCATATCTTTCAGCTTCATTAACTCCCTCTTAGCTACTCTTAATTCTTCTTTAATATCCATTAGTTGGTCTAGCAGAAGATCTTCACCATCATCCCCTTTTTGCATGATCTCTTTAAATATTTCATCCCACTTCTCCTTTATTTGGCTTAAAGGTAGGCCTTCCTTTACTAGTACATCCACATTCACAATGATAGAAATGATGGCTACCAATTCCTCAAACTATTCATAAAGATCTTTAACAGAATCTTGAACTTCATTTCTATGTTTATATAGAAAATCTGATCTAAATTAGAGTATGCAAGAAGTCTTTTCCAAGAAATCTTTATTATCTTCTTCAAGTATCGATTGTTCTAGGAGAGTAGTTTTAGGCAATTTATTAACTTCTCTCAATTTCTGACTGTATGCTTTGTACTCCTCCTCCTATTTTCCTAATGTTTCAACATATTGGTTCATCTCCTCTATTAAATCTTATGTCATTTTGTAGACCACAAAACTGTCTTCTAGTACTTCACTTATTTCTCAATTCAATTTATCAACCCACTTGTCCAACATCTCCGCCTTGCCCCTTACCTATACTAAATCATCTACTTCTTTCTTACTCAACAAAATTGGGGTCTCAATAGTGGTAACCTATTGTGACTTCGGAGCAGAAACACTTTTCAAGAAAACATGTAACTGATCTAACTGAGCCTTAAGCTCATCTTTCCTTTGTTTATCCTTCAAAATTATGGACTTGGTTGACGATGCTACCACATCAATTCAATTCATTTGTTGATCTCTAGTAGGTCTTCCCAAATTAATAGTGCCCAACTGATAATCTGTTAATTGCATGTCTCCTACATCCTTGTATATCATGGGTATACCACATTTAGCAACAATCTCTCCTTTTTATGTGAGCCTAGTGGAATGTAGGATCTTGGCCTTCTTTTTAGGCCTTTCTTTCACAATTTCCTTCATCATATCCTCCCAATTGAGAGGTTTTGAAGGTTTCAATGATCTCTTCTGAAGATCCAACTTCAACCAAGTGGGAGCACCTAGAGTAACAGTCATCATATTTGAAGAAGAAGAGGCAGTAGAAGAGGGTGGTTGCATATTTACTTGAGGTTGAGAATCAACCCCTTGTTTCTCTTGTTGCTCTTGTTCCACACTTATCTATGCAAGTTTTTCTACTTCCACCCTATCCTTTTGTTCTTGTATTCTCTTATCTTCTTCCTCCTTCTTCAACCTTTCTTCATCTAATCTTCTTTTCTCCAATTCCTGGTTTCTTTTTTCCTCTAATGCCTTAGGTTTTTCTGCATCTTCCTTTTATTTTTGTTGCTTGTTGATCAGTTCTTCGACATATTTCTCCTTTTGTACTTGTTCTACTTCCTCTTTCTCTTTATGAGCCTCTTCAACAAGCTTCAACTTAGCCACATGCACTTATCTCTCTCTTTGACATCCCGTTGACAACTATATTCACCCAATTGCATGGGGAATTTATGAAATCTTGCTTTATGCTTTGATCCAAACCGGACATGAACCTCTAGAGCTTGATATATAAATTCCATAAACACTATCCTACTGCTACAACATCTTGGGAGAAAATGTGGATGGCCTTCAAATCTAGCTAGCCTGAAGTATGTGGACTTAGGGTATGAATGTACCAAAATCCCCATTCCATGATAAATGCCATATCCTCTTGGCTCAGTCTATACCCAACATCTCCATTAAGTTGGTTAATGATCACATATAGAAATGCATCATTAACCCTTCTAAGTTGTGTTTCAGATACCTATAAAGATAAATGATCATAATGGTCCCACACTTTCCTTTTTCCATCTACCTCTCCCAATATCCCCACTCTCTTTAAACCTGTAAATATACCTCCTCTAGCTATTGCATACACAACATAAGAAGTCATGAAGAAACATTTGGTTTCCCTTATCCTTGTCAACTGGTCATGAATAGCATCAGAAACCACCATTTCCAATCAAACTGTTGTTTTCCATTCAAGATGGTTTGAATGAAGGGAAACATCCACTCCTTGAAGTGAAATGCATCCCTCTTCCCAAATAATCTAGACAACATCATGATCAAATCTGATACTTCTTTATAGAATTAAGTCCTGTTTGGTTGATCATGAAGTTTGGTCAGATACTTCTTCTCTATTCTCAACCATTTCTTATTCAAGTGAGTTTTGTTGGACGCCTTGTATTTTTTATATTTCTATAAAGCTTCTGCCTCCTTCAACCACCCTAGGTTCTTTGGATTCGGGACACTTAACATTGTTTGAAACATTTGAGGAGTGAGATCAATAATAACATTGTCCTATGAATCCATACACTACCTAGTGGCTAGATTATACGCACTGACTACTGTCATAAATAACTTTGGGCATTGAACAGATAGAGGGAATAAGGTGATATGAGCCAAACCAGACTCAACTATTCTTTGCATTCTCCCTGTTATATCTTCGGCAAATGTTTATGAATGCAGCTCCTCAAAATTGTATGAGCCCAAATTGGTGTCTGTTCTATCAGACCAATCTGATTCTAATTTACTTGCTGTGACAATAGGACCCCTATGATTATACCTCAGAGTATAAGTTAGATGCTCTGACTTTATCTTCTTGGGCTTAGCTGATTTTGATGTTTCTGCAAGTTGATTCCTTTAGGAGGCTTCTCCTGATGCTCCTGACATCTTTTAGCTTTCCTACAACACAACTTCTAATTAGATCCTTGAATAAACATAAAAAAATATGCCTTAAAACATTACCCTTCATATATATATCAGAGGCGGAACCAAGAAAACAAACATTATAAATAGTCTCCTATAAATAGTCTCCTTTAAAATAGTCTCCTTTAGAACACTACGGGGCTTAGAGTTAAAACCATTATTGAGATTGCAATAATAACAAGCAGGATTGGAGTTGCAACTAGAAAGACAACTGAAACCGGGACCAAAATAAAAGCGGATTTGGTTTCTTTGAGATTTTCTATTTTCATATTTCGTTTCGACTCCGCTTCCGCTTCCACCTAAGTTATCATTATTTTGAAAGAAGGATTCTCACCATAAGTGGAGTTAAAAATGAGATGAAAATGGAACAAATACCTATTGGAAAACATGGTTAAGAGTCTAGATCAATTCCATATCGCTTCCACCTAAAACAACCATGACATCATAACTTTTTTTTTTTAACAGTTTGGTAAATGAATTCATATTTTTAAAGGCTAGATCATATTTGCACGAAAGGGGGCTTAAAAATAACCTAATAAGACCCTCCCCACATGACCGAGAGGTGACTGCAATTTCTAGGGCATCATATTTTAAAACACGAACTCAAAAAACGTAAACCCTAATCTAAAAAGAGCTCGATATAAAAACTAGGGCACATATTTAACCCTATTTATTTAACCAGATTGAATGCAAAACAAAATTCCTTAGTAAAAACAATATTTAACAAACCCTAACTCAATGTAGAACCCCAATTCAATCTACTAACTCAAAATCTAAAACAACACAATTTGGTCACGATTTCAACATGAAAATGACCGTGCCCTAAAACAAAGAAACCAGAAAAAGTTAAATAAAAATAAGAAATCAAAACAAACAAAGAATGAAAAGACAAAAAATGCAAACTTACTGAGAATCACGAACCTGCTCAAAGCAAAAAAATCTAACACGAACAAAAAAGAAAAACGCGAAGAAAAAAGAAGAACAAGAATAGGAAAAACCTACCTCGAACAAAAATAAATAGGCAAACCTCCTGAAGCAATTTGTGTGCAACAGTCTCTCTATCAATTGATTCACTCACACAATAGCTTCTTTGCAACTCCAGTTCGCTCTCCAATCTCTTAATAGCAATGGTAAAAAACTATGTGTTAATGCCTAATTAAGGTAAAAATCGGAGTTCACGCATGCATGGCAGCTATCATTAATGCAATAAATGCAGTGGATCAGAGTCGGAACTATAGAAGAACTGGCCCATTATTGCCGTATAACTATAGTAAAAGGTCAATGACCAAGAAAATGACAGGAGAGGAAGCAGAATGAAAACTAATTTGGAAACTTGTTTAAATTTCCAACTTGGCTTTCGTTCCAGGTCTAGTTCCAGCAACAAAGAATAAAACAAAACCAAACATAAAATTAAAACAAAAAGACCAAAATAAGAAAACTTAACATACAAAACCTAGTCTAAAAAGAAAGACTAAAAAGTGAAGGCGGAGACGGGATGAGATTTGATCTTGAAACTTTGAATAAATACCAACTTAACTTCTACTCTGGCTTCGACTCCATCAAAGACAAACACACACATCAAAAGAAATATTTTTGGGATGGGGATCGGAATATGTTTTGAAAGAAGTTTCAAAACCCGATTCAGTTCCAATTTCGGTTCCAGCAAAATAAACCAAAGAACAAAAAAGTGTTTGAAAAGAAATAATCCAAACTTTGTTTGAAAAAAAACTGTTATGCCTTGCATAACCACCCCATCTTTTGCCTTGGTCAAAATGTATCCCCCTTTTATGTTTTTATCTTTTGATGATTTTTAAACAAAGTTTAGAGTCTTTTGTTTCAACACTTTTTTTTTCCTTGGTTTAGTCTTTCGGAATTGAAGCCGAAACTGAATCGGGTTTTGAAACTTACTTTAAAAGTAGTTCCGATCCCCATCCTAATAGTTTTTCTTTTGACCTTTTGTTTTGTCTTTGTTAGAGCCGGAGCCAGATTGGAAGTTAAATCAGTCTTTTATTCAAAATTCCAAAATCAATTTCGATTCCGATTCCGCCTCCGCTTTTTGGACTTTTGTTTTAGACTAAGTTGTTTATGATAAGTTTTCTTATTTCGGTCTTTTTGTTTTATTTTTGTGTTTGGTTTTGTTTTATGCTTTTTTGGCAGAATTGGACCTAGAACAGGAACGAAGTTGGGAAACTACTCAAGTTTCCAAATCCGTTTTCATTCCAATTCCATTCCCGTCATTTCTTGGTCGTTGACTTTTTACTGAAGTTACACTGCAGTAATGTGTTAGTTCTTCTCCTATTCTGACTCCGCTTAACTGCATTTAATGTGTTAATGACAGCTGCCATGGGTAGGTAGAAACTCTGAGTTTTACCTTGATTAGGGATTAAATGGGTGATTATTATCATTGTTAAGAAATCAAAGAGCGAAGTAGAGCAATAGCAGAGTTCTTCTGAGTGAATAGATTGAAAAAGGAAGAGATAATTGCTTGCGGATTTCTTCAGAATGTTTTGCCAAGTTTTATGTTTGAGGTAGGGTTCCTATTCTCATTTTTATGTTATTTTTCTTTCGTGTTTTCTTGTTTCTGTTAGATCATTTTTCTTTGGGAAAGTTCGCTATCTCAGTGGGTTTGTGTGTTTGTTTTTTATTTCTTTGTTTATTGTTGTTCTTGATTTCGTTTTTGCTTATTTTTTTGGTTTTCAGTAAGATAGGGCATTGTCATTTTCACATTTTGTTGTGATCGTATCATGCTGCATTGGGTTTTAAACATGTATATTAATTAGGGTTCCATAGTAAGATAGATTAAATTCAGGTTTTATAGTGAGTTAGTGTTGGTAGAATCTTGTTTTTACTTAGGGTTTTTATTGCGCATTCATCTAGTTAAATAAGGAAGGGTTAAATTTATGCCCTAATTTTTATATCGTGTTTTTAGATTAGGGTTTTATGCATTTCTGTATTCACATTTTTGAGTGATTAAATATGATGCCCTAAAATACAGTCACCCCCACGGTCATATGGGCATGGTCCTTTCATGTTATATTTGAGCCTCAATTCATTTTAATATGACCCTGGTCCTTAATTATGAAGTTTTTCATTAAACTGTTAAAATCATTGATGAGATCATGGTCAACCTAGGCGAAAGCAGGATTAGAATTGATTTAGGGTTTTTGGGCATGTTTTATGATTAGTGTCAATTCCATTTTTCATCCCGTCTCCGACTCCACTTATAGTAAGAAGCTTTATTTCAAGATAGAAATGACTTAGGCGGAAGCAGAAGTAGAACCAAAACAGGATATGAAAATAGAAAATCTGAAAGAAACTGAATCAGTTTCCATTCCGGTTCCAATTCTGATCACTATTCCACTTCTGACTCCGAGCCCCCTTCTTGTTAGTAGAATATCAATAATAGTTTTTGGTCTGAGCCTGATAGTATGTTGAAAGAGGATTGTTTAAGATGTTTTCTGCCTGGTTCCGCCTCCGCTATATGTTTGAAAGGTATTATTTTAAGACATATTTTGAGATCTTTATTCAGATATATAACTAGAGGTTTTGTTGTAGGAAAGCTAAAGGATGTCAGGAACATCAGGAGAAGCTGTCCAAAGGAACTGACCTACAGGAACATCAAAGGCAACTGCTAAACCCAAGAAGATCAAGCAAGAACAATTACCTTATACCTTGAGGTATAACCATAGGAGTCTTGTTGTCACAATAAGCAAAGTGGAATCCAATTGGCTAGACATCACCGACACAAATATGGGCCAATTAAAATTTGAGGAGTTGTATTCATAAACGTTTGTTGAAGATATAACATGGAGAACATAGAGAATTGTTGAGTCTGGCTTGGCTCATATCACCTTGTTTCCTCTATCAATCCAATTCCCAGAGTTAATCTTGATAGTTGTAGGAGCTTACAATCTGGCTACTCGACAATGTATGGATTCACAAGATAATGTAATCATTGATCTCACTCCTCAAATGTTTCAAAGTATATTTAGTGTCCCAGATCCCAAGAACTTGGTGTAGTTAACTGAGGAAGATGCCATAGAGAAATATAAAAAATATAAGGAATCCAACAAGTCTCACTTGAACAAAAAGTGGTTAAAAACTGAGAAGAAGTCTCTAACCAAGCTTGTAGACCAACCAAAGAGGGAAGATTTCTACAAAGAAGTATTAGATTTAATAATTATGTTGTCTAGGGATTTTGGGAAGAGAGATGCCTTTCATTTCAAGGAGTGGATGTTTCCCTTCATCCAGATAATCTTAAATGGCACCCATCAATTTGATTGGCCGATGATTGTATCAGATGCCATTCATGATTAGTTGACCAACATTAGGGAGGCCAAATTCTTTTTCATAACTTCTTACATTGTGTATGTAGCAACAAGAGTAGGTATCTTCCCAGGTCTGAACAGAGTAGGGATAATGGGAGTGTTAGATGGAAAAAAGAAGGTGTGGGAGCATTATAACGAGTTGTCTCTATAGGTTGCTGAGACTCAATTCAAAAGGGTTAATGATGCATTCATATATGTGATCATTAACCAACTCAACGAAGATGCAGGGTATAGACTGAGCCAAGAGGCCATGGCATTTATCACTGAATGGGGATGTTGGTACATTCAATACCCTAGGTTTACATACTTCAAGCTAGCTATCTTTGAAGGTCATCCATATTTGCTTCAAAGATGTTGCACTAATAGGATAGTTTTAATGGAATTTGTATATTGGGCTCTAGGGGTTAATTCCTGGTTTGGATTGAATAGCACTATAATAAAATTAAAGATATCAATTAGGAAGATCCTATCACTTACAAATTGGGATCACTTACCTTTCTTAGGGTAAGCTATCTCATTAATAAAGAAGCTGACACTTTTGAAAATCCACCATAGAGCAAAGAAGCAATAGCGCCTTGTTTTCAAGGTAGATCGTATTCTTTTGCAAATATGTTTTTTCAGCAGATGAATTATCAAGGCAGTGGATTAGGTCTGCATGAATATGGTATCCTAGAAACAATGTAGATTATTGGTAATCCTAAGCGTCAAGGCCTTGGTTATTCAACAATCAAGGGATATAAACAAATCGGTGATACTTCCACAAAATTGGGGGCAACTTCGTCTCAAGCAAACGTCAACATAGGCAGCATGAAGGATCCTTATGATGAAACTGATGCCAATACTACAACCAGACACATCATGAATCTCCATCCATCCATCACCCCATCCATGAATTGGGACCAACAACAAAAGAAAGATTTGAATCAAAGAACGAAGAACAAAGTACTGAAGCATGAAGGACAAATCAAATACAAATGGATACCAAAGATTACAAAGAAATACTATCCCTATCAAACTCCATTAGTCAAAGAAACTATGGGGCAAAATAACAGAGGGAAAGTATCCATCCAAGATGTCCACAAAGGAAAAAACAAGCTTCTCAAACGATGTACAAAGTGTATCGAGCAGTTGGTCCTACTTCCATGCACAATTCCATATCCACTCATTATTGCTCATCTTCCCAAGTTTGGAGAGTCAAAGGTTCCAAACTATCGACCAATCCATCTTTTATTCCTAAACACACACCATCCCTACCTTCACACATGATATCCAATTCTCACATTGACCATGTATTAGTAGTGACCCTTCACCATAAGGATTGAGAACACACTCTATTGTGATGTGCGCACAAAGACAAAGTTAACTCCGTTATCGGCAAAGTAGAACAAATTTTTCAAAATTTTCTTTCAAGTGCACGTATCTTGGCAAAGCAACTTCTTCAAGCAGGATACCGATGGCATGTTGTCATAGAAGCATCAACATCAACACCACCAGGTGGTTCAACATTAGCTTAAAATCTCTCAAAAAATACAAAAAAAATAGAAAAAATGGTCACCTTGATGAAAACCTGGCAAACAGGCATCTTGGTGACAACAAAAAAATCAAAAAATATAAAAAATCCAAAAAAAAATTAGAAAAAGAATTGAAAACAGTAAAGAGAAAAATCATCCTCTAGCAAAAACCATTTCGGTGGTGCTTTGGACAAGTACCATGATAAAAACCTGACAAACAGGTGTCATGAGTAGAATCAAGCATCTGCATGCACTAGTTCAGGAGAAAGAATCTTATCACATCCATAATAAAGATAGCATTCTAGCCATATCATTTTTTCATCCATGAACCATTTATCCAACCCATTTTTATCCATCGGCATCCAAGGTCCAAGTTACCTTGAATTTGATAAAATTTTGGAGCACAATCTACACTTGTTTATGGTAAACATCTTGACATGGGTCATTTTCACTGATCCTATCCAATCCAAACATTATCTGAGCCTTGAAGAATTATTTGAATGAGTATTCCTCTATTTAAACATCTTATCTTGTCACAAGATAATCCATATCCATTCATCCAAGAATTCACCCATGGCATTCCAAACATTGCTAGACACTGGGGATAGATATTTAGATCTTGCTTTGGGAATAAATCTTGATCTATATCCTCTAATCCGAACATTGGCAGACATAAAATCAAATTGATCATAGTATTTGTGAGCCAAAAATACAAATCACTAGCCCATGGCATATTTTGATAGGAAGACGTTCCTTATCAAGCTTTATCTTTCATCGAACATCAATTTGAACAATCAATATTATTCACATCTAACTTATGCATTAGCATCACATCAAATCATCAAAACAATTTTGTTCCAAATCAAGCTTCATCAATTCGAATCCAATCAATCATCACCTTGTTTGACTTAGCACACTTAGTCAAACTATCATCTTGTGCATGAGTTTACTCTAGGATAACACAACTTCCTTGGGTTTACAAGTTCATTATCATCTTTTTTGGCTTAACACACTTAGCCAAATTATCAAATCCAAAACCACCTCATTTGACTTAACACACTTAGTCAAACTACCCTCTTGTATGAGTTTAATCTTGGATAACACAACTTCCTAAAGTTTATGAGTGCATTATCACTTTTGTTTGACTTAACACACTTAGTCAAACTATCAATCCATCAATCCGATTGATCAACATTAAGCTTGGTTTTCAGCAAAATCTTAAAACAAAGCACTAATATCTTCACATATCGTATCCAAATCGTCAAAATCATGCGAAAAATCTCAAAAACATTTGAAAAAACTCATCAAAATTTCAAAAACATTTAGAAAATTCATCAAAATAAATAAATTCAAAATCTCATCAAAAAAATCCAAAACATGTCAAAATAGTAGAAAATCTTGAAAAATTCATCGTTGAGTCTTGTTAGTATTCCACCTTGTCGAACTACATTGTCTCTAAGCTTGAACATAGGCAAGGTTGATCTTTGATCGTCCCCCGAGATAGTTAGGGTCAGTCCTTAGGTGTCCATCGCAATGACATCCATCTGCCGATCTAGTTAGGCGTCCGTTGCAGGGGCAATCGTTTGTCCATCTAGTTTACATTTTAGGATTTTAGGCATCCATCGCAATGACATCCGTCTACCCATCTAGTTAGGTGTCCGTCGCAGGGGCAATTGTTTTTCCATCTTTTTTACATTTGAGGATTTTAGGCGTCCATCGCAATGACATCTGTCTGCCCATCTAATTAGGCGTCCATCGCAGAGGCATTCGCTTGTCCATCTTTTTCAC
This sequence comes from Sequoiadendron giganteum, assembly GCA_007115665.2. NCBI lineage: Eukaryota > Viridiplantae > Streptophyta > Pinopsida > Cupressales > Cupressaceae > Sequoiadendron > Sequoiadendron giganteum. The sequence goes on along the minus strand of CM021104.1, from coordinate 537,392,432 downwards.
ATTTTAGGATTTTAGGCATCGGTAACAATGACATCCGTCTGCCCATCTAGTTAGGCATCCATTGCAGGGGAATTCATTTGTCCATCTTTTTCACATTTTAGGATTTTAGGCGTTCATCGCAATGGCAATCTGTTTGCCCATCTATCTCATTAGCAGTCAAGTCAATTGGAATCCAAACTACATCATCTCTAAGATTGAACATAGGCAAGGCCATCCTTGATCAGCACCCGGGACAGAAAATCCGAAAACATTTGCAAAATACTTCAAAAATACCAAAAACAACCTCAAAATATTTAAAAAACCCAAAATGGTGCATCCATTTCATCTTGCTTTCATCTGCAATAATCATTGTTCATAATAAATCAATATTCACTTTCACCCTTTGGTGAGTCAGTCAGAAGCAAGTTTAGCAGGTTCAAAAAGTGAACACTCTAATCATTAGTCTTGAAAGTCTAAATCAGTGAGTCAACAAGTTGATCAACTCGAAGTATCAATAGCTTATCACCCAAATCAGTCCCATCAAAACCCTGATCACTACGCATCCTAGGATGAAGCTTTCCCATAGCAGGTTCAAAAATTGAACACTCTAATCATTAGAGTCTTGAAAGTCTAAATTAGTGAGTCAACAAGTTGATCAACTTGGAGTATCAATAGCTTATCACCCAAATCAGTCCCATCAAAACCCTAATCACTACATGTCCTAGGATGAAGCTTTCCCATGATGGACATAAGCATTAGGTACCCCACAGTAGTTTAGCCTTGGCTAGTGGTACAAAGAACATTAGCTTGTTTGTTTACTTTATCTTGGTCTTTTTGACTTATCTTATTTTACACTCATTCCAAGGACCTCTCAATGATGCTTAAACAAAACAGGTTTAGAGAGAAAGGAATGGGGCAATGATCATTTTCTTTTTATCTGCTGTGCTTGTTGGATGTTCTTGTAAAATAACTTGGTGAATACTTGCTTTGTTGGGTCCGTCCTAGCAAGGTTTTCATATGTCAAGTGTGAACAAGAGTACTCCTATCTATTTGATGAGTCAAAGTACATCACACTAGGTGCCACACCATCTTGGTTCTTTATACCTTGATGCATCACACCTATGTGTGTTATCAAACATAAAAAAAGGTATGCTCTTTTCCCATCCTTGGATAAGCAATACATCATCATCATTCATCATCATATCCAATAAAGTCTTGATGACTAGAGGACTTGTTGGAATTCTTCATCTTCTTGAATTTAAGGGTTGATCCCTCTCATTCTTCTATCCTCTTTTGTGCTAACAATGCATCCATCCTACATCCATCTCACATCTCATTTCCATAATCATTTAAGTTGTTCAGGATAATATAAATTTGTTATTCTATGAATCTTCCAAACATCTCATTTACATCATCATTATCATATAGATCATATAGTCTCGCCATCCATACATCCATTTTGAACCTCTTTGTCGTGAGATGAACCTCAAATTGAATCTTTTCGTTCGATCTCTCGAGGGCGCAATGTACTAATGTACTTATTCCGCTGGGGCATCCGAAAAAACCAAAGAATTTTTTAATTTCGATGTCAACGACATCATTCTTTGAACCAATGCAACAAGTACATTGCTTCAAAGAGGAGCAAAATGTAGACATGCAGATTTGACATCATCATCAATGTTCACCTTTTGATTAAATAAATCAATTTTTATTTAATTAAATCATAAATCTCATGAGGTCTATTAATTTAATCACCAATATTAAATTAAATGATCAATGCTCATTTCCTCTCATTTGATTTTAAAAGAAATACAAAAATCTAAAATCAAATGTCATATCACTTAAATCATCTATTAGATTAATCAAATCATGATTAGTTTAATCCTAACTAAATGAATCTTCTAGATTCATCCACTTGCACCAATAAATCACTTTATTTCATTTATTAAAATCCATATTTTCCCTCATTAACTCTCATCTTTGACTTTTTGGACAAAGATAATTCCCCCCAAAAACCCTCAACCACATGCATTTATGGCCATTTTCAAATTTGAAATTGGCACATTGGCCAAGACTTGCACATTCCTCACCCTCTCACACCTTGACAAGTGGCATCTTGTCATTGGTCCATGAATGATCCCACATTCATCAATTTGACCTCTCCTCTCTTCAAGTTCAACTATAAGTTGAAGGCTTCTCTCCTTCAAACAACAACACATCTTTAGGCAAGGTTACTCTCCACATGAGAGAACTAATCTTGCTCATCACAACAATACAATTTAGCAACACATTTTTATGCAAGGTTACTCTCTACATGTGAGAGCTAATCTTGCTCTTCATTTGGCATCTTTTGCTTATCATGGATTGGGAAAGGGCTGCTTCCTACACAACTAAGTTGCACAATTCCAATATGGGATAGGTTTATTTCATGTTTTACATGCTTTGTTCATATTTGTCATTTATTTGCATCTTGAAGCATGATATATTATCTCATATGGATATTGAATATTTGCTTTGTTTTGAAATACTAATCATGATACTAATGGTGTATGTTGATATTTAAGTATTTGCAGATTTTGACCATCCTACTAATGGCGCTAGAAGGAGGGATACACTAATATCTTGACTTCATTTGCTTATTTTTTATTGCAGTTGTATCTCAACAGTGTTATTTTCAACTACAATTGCTTTTATCAAATAGCTATGATTTCAGGATATATATTTTGTTTGTGTTAAGATCAGCTTATGGTTCTTTTCTTTTTTTTCTATGGTTTGTCAAATGATAACATGCTACTCTCTATATTTTTAAGATTGCCAACACTGTAATACACACAGTCAGGAGTTGTAAAAGCCTTCAATAGATCTATTTCAGGCACATACCTATAGTCTTGCCTTTGGCCATGTTTTGTTGAGGCATGCTCCTTAAGCAGTGAAATTTTTCCTGATTTTGAATCTTACATGTTTTGGTTTTAAAAGAGAAATAGCCGCTATCTATGTTTGCATTCATTGAGGTACAATTTTTTTCTATTTAAATGTGCTTGGGGACAATATGTTTGAAGTAGAGAGCTTTGAATTTGAAGACCATCCACTGCTTGCATTCGCCTTTGCTAAGATACAGTCTGTTCTCCCTGAATGCATTTGTGGTTCCTCTATCAGCGTTACGTTTTGGAACGAATCCAATCTTATGTGGACTGAATCATCATTTGAATAGACCTTGCTATAGCTTTATTCTATGAACTATTTCTTACTGTTCTGGAGGTCAATATGTTGCAAGTATATTTCGTTGTTTTGAAAACCATCCACTGCTAATGTTCACCTTTGCTGAGATGCAATTTATTTCTCTCTGAATGTGTGTTCATGGTTCCTCTATCAACATTTCCTTTTGAAAAAAAAACTCCTCTCCTCTTTGCTACCAATCCCACAACACTGTGACCAATTTCTAAAGGGAACAATTTCTTTTGTTTTTTCTTTTTTGAAAACTTCTGCAATCAGAAAAATCTTGGCAAACAGAGCACCCTCACCCCCAAAATCTCTTCATCGATTCCATGCGAGAAAATAAAAATAGTCGATGCCATTAAATTTTTCCAGTACTTAAACTAAGTTGGTGAGGAAATAGAATATGCTATGAGCCTACATTCACATTAAAATTTGGAAGTTAGCATGCCTTAGTTATTGTGTAGCAATCGGTAGTGGGGCTATAATTTTTGCACCTTGGCTAACTTTGTCGCTGACCATGCATTGGTTGATCTATTTTGTATGTACCATGGTTGGAGCCATTATGAATGTCAGTTGTGTATTTGTAGATTGTAGTCACTACAACAGCAAGAAAATCATATTTGTTTTCAGTAATCGGTCATTAATCATCATCATACACAAACCTAGTTTCATTTTAAGTAGTCGATAGTTTCAGCAGTTGCATAAAGCCTTTGACTAATTCAATTACATAGTATCGCTTCTCATCGAGCTCTGGAAAAATAGACTGTCACATGGTACAAACACACGCCAACTACATTTGTTTGAAGGGACCTTCCTTTATCCCTAGATTTATCTTGCCAAGATATGTGTACAAGATATAGATTTGTTCTATTTTTTAGAGGGTAGAGAAGCCGCTGGCAAAACCTTTGAAGAACAGTTTGCTATTTTTTTATTATTATTATGCATTCTATCAAATGGTTCATGTGTCCTTCTCTATAATTCACATTTATCATACAACGCCTGTGGACCTCACTTTATAAGCATTTATTTGCATTAGTTCGAAAATGCTTGAAATTTCATTTCCATGCTTTACACTTGGTGATCTAACGGGCTATTTTAGGAGGATTTGAAAACAATGTTTAAGAGGATATTCTTGCTGTCCACCATCCTTGTTCAACGCAGCACCATAGGCTATTGCTTCATTTGGATCTACATCTTTGGAGAGCTCCTTTCCATCAAAGAAATATTGAACCAATTCATGCACCTTTGTTATTCATAAGGAACCCCCTGTTAATAGAAAAGCCTAGAATTTATAGGACTGCAATATTGGCCAAAAGGAGGCTTGTTAAACCATTCTTTATATTTCATAGAGCTGATCTATTTCTTTTATAGCATATCTCTTTCTTTTCTTTTTTTTTTCAGCAAAATTTTTTGATCTATTTGGTAGCGAACTTGTGTTATCCATGCCTGTGTTACAATCACTTCTATTTTGGTCTCCCAACTAAATTAATTTTCCTAGATGATGTCATTAATATCATCTGACCATTTCAAATCGCACTTGTCATTTGATGATCTAAATTCTCAAATTATGTCTTGTCACTCACACAATGAAGGGGTATACAAAACTATAGCCTATGAGAAGCAAGGCCACACATCTATCAGTAGGTTTAGTCTAGTAAAAGGCATGGGTGTATTACAGCAGAGGGCAGGAAACATAATGAATGGGATGATTTTGAATTATTATGTGTCGAGGAGGAGAATTATTTTGATAGTATGGACTAATGTGAGGTCCCATTTTTTAATTGTCATAGCATGTTAATAACGCCTGATCAAGCTGAAGGTTGAATGCAGAATCTTGAATCGAGTGCATTCAATGCAAGGATAAGAGCTCACGTGCTTTATTTCATGTGTATTTTATGTTCAGTGTACATCTCTACCTCACTCTTCGGAGTAAACAAAATGAGAGCTCTACCTCACTCAAACCTTGTTGCAGTAGGCTGGAGTTGTTCATGCATAAATACAAGACAGTTTGTTGTAAAATCATACTAAGCTAGAAATGAAACAACAATGAGAAGCCTTGTCTTTAAGTTGGAACTATTTTAAATTAGTATGTGATAGTGCCAAAATTCCCCCTTGATTTGATTTATCTAACAAGTTGATTCTTCCCACCAACTTTGGACTTTAGCTAATAAATTTTGGAATTTGATTGTCAACTTTAAATCAGTCTTTCAAATTGTTTAAAACATATCTTGTGAAATAGACCACTAAGTTTCGATATTAGCTAAAGATTGCATTTATTGAATGGGATTTTGTTTCCTAAGTATATATTTGTCTTACAAGTTTTTGTTTTGTTTTGTTTTTTTTTTTTAAATGAGTAGCATTTGTGAGGAGAACAATCTATCTTTTTGAGTTTAGCAGCAAAACATAAAGTAAGATTAAATCTGATTTTGAATAAATTTATTCGTAGATTGTCATCGAGAGAAAATGATGATTTTTGCTCACATTGGAATCAAAATAGATTGGAGTTGAAGAATTGAGCATTAAATTTGAAGTTAACAAAGTATTTTTAAATGCTTAGAGCTTCCATTTTCTACTCTTGTTTTCTATTTTAAACCAACTCACCTCTCTTGAGTTTAAAATTAACCATTTGCTTTGATCTTTTCAACTTGGTTAAAATTGAACCTTAGAAACACACTAGATTTCAATTTGGACTTAAAATTGAATAAGGCAACTTCACATCTCAATTGGTGCTTTTAAAATGAAATCATCACTACTTTGTGGACTTAAAATGAACAAGTGTTTTCCATGTTTTTCAATCTTTTTCACAAATTAGCATCATTTAAAATGCGTATGTGCTTCTCTCACACTTCACAATGATCTTGAGAATCAAAAGCATTTTGGTGATGCTAAGTTGTTAAAAATATTACCTTCACACTTTCATTTTGGGAACTTAAAATTGAACAAAACACTTTGCGAATGTGAGTAAACTTGTTGCGAGTGTTCTCCCTTTGTTTCTAAACAAAGGTTGATCGAACTATGGATGAGTTTATTCGCTTTTGTTTAACTTAGAGGGCTTGCCTTGTGGGAAAAATTACTCACCCAATGGAATGACCCAACCGGGAACACGCTAAAGCCAAGCGACTTCCAACCGATATATAAGTGTGGATTCTTGAAGAGAGTTCAAGAATTACGAGGATTATTCTGATGAGATGGACAGCAATGGACTCTCGCCGATGTTGAATAATCCCGCCGAACAAAATTCCTGCATTAGAACCCATTGTTTAGAAAAGGCCAAAACCTTTTCTATCTTGTTGGTGCAAAAGGTCATGTCCTTTGAAGCCGCTCCACATAATACATGCAGTCTTGTTGTGGAAATGGAAAGTATGCCATGGGAGGTTCATGGGTACTAATGCTTGGCTGACCTGAATAAGTGAGTATCGTGGAGGGGAGCCAGTGTGGTCAAGCATTTAGCCATTCGCACAAGATATGCACACCTGGATTCATCCAAGTGGGAACCCAACAAGATATTGCCTCATCATCCTAGGGTTGTAAAAAGTGTTTGGAAGTAAAAGATACATTGCTTGGTTCTCAAAATGATTGAAAAATAGACATTCACAAGAGCCTCAAATTTCAAACCCCTTTTAGGAAACAAATACCTTTGATGAATTTAAGCACTCTTGTTTTCCCTAGGGATCATATCCTTAGAGGTCTCTAAGTGTTTGGATTCTATCATCATTTGTTTTCACTAAGGATAAACATAGGAGACTTTTGCCCTAATTTCCTTGATTTCCACATAATGGACCTTGTGGGATGAAAAAGAAAGTGGGACATTAGACATACAGTTTGAAAACATAATCAAGCAAGTGCTTTTGATAAAAAGAATTCACTAAGACAAGATAAAAGACAAATTGGATTACACATGTGTTTTCTAACATGATTTCCCGCAAGATCAAAATCCCAAAACCAAAGTTCAAGAAGCTTAGTCTGAAATCTCATGAGGAGCTTCTTGAGATCTTGAGTTGTATGAGTTTTACTATCAACAGAATCCCAAAATTTTTGAAAGGTTTGCTTTCCTCCCATAGGAAATATAGTGTGTTCTTCAACACCGAGGTCTTGTAAGGAAAAGTGTTATTCTAGGTCAAGTCTAGGATCAAATTCAATCAATTTCATCCATCTCTCAACCATTAAATCAGTCAAAAGTCACCTCACCAACAGCTCTTGGAAACTTTGTAAACATCTTTTATGCTAAACTTCTAGGCGAAATCAAATCACTTTGTTTGACTTAACACAACTAGTCAAACCAATCATCTTTTATTCAAGTTTTCTCTAAGATAACACAACTTCCTAGGGTTTACGAGTTCATCTTATTTGGCTTAACACACCTAGCCAAATTATCAAATCATCACCTTGTTTGACTTGACGCACTTACTGAAACTACCATCTTGTAGGATTTCACTCTTGGATAACACAACTTCCTAGAGTCTTACGATTACATTTATAACTCTTCTTTGACTTAACACATCTAGTCAAACTATCAATCCAATCATGATTAATCAAAGTCCTAAAAGGTTTAGCATTCCCTTCAAAGTTTCTTTAAGAGTTCCATTCATCCATATCACTCATCTTCCATTTATCTCATCCTTTTCATCACTTTGATCCTTCAATTATCCTAGTTCTTCGCTTCTTTGAACCTAAGGTTTAGACCGATCTAAAGAATTAGAGGTTCATCTCTTACATTCTTGAAAATTGATCTTCATTTTATGGTTCAAACTCGATCTCAACACAAGAGGGACATGGAATATAAACTTGATCCATCCATCATGAGCAATTCAAGTTAACCAAACTATCCAAGTCTCATGATACCAATTGATTATCGAAACTCACATTTAGACATGGCATCATTATCTTGTCCAAACCTCATAAGTATAACAAATGTGAGTATGCCCAATCTAAGTTGTGGACCACCTTTCCTAATGATAGATTTAAATACAAGTCCAAACCTACAAATCTATCAACCAAACGCTCAATGCATGAGTTTTCCAAACAACATTATCCCACCAAATCCATACATGCCAAGTACAACTTTACCGAACATGACCATTTCAAATCCAAGCTTGGTAAATTTTGGTGTAGACATGTTTTCAAATCCCATTAATGTTGTTCAAAATCGAAGCAATATGTTGACGACTCTAGGTATTGATCCAAGTGAAGGTAACACCATGCAAAACCAAAGTTATCTAAATCAAGGCAACATGATTCTCAACCACAAAAATGTTCAAATTCAACCTATAATGCCAAATCAAAACATCATACCAAATCATCTCATTTTTCCATCGATATCACAACAGCAGGTGGCAACCATTCAAGCAATCCCAACAATCAACACTATTCCCATTCCACCACCACCACCACCACCGCTGCCACCGCCAAAACACAACATGACCAATTCATTCTCCATCATGTTGCAAGCTACTGAAGAAGCTTCATACAAAAAGGCACTCCAAAACCAACAAGCCACACATGCCACTCAAATGGCACAAGCAATCCAACAAGCACACGCTCAAGCATGAGCACAATTCCAAGCTCAAAAAGTGTAAGCACAAGCACAATACCAAGCTCAATTGCAAGCACAACAAGAAGCATATCAACAAGCCTTGCAAGACTACCAATTACAATAGTAATACGACCAACAACAAGCATTGTTTGCACAACAACAACATCAGGACCAACAATAGGCATTGTTGGCTCAACAAAAAACACATGCATTACTCACGCAGCAAAACATGCAATAGATTCCCACCATAATTGTTGAAAATAATGATCAAGATTTATCCATCAATGACAACATTGAAGATGTTTCCATCTCATTCAATGATCAAGTCAACACACACCAAGAACCACTTTTAAATCATGATCAAAACTCACCAACGATTCCCAACAATGATCCAATCTAAGAAACATTAACATCACTTGATCCTATGGTTGAAAACATTGAAAATCTATCCACTACAACTACTGAAGACAATGATCAAAACCAATTCATCAATGAGCACTGTGAAGATATGACTACCCCATCCATTGATCAAATCAACATTCATCAAGAGCCATCTTTTAGTGATCTATTTCAAGATGTGTTAACATTATTTGATCCTATTGACATAATCCATGATCCATCCACCAATGATCCTATTGAAAGTGTCTCTACATCACCTAATGAATTAGAGGACATATCTCCAGAATTCATTCCAAAGCATGATAAACATCTTCCATCAAGGTCTAGCAATGGTCCTTCCCAAGACATATTGACATCCTTTGACCTCATGGTTATAGATATTGAAGGAATCCCTAGCTCAACATTTGATCCAAATCCACTCAAAGCTCAAGAGCATATTGAGTCACTTCCCAATGACGATTTCCAAGAACCCACTATAAGCAGTCCATCCTTTGAAATTAACCCATGTCAAGAACTTGATCCAAAACATGTCGAAAGTAATTCCAAAATTAGTCAAGATCAAGAATTTGTATCTCCAAGATACTACAATGTTCTAATGGGAACTCTCCTATCTATACAAGATGCCACAAATGATGATCGTATCCATAGAGCACATATTCCTCCATCTACCCAATAGATGATTTCTTTGGATGGACATGTAGATGATCTTCATTCAAAACAAGAGTCTCATACTCTTGACAGCATTACCAAGGAACAAGAGTCTCCTACTCTTAAAATTTGTGCACAAGACCAAGATGTAGAAAAATATGGAGACATAACACAAAAAAATCATGAAGAAGGCTTCTACAAAAGTTGCAAATCAGAAAAATCATGTGAAAGCATATCAGGAATGAATCATGAGGACAACTTTTACAAGGACAGTGAAGCATCAACACTCCTTGAAGAAGCACTACAATCTGATATTTCACAAGATCAAATTAAAGATATCAATTAGGAAGATCCTATCACTTATAAATTGGGATCACTTACCTTTCTTAGGGCAAGCTATCTTATCAATAAAGAAGCTGACACTTTTGAAAATCCACCACAGAGCAAAGAAGCAATAGCACCTTGTTTCCAAGGTAGATCATATCCTACTGCAAATAATTTTTTTCAGCAAATGAATTATCAAGGTAGTGGATTAGGTCTGCTTGAACAGGGTATCCTAAAAATAGTGTAGATTATTGGTAATCCTAAGCGTCAAGGCCTTGGTTATTCAACAATCAAGGGATATAAACAAATCAGTGGTACTTCCACAAAACTGGGGGCAACTTCATCTCAAGCAAACATCAACATAGGGATCACGAAGGATCATTATGATGAAACTAATGCCAATACTACAACCAGACATGTCACGAATCTCCATGCATCCATCACCCCATCCATGAATTGGGACCAACAAAAAAAGAAAGATTTGAATCAAAGAACGAAGAACAAAGTACTGAAGCATGAAGGACAAATCAAATACAAATGGATACCAAAGATTACAAAGAAATACTATCCCTATCAAACTCCATTATTCATAGAAACTATGGGGCAAAATAAAAGAGGGAAAAGTATCCATCCAAGATGTCCACAAAGGAAAAAACAAGCTTCTCAAATGATGTACAAAGTGTATCGAGCAATTGGTCCTAATTCCATGCACAATTCCATATCCACTCATTATTGCTCATCTTCCCAAGTTTGGAGAGTCAAAGGTTCCAAACTATCGACCAATCCATCTTTTATTCCTAAACACACACCATCCCTGCCTTCACACATGATATACAATTCTCACATTGACCATGTATTGGCAGTGACCCTTCATCATAAGGATTCAGAAGGCACTCTATTGCGATGTGCACACAAAGACAAAGTTCACTCTGGTATCGGCAAAGCATAACAAATTTCTCAAAATTTTCTTTCAAGTGCACGTATCTTGGCAAAGCAACTTCTTCAAGCAGGATACCGATGGCATGTTGTCACAAAAGCATCAACATAAACACCACCAAGTGGTTCAACATCAGCTTAAAATCTCTCAAAAAATACAAAAAAATCAGAAAAAATGGTCACCTTGATGAAAACCTGGCAAACAGTAGTCTTGGCGACAACAAAAAACTCAAAAAATATAAAAAATCCAAAAAAAAATCAGAAAAAGGATTGAAAACAGTAAAGAGAAAAATCATCCTCTAGCGAAAACCATTTCGGTGGTGCTTTGGACAAGTAAGATGATGAAAACCTAGAAAACAGGCGTCATGAGTAGAATCGAGCATCTGCGTGCGCCAGTTCAGGAGAAAGAATCTTATCACATCCATAATAAAGATAGCATTCTAGCCATATCATTTTTTCATCCATGAACCATTTATCCAACCCATTTTTATCCATCTGCATCCAAGGTCCAAGTTACCTTGAATTTGATAAAATTTTGGAGCACACTCTATAGTTGTTTATGGTAAACATCTTTACATGGGTCATTTTCACTGATCCTATCCAATCCAAACATTATCTGAGCCTTGAAGAATTATCTAAATGAGTATTCCTCTATTTAAACATCTTATCTTGTCACAAGATAATCCATATCCATTCGTCCAAGAATTCACCCATGGCATTCCAAACATTGCTAGACATTGGGGGCAGATATTTAGATCTTGCTTTGAGAATAAATCTTGATCTATATCCTCTAATCCAAACATTGGCAGACATAAAATCAAATTGATCATAGTATTTGCGAGCCAAAAATTCAAATCACTAGCCCATGGCATATTTTGATAGGAAGATGTTCCTTATCAAGCTTTATCTTTCATCGAACATTAATCTGAACAATCAATATTAGTCACATCTAACTTATGCGTTAGCATCACATCAAATCATCAAAACAATTTGTTTCAAATCAAGCTTCATCAATCTTGATCAATCGAATCCAATCAATCATCACCTTGTTTGACTTAACACACTTAGTTAGACTATCATCTTGTGCACGAGTTTAATCTAGGATAACACAACCTCCTTGGGTTTACAAGTTCATTATCATCTTGTTTGGCTTAACACACTTAGCCAAATTATCAAATCCAAAACCACCTCATTTGACTTAACACACTTAGTCAAACTAGCCTCTTGTATGAGTTTACTCTGGGATAACACAACTTTCTGAAGTTTACAAGTGCATTATCACTTTTGTTTGACTTAACACACTTAGTCAAACTATCAATCCATCAATCCGATTGATCAACATTAAGCTTGGTTTTCACCAAAATCTCAAAACAAAGCACTAATATCATCACATATCGTATCCAAATCATCAAAATCATGCAAAAAATCTCAAAAACATTTGAAAAAACTCATCAAAATTTAAAAAACATTCAAAAAATTCATCAAAAATTAAAAAATAAAATAAAATTCAAGATCTCATCAGAAAAATCCAAAACATGTCGAAATAGTAGAAAATCTTCAAAAATTCATCATTGAGTCTTGTTAGTATTTCACCTTGTCGAACTACATCATCTCTGAGCTTGAACATAGGCAAGGTTGATCTTTGATCATCCCCTAAGACAGTTAGGGCCAGTCCTTAGGCGTCTATCGCAATGACATCCGTCTGCCAATCTAGTTAGGCGTCCGTTGCAGGGGCAATCATTTCGCCATCTAGTTTACATTTTAGGATTTTAGGCGTCCATCGCAATGACATCTGTTTTCCCATCTAGTTAGGCATCCATCGTAGGGGCAATCGTTTTCCCATCTTTTTTACATTTTAGGATTTTAGTCGTTTGTTGCAATGACATCTGTCTGCCCATCTACTTAGGCATCCGTCCTAGGGGCATTCGTTTGTCAATCTTTTTCACATTTTAGAATTTTAGGCATCCGTCACAATGGCAATCCGTTTGCCCATCTATCTCATTAGCAGTCAAGTCAATTGGAATCCGAACTATGTCATCTTTAAGATTGAACGTAGGCAAGGCCATCCTTGATCAGACCTCGAGACACAAAATCCAAAAACATTTGCAAAATATTTAAAAAATACCAAAAACAGCCTCAAAATATTTGAAAAACCCAAAATGGTGCATCCATTTCATCTCACTTTCACCTGCAATAATCACCATTCATAATAAATCAATCATCGCTTTCACCCTTTGATGAGTCAGTTAGAAGCAAGTTTAGCAGGTTCAAAAAGTGAACACTCTAATCGTCAGATTCTTGAAAGTCTAAATCATGACTCAACAAGTTGATCAACTTGGAGTATCAATAGCTTATCACCCAAATTAGTCCCATCAAAACCCTGATCACTACATGTCCTAGGATGAAGCTTTCCCATGATGGACATAAGCATCAGGTACCCCACAGTAGTTTAGCCTTGGCTAGCGGTACAAAGAACATTATCTTGTTTGTTTAATTTATCTTGGTCTTTTTGACTTATCTTATTTTATACTCATTCCAAGGACCTCTCAATGATGCTTAAACAAAACATTTTTAGAGAGAAAGGAATGGGGCAATGATCATTATCTTTTTATCTACTGTACTTGTTGGATGTTCCTGTAAAATAACTTGGTGAATACTTGCTTTGTTGGGTCCGTCCTAGCAAGGTTTCCGTATGTCAAGTGTGAACAAGAGTACTCCTATCTATTTGATGTGTCAAAGTCCATCACACTAGGTGCCATGCCATCCTGGTTCTTTATACCTTGATGCATCGCACCTATGTGTGTTATCAAACATAAAGAAAGGTATGCTCTTTTCCCATCCTTGGATAAGCAATACATCATCATCATTCATCATCATATCCAATAAAGTCTCGATGACTAGAGGACTTGTAAGAATTCTTCATCTTCTTGAATTTAAGGGTTGATCCCTCTCATTCTTCTATCCTCTTTCATGCTAACAATGCATCCATCCTACATCCATCTCACATCTCATTTCCATAATCATTTAAGTTGTTCAGGATAATATAAATTTGTTATTCTATGAATCTTCCAAACATCTCATTTACATCATCATTATCATATAGATCATATAGTCTCTCCATCCATACATCCATTTTGAACCTCTTTGTCGCAAGATCAACCTCAAATCGAATCTTTTCACTCGATCTCTCGAGGGCACAATGTACTAATGTACTTATTTCACTGGGGCATCCAAAAAAACCAAAGAATTTTTTAATTTCGATGTCAGCGACATCATTCTTTGAACCAATGCAACAAGTACATTGCTTCAAAGAGGGGCAAAATGTAGACATGCAGATTTGACATCATCATCAATGTTAACCTTTTGATTAAATAAATCAAGTTTTATTTAATTAAATCATAAATCTCGTGAAGTCTATTAATTTAATCACCAATATTAAATTAAATGATCAATACTCATTTCCTCTCATTTGATTTTAAAAGAAATACAAAAATCTAAAATCAGATGTCATATCACTTAAATCATCTATTAGATTAATCAAATCATGATTAGTTTAATCCTAATTACATGAATCTTCTAGATTCATCCACTTGCACCAATAAATCACTTTATTTTATTTATTAAAATCCATATTTTCCCTCATTAACTCTCATCTTTGACTTTTTGGACAAAGACAATTCCCCCCCAAAACCCTCAACCACATGCATTTATGGCCATTTTCAAATTTGAAATTGGCACATTGGCCAAGACTTGCACATTCCTCACCCTCTCACACCTTGACAAGTGGCATCTTGTCATTGGTCCATGAATGATCCCACATTCATCAATTTGACCTCTCCTCTCTTCAAGTTCAACTATAAGTTGAAGGCTTCTCTCCTTCAAACAACAACACATCTTTAGGCAAGGTTACTCTCCACATGAGAGAACTAATCTTGCTCATCACAAAAACACAATTTAACAACACATTTTTATGCAAGGTTACTCTCTACATGTGAGAACTAATCTTGCTCTTCATTTGGAATCTTTTGCTTATCATGGATTGGGAAAGGGATGCTTCCTACACAACTAAGTAGCACCAATCCAATATGGGATAGGTTTATTTCATGTTTTACATGCTTTGTTCATCTTTGTCATTTATTTGAATCTTGAAGCATGATATATTATCTCATATGGATGTTGAATATTTGCTTTGTTTTGAAATACTAATCATGATACTAATGGTGTATGTTGATATTTAAGCATTTGCAGATTTTAACCATCTTACACCTAGTATCTCAGCCACTTGATAAGGACCTAACCAAAGTCTATCAAACTTTTGGTGATCTCCTTTCCTTTCCCTAGCCTTATCCCATAATAACACAAGGTGTGATATCCTCAAAGATTTTATCTTGGCTCTTTTGTCAAACCAGGGTTTGACAACAGCCTGATGCTTAGAGAATTGCTGCAAAGCAACATCCCTTTGCTCGTCCATGTTAAGAAAATTAAGTAGTCTAATCTCAATCCTATCATCCTTAGTATAAAATTCCTGCATGAACTTAAGAACTGGTATCTATAAATAGATTGGGAAAATAGGGTCTTGACCATAGACTAACTTAAAAGGTGAATTTCCTAGAGCTACTTTGATTATGGTTCGATCTACCCATAAGGAAAATCTCAACTGGGTGTGCTAGTCTCTAGGATTATTTTCTAGTAATTTCCTTATCACTTCCAATAAGTTTTTATTAGTGGACTCAGCCACTCTATTTCCTTGTGGGTAGTAATTAGATGAATACTTCAAAATAGTTCTATGCTCATGTGCCCATTGAATGAACTCGGTAGAAGAAAAAGAAGGGCCATTATCACATACCAGACCAAATGGAACTCCAAACTTGGTTGTGATGTTCTGAGTTAAAAACTTGATGACCACCTCAGTAGTGTTATTCTTGTAGGGTTGAGCCTCAGTCCATCATGTACAATAGTTAGTTGCAGTCAAGATGAATTTATGTCCCATAGAAGAATTTGGATTAATAACACCTACAAAATTTAAAGCCCATTGTGCAAACGGCCTTACCTCATACACTGGTTACAAAGGCATGGAAAGATTTATTTCCCTAGGTACTAAAGTTTGGCATACATGACAAGTTATCACATGTTGATGTGCATCCCCAAATACATATGGCCAATAATAGCCTGATCTAAGAATCTAATAGGCTAAAGCATCCGTAGATCCATGTCTTCCCTGAAACTCAGAAATAGCATGCTTGGCCTCTTGTTGATCTAAACAACGCAAGTAGATCCCTTGAAAATTATTTCTATAGATGGATCCTCCTTTTAGCATATAGTGAGCACTTTTCATCCTCAATGCTCTTCTTTGAGTAGCATTCATTCCTTTTGGACATCTGTTATTGAGGAGAAATAAAATTAGATTTGTGTACCAGGGATCCTTAGTAAATCATTAGATGGTGTATTGTTGACAAGTGATGTTTTTGTCCACCTCAGCCATTGATTTTGATAAACCTTGTCCTCGAACAAGCTTCATTGGATGAATCTCTAAGTCAAATTCTTGTAGGATTTCCATCCACTTCCCTCTTCATTCTCCTAATTCACTTTGCATCAGAAGAGACTTCACCATTGGATCTGGAACTATAGCCATTACTTGACTTCAAAGTATGTAATGTTTGAACTTCTTTACCACTTGTACTAATGCAAAGGCTTGTTTTTCTAGTGTTGAGTATCTTACTTCTGCATTTTTAAATGGAGAGCTCATGAAGGCTATAGGTCTCTCCTTACCCTCTTCTCTTCATTATGTTAAAATGGTTGCACAAGAATGATCAGATGCAATGGAATAAATATAAAAAGGTTTTAAATAATCTAGGCTTGTCAAAATAGGAGCCTCGGATAGAGATTATTTGATTTACATAAAATTAGATTTAGCCTCTTCACTCCACTCAATCTTTGTGTCTTTCTTCATCATTTCATTTAACTGTATGTTGTAAGAGGATTTGAGAATCTATAGTTTATGTGAGTTAAAGACGAAGCAATAGCCCGCGAGTTGGCCACTCGAGGGGAGTTAGACTAGATAGATAAGTATTTTATTGATTAAGTTATTTCCTTTGTTTAGGATAAATTGTTGTTCAGTAGGGATAACAAGTTGTTGAAGAGCCAAGTTAGTTGTTCCAGAGCACCATTGTCTTTAATCTGTATAAGTTTTCTTCCATAGTTGATAATATTTCTTTACTGTTTAGAAGCTTCTTAATTGTTTGTTTCCTTACTTTTCTGCTTCCCTAGTTTACTAGTTGTTTAGCTTACTTGTTTCCATGCTTTCTAGTTTAGTAGTAATGTTTTCTAGATTAGTTGTCTTATTCTTTTTAATTTAGTATTCCTTGATTTTTTTAGAGTAAGATCATTTTTGAGTTAAGTAGTAATGGTTTCGTTCAGTCTCAAATTTTGTAGTTAAAAGAAAAACTAAAAAATATAGAATGGGTTGTTTGAATAATCTCCTTTTGCAAAATGCCTTGGACACTACCCAGTCAACAATTGACATTCAATTATTCTAAAGTAGTAGGACCTAATGATAGCCTATCACTTTTTGGCGCCGTTGCCGGGGACATACTTCTTAAAAATACTTTGAAAATATTTTTGTTTAAGAATGTTATTAGGAGATGCTTTGAATAACAAAGTTTTATGCCAAAAATATCTTAGTCGGCCTTCTTTTCTGCATGGTCAGGAAAAGGGGCCCCCATGGATGTTTTATACCAAACCCCCCCCCCCCCCAAAATACATAGTTATCATACATAAGGAAGCCCAAGGTTTAGACAACCACACTTTTGAAGAATTATTTGAGCCCACTCCACCTAAGGATTTCCATTATTTACCTATTGAGCAATCGGAAGAACAACCAGATATAGAGGAAGTTGTTTTTGAGGAACATACTCTTCTAAACACCATGGGAGATCATAGAGCTGACTCTAACCACAATGAACCTCAGCCTCCTAGAACATTTACCTATCCTATCACATTGGACGTTGATGATGATACTACCATGAAGAACATTTCTCCAGCTTGCCTTTAGAAGACCCTGACCAATTTCTCTTTGAATTTAAAGTCATATTTCAGACTTATGATTATAAGAATGAAAATAAAAATTTGAAGCTTTTTCCATCAACTTTGAAGGACTCAACAATGCACTAGTTCATGGGATTGGGTTCAGGTAGTATAACATCCTGGGAAGAAATGGAGACTATTTTCTTGCACAAATACCAAATTTATTGTAGGGTAAGTGATCGCAAGGAGGAGCTATTTAAGCTAAGGAAAAATGAGGATGAAATTTTAGAGGACTATCTCGATAGGTTCCTCTTCCTCTCCAAGAGGTGTGGAGAAATGACCATTAGTGTAGAGGTTCTCCAAATAATATTTCTTAGAGGTCTTGATGATGACGCTCGATGAAACGTTGATTTAATGGGAAAAGGTGACGTGTCTCAATTAGCTCTTGAAGACATATGTGAGCTTTGTCATAATTTCTCCCATACTAGGGGAGGAATCTACAAAACTAATATTTTTAAAGGGTCAAATGAGATAGGTAAGCTCCGCGAAGAAATAGAAAATCTAAAAACAGATATTCTCATACAGGTGAATACCACTTTAGATGGTATACAAGCTAAAACCTGCAACCCTGAGACCTTGTCAATATATTGTCCAAGGTGTTGGAATAAACATCTATTGTGTGAGTGTCCTTTGGATAAAGTCAATGTTTGCCAGCTGTGTGAGAAAAATCATCCTACAAACCAGTGCAAGCTTTTATTAGATATTAAGAATACTAAGAAAAAAACCATTCAGGTTGAAGAAGAAATACATGCTTTAAACCAACTTCAGGGAGGTAATTTTCCTTATGTAAAAAATCCTAATCCTACATGGAGACCACAAAATAACTGGGCTCATAATCAATGGACTCCATCTTGGAATCAGTCGCCTCCACCTCAACCTAATTGGGGAACTCCTTCTTGGGGATCACCTAATTGGACAAACCACACATGGGGCAATCAACAATGGCCAAATCATCCCCAACAATAGTGGTACCAACAACATATAGTACCCCAATGGAATCAAGCACAAAATCAGTTCTATACTGAGCCAAGGAGGAATCAATAACAGAATCTGTTACCCCCAACTCAAAACCCTCCTCAACAAGAGAAAATAAATCAACCTCAGTTTATAACACAACCGCTTCCCAATCCTAAAAATAATCGCCAAAATACGTCAGTTTATTCTACTGAACATGAAAATGTGCAGTTGTGTTCTGGTCGAACTCTTCAACCAACAACCATTGAAGAAATGGAGGAGGAAACTGAGCCTAGTAGTCTAATAAGAGACACATCATCTAAGCAAGATATTACTCCTTAAGACAACAAGCCTTTTTTAGTGGTAGGGGTTGTTGACTTGTCTCAGGGGGAGGAGGATCCACTCCTAAGTCAACATAAGGAGGATCCTATTCGAAGAAATAAAAGGATGGCACCATATCCAGAATGTTTAAAGTCCATAACTCTAGGAAATACTCTAGAAGTATCTTTGGCTACAGAAACTGCGTTAATTCAAGAGATTAAATATTTGCAAATTGAAGTTCCTTTGTTGCAAGCAATAGAAGAAATCCCTGAATTAAACCAGTTAATAAAATAGTTATGTATCAGAACGCTAGGGAGGAAGCCAAAAATGATAAACACCATTCATATTGATGGTTATCTAGCTTATTTTTTGTCTAGAAAGACTATTGCTCTGAAATACGATGATCCTGGCAGTCCTCTTATAACTGTTACGGTCAATGAGGTAACAATACCAAATACATTAGTGGATCTAGGAGTAGCCATTAATGTGATGATAGTGGATGTAATGGAAAAATTAGGTTTAACTGATTTATGCCCCACAACCACAGTATTACAAATGGAAAATCAGTCTATAGCCATCCTGAAGGGTGTCATTAAGAATATCCTTTTCAAATTTGATGGATGGGATTATCCAATCAACTTCCAGGTGATTCAATCGCTTACACCTAAGGATAGCTATCCTATAATCCTTGGAAGACCTTGTCTAGCTATGGTTGCTACTAAGATTGATTGTAGGGAAGGAGGAATGGCCATTTCGCATGGCTAGGATAAAAAACGCTTGTTCTTATATCCCCTTGTTAAGCCTACTAAGCATGAAAAAGTCTAGGTTGATGAACCTGAGGAACCGAATGGTTCAGATAGTTTAGCCTCCCTAGCCATGGTGGTAATTAAACAACATGGGGAAGAACTGGAAGAAGAGTTAGTAAACGAGATAGCACGCCTTGCTATAACCCAGAATGAGGAGGAAACCATAGATGCTCCAAGAATTTTTGGACAGCCAATTGATATAAGTGGAATAGAGCACAGTTACACTACAATGGGAATGTCATGTCCCTTAGCAAATATGATTCCTAGAACAAGTCATTTCTATGAGGATATCACAAGGTTTCACCAACTAGTACCTCATAGTTTTCCTCTTAATACATTGTTACAACCTATGTATACTGTAACCATGGTTCATCCTAGAACAAAATCGATAATGCTATTACCAGGAAAAACCTTGAATATCAATAGCTGGTTGATAGAAGCTCAGGAGGATAAGTTGTTTAATATGTTCATACAAAGATCCAAAGCTTCTTCTTGGGATTACACGGACATGAGGGGAATTCACCCAAGTGTTTGTACTCATCATATTTATACTGATATCAATATAAGGCCTATTCGCCAGCTGCAAAGGAGACTCAATCCAGCATTGAAGGATTTGGTTAAAATTGAGATTGAGAAACTCCTTCGTGCTAGATTTATTTATCCAATCTCTGATAGTAGTTGGGTATCACCTATGGTGGTAGTCCCAAAGAAAAATGGGAAGTGGAGAATTTGTGTAGACTATCGAGAACTTAATAAAGCCACTTATAGAGACTATTTTCCCTTACCATTTGTTGACTAGGTCCTCGACAACTTAGCCGGGAGGAAGTATTTCTCCTTTCTGGATGGATTTAGTGGTTATAATCAGATACACGTTGCTCTAGAAGACCAAAACAAAACCACGTTTACCTGCCCTTGGGGCACATTTGCATATAGAGTGCTTCCTTTTGGACTATGCAACGCTCCAACAAATTTCTAGAGAGCCGTTCTTGCTATATTTTCTGCTCTCGTTAATGACTGTGTAGAGGTTTATATGCATGATTTTACAGTCTATGGATCAAACTATGATGAAGCTCTTCAGAACCTAGATCAAGTTCTACAAGTTTGTGAGGAAAATAGACTATCCCTTAGCCATGAGAAATGTTTAATAATGGTGGAGCAAGGAATATTCTTGGGTCATCATATTTCCTTAGAAGGAATAAAGGTAGACCCTAATAAAATTGAAGTCATCCAGCAGTTGACAACTCCTCAAACTTAGATAGACGTAAGAAGTTTTCTTGGACATGCTGGTTACTACAGAAGATTCATAAAAGGCTTTAGTAAAATTGCAGCTCCTATGTTCTCTCTTTTACAGAAAGAAGTAGAGTTTGTTTGGACATTTGAGTGTCAGCAATCATTTGAAGCAATCAAAGAAAAACTTGTCTCTGCTCTTGTTCTGAGAGGGACAAACTGGATTATTTCCTTTCATATCTATGATGATGCTTCTGACAAGGCTATCGGAGTAGTTGTGGGACAAAAAGATGAGAACGGGGGGTAGTATGCTATATATTTTATCAATGAAAATATTACTTTAGCAGAAAAGAATTATACAACATAAAAAGAATTCTTGGTTGTTGTTCATGCTATCAAGAAATTTCGTCATTATATTATGGGGTATAAGATCATATTTTACACAGATCACTCAACTGTGAAGTACTTAATGAAAAAACCTATGGTAAATGGTCGAATCATGAGATGGCTATTGCTTCTTCAAGAATTTAATGCCACGATTTTGGATAAGCCAGGAAAATATAATGTGGTAGCCGATTTTCTATCATGAATCAAACATGAAAAAGATGATATTACCCCTGTACAGGATGATTTTCCAGATGAAAATCTATTTACGGTTTCTGTAAAATCACCTTAGTTTGTAGATATTGCTAACTATTTAGCTGCATCTGAGATACCTCCTGGATTCACGTCTAAGAAAAAGAAGCGATTAATCAGGGAGAGTGTCCTGTTCAAATGGATCCATGGAATGTGATTTCGTTCTGGTCCTGACATGATTTTGAGGAGATTTGTAAGAGCTGATGAAACCTACCACATTTTGACGGTCTGTCACAATGACCCGTCAGGAGGACATTACTCTCCAAAGAGAACTTCCCACAAAGTCCTAGGTGTTGGATACTATTGGCCGTCAATGCAAAAAATACATTAAGAACTATGTGCATCATTGTGATGAATTTCAGAGGGTAGGAAGACCAACTGCCTCTTTGGAAATGCCATTGCAGCCTCAGGTAGTCCTTGACCCGTTTAAAAAATGGGGTTTAGATTTTATTGGACCCATAGATCCTTCCTCTTAAGCAAAAGAGTATATACTGGTTTGCACTGACTACCTGACAAAGTGGGTAGAAGTTCAAGCCTTGAGAATAGCTAGGGAAGAATAGGTCACAGACTTCCTTTATAATAAAATCTTCCTTAAATTTGGAGCCCCTCAAACTATTGTAACTGATCAAGGACCCCGATTCATGTCTCGAGTGCTTTTGGCATTTTATCAATCATTTTTAGGTAAGCCATAGAAAGTCATCTCCTTACCACCCTCAAGCGAACGACCAAGTAGAAGTGACTAATAGAGAACTAGAAAATATTCTCACAAAAACAGTCTCTTCTGGAATAAAAGACTAGGCTAGGAAGCTCCCTGAAGCCGTATGGGCATACAATACTACCTAGAAATCTATAACTAGATTCAGTCCTTATGAGCTAGTTTTCGGGAAGAATCCTCTTCTTCCCATTGAGTTCGAGTTACAAAATCTACGAACGGCAATGGAATTAGGTCTAGATTTTAAAAGTGCCCAAGTTGAAAGAGTTCTGCAACTGAGTAAATTAGATGAACTTCATTTAGATGCCATTCATCAAATTAAATTAATTCAACATCAAAAGAAGGTATGGCACGATAAAAATATTAAGGAAAAGGAGTTTCACAATGGGGACTGGGCCTTGTTATTTGATTCTAAATAAAAAGACCATAAGGGCAAGCTTAGAACTCACTGGTTGGGACCTTATAAAGTTGAGGAAGTCTTTTAGAACGGAATTGTTCGATTAAAACCAATCGATGGTGACACAAAAACTCTATTGGTTAATGGTCATTGCTCACATTTCTACCATAAGCCAGTCAACAGGGAAGACTTTACAAGGATGGTTGAAATGCAAGGTGAGGTCCAATGTGTTGACTCTTCCATGAAAAAGTCTATTCAATAAAAATGTTAGGCTTCTATTTAAAAAATATATAATAATAAAAAAAATAAAATAATAATATAGACAAGTATGCTGAAAAATTTCCCTTCATTTAATCTTCTGTTATTTTTGGACTTCACTAAAAATTTCTATATTTTGCAAGACTTCTCAAAAAGTAGAGAGCAACTTCCGGAGCACCCTCCAAAGATGCTTCAGAACATTATGGGACCAATGCTTTGAAACTTGATGGTTTCAAAAGCCCGATGCTCCAGAACTTGAATAGAGCTCATCATTATGAAGAGGCATTTTGCACTAAGGTTCAAAGTCATGAAGATTCTTTTCCATGTCACTCAAACCTTTCATTCTATTGCTGCTCTGGCTGCATCTTTCAATGATGCTCCAGAACCTTTCATTTTGTTGCTGCTCCAGTTGCATCTTTCAGTGATGCTCCAAAACCTTTCATTCTGTTGTTGCTTCGACTACATCTTTCAGCGATGCTCCCGAACCTTTCATTCCATTGCTGCTCCAATTGCATCTTTCAGCGATGCTCTGGAACCTTTCATTTCGTTGCTGCTCTGGCTACATCTTTTAGTGATGCTCTGGAACCTTTCATTTCATAGCTACTCCGATTGCATCTTTCAGCGATGTTCTGGAACCTTTCATTCCATTGCTTCTCCAACTGCATCTTTCATCGATGCTCTGAAACCTTTCATTCCGTTGCTTCTCCAACTGCATCTTTCAGCGATGCTCTGGAACCCTTCATTTCATTCTGCTTTGGTTGCATCTTTCAGCGATGCTCCGGAACCTTCATTTCATTCTTTTTTTGGTCGCATCATACACCAATGCTTTGGAACTTATGCACTCATTCAAGCGCATTGAAAAAAATACATGCTCTAGAACTTGTTCGGTTATCTTCCTCCACCTTTTTCAAAATTCCAAAATTTTTGTGATTCTTCCGCCAAAATATCCGATATATCCATCTTTCTATTTTTTGTCTAGTTGTAGGTAAGCCACCCAGCTTTGTACTCCTCATTGACAGCTCTTCCCCCCATAGAATTTCACACCATATCATAATAACTCTGCCGTCATTTCAACCAATTCCTTCACATCATCATGTCAAATCTGTGAGGATTAAGATATTTGAGCGATCATGAAACGAGAGTAAGTATTAATTTTTGCTTTAAATAGGTAGTTATTTTCAAACAAAGAATAATTAATTGGCACAAACCTTACTTCCAAATTAGCAACATGCTACCCAGCGATCAATCACTTGTACAACAAAGCCTTTTGCAAACCTCCATGCAGATTGGAAATCATTGAAGCATACACTATAAATAAAACAAATAAGTAATTCTAGAGGCAATATTTTCAAAGAAAACTTGCGTGGGATCTTTGCGCTGGAATTGAATTTCTTGCAGTATACAAAATTAGGAAATGGGGGGTGGAAAAAGAAAGGTAGAGCCAGATTCATTGAAAAAATTACTAAGGTTGAGTAGCATCTCCAAATTGTTCGAGGAAGCAGGGTGGTTAGACTTCATCAGGAAATTTGAAGGCCATAATGAAAAACTATTAAGATCCTTTGTTGAGAACTACACCAATGGAAAAGCAGTACTTCAGGGGAAGTGTTTCAAGATAAGCTCTAAGATTATTTCTTGCTTATTTGGATTAGAGCATAAAGGCATAAATTTAAAGGAAACCACTCAAGTAATGTACCGGAAATTAGTTGAATTGTTTGTTAAAGAGGGAGACCCATATCCAATGGTAGTAGTAAGAACCGGGGGAAAAACAAGGGGTTCTAGAGAACTTCCATATTAGAACCTTGGGGTACTATCATTGCATGGATTATAAAGTAATTTACTTGTGAAGGTTAGCTTACCATAGTTGTAGGGCGTGCCTTTCGTATGTTGACCAATCTACATCATGGAAAGCAGGACCCAACTCTTATGGTTAATATGCTAGAATTCTTGTTTGATTCCTTAAATACTTCCATGGAAAGGTATAAAACAAGGTCTGGGCCTTTGAAACACCACAGGTTAATTCACCTAATCTACAAGTATCACTTTTGCAAGAAATCCAAAGGGAAATGGGAGAAATTTTTAGAGCAAATGGGGAAGCCTAAAATTACAAGAACCATAGAATTAGGGGAACCATCCCAAAAGTCTATTCCATCATCCGGAGCAACCTCCCCTAAGGGCTCTCTGGCTTTGGAAGCCTTTAATCCCACCAAACCTGGTGAGGATTTGCTAGACCTCTGCGGTGATAAATTCCAAACCCCTGACCTGGAAGAACAGGTTAATGTTGTTTATTCTGACACAAGTAAACCAAGAAAAAAGAGAACAAGGAAAAATACAACACCTATCATTTTGTAGGAATCACCTCCACTCAGAAGAAGTAAGAGGTTGGCTTATGAATTCTCCAAAACCCCAATACAGGGTAAGGAGGGAAGTTCACAAAAGAAAAATCCTAAGCAGCCACAAGAACCCATAGAAATTTCAAAACAAGCCAGTGGAGATGAAACACCCCTAAATAGAGAGGATTGAGGTGAAGCTACAATTGTAGGAAAAATATGAAAACATCTATAAGTTGTAGGAACAAGTTCAAGAGTAGTATGAAAAGCATAAAAATTATAACAAGAATATTGCACAAAAAGATGTGGAAATAGGAAAAATAAATTCTAATTTTATCCTCATGCTCTTAGCTTTCAAGGAGGACAAGAAAATAAAGACCGAGGAGTTGAACACTTCTATTAGAAGAATAGTTGAATTAGCTGAGGATTTGAAGGAACTATAAGACCCCAAACCGAGTCCAAAGCAATTCAAACAGAACCAGTTGTAACTGGTTGGTTCCAAGTCAGCATGTCGCCTCTAGTAACAAAATGGATGGAACAATGTTACTTCCTCATAAATGTCCAAACTGAAAATCATAGGCTCAAGAAAGAATTGGTGCTCCTAAAAGAGTCATTTCACAAAGCCTACAGAGGGAAGCAGAATGACTGTCAACTTATGGACTGTTTGCTGAATTGTAGAAGGCCATCGAGAATTTACTCAATGTTTCTAAATGAACAATGGCTGAGATGGAAATTGTTCAGGATCTATAACAATCAACCCTATGAGCCTAATGACAAAGAGTTTGTAAAAATATTTGTAGAATCAACTCCTGAAGATTGAGATTTAATTTTTGAATTCTTTTTGCATGATTAGTTATTAGAAAATCATACAGATTTCTTTATTAATCTATTTGTTGGAGAAGTAGAATTGTGGGAATTTATCTCAACTATGAGAAATCAAATTCATTGGCAAGATAGGATAAAATAATTTGTACAGGTAGAGAAAATAGTGGGTCTCCAGATCAAGTCACCAAATTCAAGGCCTGAGGGGTTCAAAGCTACATTTTTGTCTCTTCTGGTTAATGAAAAGATGAGGGAAAGGTATGACAATAGCCTTAAAATGTGTTATGACAATTTCATAGAAAATGGACAGAAATTAATTGGCAAAGCATGGCATGCCTGTGAAGAAAGGTTCACCCCTCTTCCAGCTTATTTAAAGAAAAGAGAATTTATTTCTCCTCTAAACATCATATGGTCATTCAGAAGGGTTGATGCTCTAATTAAAATCATGAAAACACTCAGAACAAAGTGGATAGGAATGAGATAAAAGCCCCCCTCACTATTGAATCCACCCCCGAATTTTAATATTTCCACAGATCATAATGATAGAATCTTTAAAGAGTGGAAATAAAATGTGATGTTCCATAGAGGGTTCATTCATAACCTTAAAAATTTTGATGCATCAGCAGGGAAACTCGTGATCTCAGTACTCTTTATGAAGAATGGAATAAAACTCAAGGGTTTAACTATGGAGCAGGAGGACCTATCAGAAATTAGGTAGGGGAGGAAATGATGAGGTAAAAATAACCTCATCATAATAAAAATATAGAAAGCTCATTCTTATTAATTCAGTCCTAAGCCTATGCCAATTTATTAAACTTTAGGAGAAGTAATTACTTATTTTAAGAAAAATTATGCTTTCTTTCTTTCTTTTGATCAATTGAGGAAATTGTCCAAAGTAGGGTTAATGGGTTGATTTGAGTGTTGTCGCAGGGATTAACAGGTCATCAAGCGGCTGTTGTAGAAGTTTAGCTAGCACGTGCCTCAAAGTAGTGTTA
This sequence comes from Sequoiadendron giganteum, assembly GCA_007115665.2. Taxonomy (NCBI): domain Eukaryota; kingdom Viridiplantae; phylum Streptophyta; class Pinopsida; order Cupressales; family Cupressaceae; genus Sequoiadendron; species Sequoiadendron giganteum. The sequence continues at coordinate 537,364,859 of CM021104.1, read as the reverse complement.
TGTACCAACTCCTTGAAGCTTGGATGATGCACTGAAGATTCAGTTTTAGTTATTTTAATTCGGTTGTTCAAAACTTTATGGCTCTTCTCGAGCCTTCTACATGTTTTAAAAATCTTTAAAGACATCAAGTTAGTTTTAAGTTAAGGAATAATTATTCAATGGCTATCCATGCCATTGTAAATTTAGGATCTAGTTAGGAAGTTATCTATAAAACTGAAATTTCTTAAGTAATATAATAGACAGAGAAGAAGTATCATTATGTTGTTTACATGGATTCACAAATCATTGTTGAAATGAGTTATCTAATTTATTTTTAGTAGCAATTGTTGAATTTGAATGATGTAACTATATGTCGTAAGAGGATTTGAGAATCTGTAGTTTATGTGAGTTAAAGACGAAGCAGTAGCCCACGAGTTGGCTACTCGAGGGGAGTTAGACTAGATAGATAAGTATTTTATTGATTAATTTATTTCCTTTGTTTAGGATAAATTGTTGTTCAGTAGGGATAACAAGTTGTTGAAGAGCCAATTTAGTTGTTCCGAAGCACCATTGTCTTTAATCTGTATAAGTTTTCTTCCATAGTTGATAATATTTCTTTACTATTTAGAAGATGCTTAATTGTTTTTTTCCTTAGTTTCCTACTTCTGTAGTTTACCAATTGTTTAGCTTACTTGTTTCCATGCTTTCTAGTTTAGTAGTAATGTTTTCTAGATTAGTTGTCTTATTCTTTTTAATTTAGTATTCCTTGATTTTTTTAGAGTAAGATCATTTTCGAGTTAAGTAGTAATGGTTTGGTTTAGTCTCAACTTTTGTAGTTAAAAGAAAAACTAAAAATATAGAATGGGTTGTTTGAATAATCTCCTTTTGCAAAGTGCCTTGGACACTACCCGGTAGACAATTGACATTCAATTATTCTAAAGTAATAGGACCTAACGACAACCTATCATTTGTTATTAAGGAGAAAGAAAATCAGATCTATGTATCAGTGATCCTTAGTAAATGACTGGATGGTGTATTGTTGACAAGTGATGTTTTAGTCCACCTCAGCCATTGCTTTTGATAAACCTTGTCCTTGAACAAGCTTCACTAGATGAATCTCTAAGTAAAAATCTTCTAGGATTTCCATCCACTTCCCTCTTCATTCTCCTAATTCACTTTGCATCACAAGAGACTTCACCGCTGCATCGGGAACTATAGCCATTAACTGACTTTGAAGTATGTAATGTTTAACTTCTTTACTACTCATACTAATGCAAAGGCTTGTTTTTCCAGTGTTGAGTATCTTACTTCTTCATTTTAAAAGGGAGATCTCATGAAGGCTATAGGTCTCTCCTCACCCTCTTCTCTTCGTTGTGTTAAAACGGTTGCACAAGAATGATCAGATGCAATGGAATAAATATAAAAAGGTTTTAAATAATTTGGGCTTGTCAAAATAGGAGCCTCAGATATAGTCTGTTTGATCTACATAAAAGAAGATTTATCCTCTTCACTCCACTCAATATTTGCATCTTTCTTCATCATTTCATTTAAAGGTTTAACAATTTCTACAAATCATGTTATGAAATTTCTAACAAAATTAATCCTATAGAAGAAGGATCTCATTTCTTTCTTGTTGTCTGACCTTGTCAATTTTAAGATGGCCTCTACTCGATCAGGGTCTATGGATATCCCTTCTTCTGATATGATGTGCCCCAGGATTTTCCCTTCAGATACTCCAAATACACACTTCTTTGGATTAAGAGAGACACCATAACTTATACATTTCTTTAGAACCTTTTCCAGGTCAGTAGCATGGTCTTCTCTATTCTTAGAGAAGATGGTTAAATCATCTACGCAAATGATTATACATTTTCCTATCAGATCTTTGAAAGCTACATCCATTGCACTTTTAAATTTAGCTCTAGCATTGATGAGACCAAATGGCATCCTCTTATAAGAAAATGTGCCCCATTTGGTGGTAAAAGCAGTCTTCATCCTATCCTTGTGACTAACAAGGACCTGATTGTATGTCGAATAACCATCCAAGAATGACATCATTTGAGATCCATTAACCTTTTGTAATAACTCATCAAGAGAATACAATGGATAATTGTCTTTCTCAGAGGCCTTGTTTAGATTCCTGAAATCAACACATAATCTGATCTCACCATTCTTCTTGCGCACAACAACTTAATTAGCCACCTAGGTATAATGTCTAACCAAAAAGATTATTCTAGCAAATAAAATATTTTGCACCTCTTTCTAGATCAAAGGCTCAATTAAAGCATTGACCAGGCATTGCTTCTGGCAAAAAGGCTTGGCTTCTGGCTTGAGAGGTATGGTATGTGTGATCACTAAAGTGTCAAAATTTTTTAAATAATCATAACTCCAAGCAATAGCTTCAATGTTTTGCTCCAAGACCTTGATAATCTTGTCCTTAATTTCCTGAGGACAAGTCTTTCCTATAAGAGCATTCCTTTCTAGGCCTGAGTGAGTCAAATTAACAGATTCATACTTACCTCCATCACTTCCTACTTCAGATTTGGAACCATCAAATTTAAGAGTGCACAATTGGTCTTTGGCTGGAAGTATTTCTTCTTAGGAGATGACTTACTTGAGATATGTGGTAGCTTAGACTTTTTCTAATCATCAGAAATTGACTTAGGGCTAAGATCACTTGAGGAGTTTTCTATGTTTTCAGCCTACTCAGAAATCACTTCCTAAACAATTTCTTGAGTTGAATTACAATCCAACTCATCTTTCATCAATGCCTTGGGCATTGTAAAATTATCCAGGGTAGGTGTATTCAATGGGAATTGAGACACCTCAGCCTCTTCTTGAATTTTAGAACATAAAACCCGAGTTTGTTCCACTGGTGAGGAACCTTCCTCTTGAGAAAAACTAGCCCAAGTAAGAATGGTAGCATCCTTAACTTTGAAAGAAAACTCATTGATGGGGGTTAGGAGTTATTTTTGACATATTTTATGGGGCTTATCTACATGAATTAAGATATCTAAGCATGATTGGCATATTATCTCCGAATGATTATGATAATGAATCCTACACCAATTAGGAAGTAACAAAATACTCAAATAAGCTTCCTTTCCTAAAACCAGCCTATCTTGTTGCAATTTCCTCATTATAACTTGTTGGCTGATGCAAATCATTGAGTCACTGTGTTCTAGGGGAAATGCATCCCCAAGATTAAGCACAGAGAAAGTAAGGTCTTCCTCTTGTTTGTAAACTCCTATCTCAGTCTCAAAGTATGCTATTATACTCTATAATCATGTGCTTGAGTCTTGGTTCACTTTCAATCCTTATTTGTGTTGCAACTCCTTTCTAAGGTAACCACATGTTAGAGAAATCCAAGGACAGATATCCCCATATGCTTTTCATTAGCTCCCAACTTAGGAGCATACCATATGTTTCTGGAATATCAGCCACTTGGATATCTATGTAGGTCTGGATCCTTGGATCTGATCCAACCTGTACATGCATGTTTTTTTAGTTCTCCTACAATATTAACCTTAGTTTTATCCAACTGAATCACCTTCTTATTGGTTGGGATAGGACTTAATCCTAACTTCTTACATATTGAAAAAGGCATAACATTTCCCGATGCTCTAGAGTCCAATAAACAATTGTGCAAATTCTTTCCAAAAATTCTTAAACTTAAAAGAAAAGCTGGGGCATTGGTCTTACCTTTATAAATGGTTGCGTTTGTCTCCTTTGCTAGAGTCACTTTACTTTTTCCCTTTAAGCAATCTGCATCTTCCAAAGCCTTCAATACCACTTCTCATTGAGCTGGGCACCACTTCATGATGTCAAAGAATGACAATGATGTCTTCTGCCTTTGTAATTCTACAATAAAATCAAACTCTGAATCATTCCTGATTTGATATTTAGGAAAAGGAGGCAGATTACCTCTATTTTGAGAATTGGAAGGTCCCTTTGGTGGTGGTGGATTATTATTTGCATTCTGGTTAGGTAGGACCATATTGTTTGAAGGTACATATGTAGTAAATGGGCCCTTATTTTGATTTCTCAGAAAATGACCACCTTTAGACTGAAAATATTGGGCATCATATACATCCTCCTCTAGCCCATTATCTCCGTACATGGGAAATTGATATTTCTCCTTAATTGTCTCATAAGTCATAGTAGTACTTACTGACCCATTATCTTAATTGGAATTTCTAGTTGGAGGATGGGAATCAACTTGTGCAATTTTTACAATTTTCTCCATTTTAGGGCAATTAACTTCAGAATGTGTTGTAGTATTATGTAGCCTACACCAATAAGTCATGAAATTGTAGTTAGCTACATTAGCAGTATGTGGTCTCTCCTCACCTGACTGATAGTTATGGGGGACTCCCCCATTGTTAGGTCCAGTATTCCACTACTTATTGTTGTTATTGAACCTCTTGTTATATCCTCTATTTTGATTTTGGTAATTTTAGTTAGAGGAATTTTGATTCTGAAAGTTCCAGTTGGTGTTCTGATTCCCATTCTGATTGGAATAATTTCCCTGATTGTTGTAACCTCCCTAGTTCTGATAATTCTAGTTTTGGTTATGGGGAGTATTTTTCCTAAGTTGTGCCATGTCATTAGACATTTGAGATAGAGTCTTCTTGAGAGTTTCTAGCTCACGAGTCAATTGAACACTTTGTTCATTTTGCACATTATGTACTATGGCTCCAGAATGAACATGGGTTGATCCTCACACTTGTTGTTGTTGATTTTGAGGTTGTTGGGAAGAATATTGCACGTCGTTAAGGAAAAAGGGCATGGTAGGTGGACCTTGTAACTCAAACATAGGTCCATATCAGGAATAAGATATCCCTAGGACAGTGTTGTATAATGGTGGGTTAGGCATTTGATAATTCATTGGAGGAAGAGTTGCTCCTAACCCTCCTGACTACAAAATTATCTATTGTTGCAACTTGATAGCTAGATGATAAACTTTAAAAAAAGAGTTAATCTCATCAGGCTGATAAGTTCTCTGCAAGAATAGGCCAATCAAGGGATCAAAAACTCTTAAATATGCATGCATGGCAATATTCTCAGCTACCAAGTAAGGGTTTTGCAACCTACAAAACATTCTTTGGAATCTCGTATTGAAAAGAGGTAGTGGCTCATGATGTTCCTTTCTTATGGTGGAAAATTGGTGATAAAAGATGGCAGGGTCCACATAAACCCAAAATTGATTAATGAATGCATTTTATAAATCTGTCCAACCCAGAATGGATCCTTGGGGCAGATTTAAATACTAGTTATATGCCACATCCCCTAAACAATAAGGAAATAATCTACATACCACATCCTAATGAGCGACTTGAGCTTGTGTACAAGCATCTTTGAATGTTTGTATGTATTCCTCAACACTTCTTGATTCCCCATGTATGTACTTGGGACAAAAAATTTATGGGTTCTTTGGTAAGTCATTGATCCCTCCTGGAATAGTCCCTAATGCCAGGGGTTATTCAAAAAATAAGCCATGGGTAGAACTGGTTGAGCAGGTGGTGGTGTGGCTGGATTTGGAGTAAATCCAAGTGGAATGAGTGGCGCAGGCGATGTAGGTATCAATACCCTATGAGCATGGGGTCTAGGTCTAATCGGGGTTTGAATTCCTTCAAATGGTTAAGGATTAGTAGAGGATCTGAGAATCCTCCCATATTTCTCCAGTGAGAATGACCTAATGTGAGCCAGCTTGTTCCTTCAAGCCCTCCTTCTAGTGTGAGATCTATTGATGGTGAAAATGACACAAACAACATTAAAACAAAATATTTCTACTCTCTTTCTCTTGAAAAAGAAAGACAACATGTAGTATCCTAACTCTCAAGGTCCCGGTAGTTGGTTCTCAACTGTCTGGTGTCACTCAATCAGTTCATGCAACTATAATATTCAAGGGGACTGTGCTGGTAGGTAGGAAAGCAAGCTATGACTTATTTATTAAACTTTCTTTAATAAAAGGGGTTTTTTAAATAAAAGAAAAAGATAGATCAGAGGGTAAATTAGTAAACATGAATAAAACTTATCTAGCATATGGACATATATGTTCAACAATGAATATTTTTCCAACAGATCAAGAAAACCATAACATGATACAATTTATAGAATAATCCATACTATTGCATATATCTAAGGTGCTTAATTTAATGTCATAGTCACACATCACAAATATTTTAAAGTTTCTAAAAGAACACACTTTCATTCATTGCCAAGATCATAGATAAACAAACTTCAACAAATTCAATCCACCAATAATATAATGAGACAATCCTTAAATCGGGTTTCTTCTAATGAATTTCACCACATAAGAAACTTTCATCCTTCAGCACAGTCACTGGCATACAAATAGATTATAACTCATCAACCTTATCAAGTTAAACTTAATTCTAACACCATATTGCATAAAACCTATAATTATATTTAACTGTAAAACAAAGTTAAATGTATCTCTGTAGCAACTATCAAAAAATTATATCTCCTACAATCAGGTGGCCAATTCTATTCTCTATATAGCTGACCTTTACAATATGATACCCCAAGGGTATTTATAGAAATAAAAAATCTGAAGTACTCTCTATTTTAGGTTGATAAACCTTTTTAGGGATTATAGTTATCTTGGAAACTTAGATCAATTTGATCTCTAGTTCCTACTTTGATCAGCTAGTTAAACTGGAAGAAAAGAAAATAGGAGAGAAGATAAAACCATGCACTTCAAAAACTACCAGTCCTGCATGCAACATGAAAAGAAGAGAAGAAAGCCATAAATGCATGAGTTTTTATGCTTGCAAAGTTTGTTTTTCCATGTACTCACCAAAACTGGAGAAGACTTGTTGTAGTATGTCCAATTCTAGCCCATCAATCGAGTTGTCTTCAAACTTAATCCTTTCCAACTCCACAGTAGAAAACCCTCTCATATCTTTCAACTTCATTAACTCCCTCTTAGCTACTCTTAATTATTCTTTAATATCCATTAGTCGGTCTAGCAGCAGATCTTCACCATCATCCCCTTTTTGCATGATCTCTTTAAATATTTCATCCCACTTCTCCTTTATTTGGCTTAAAGGTAAGCTTTCCTTTACTAGTACATCCACATTCATAATTATAGCAATGATGGCTTCCAACCCCTCAAACTATTCATTCAGATCTTTAACAGAATATTGAACTTCATTTATATGTTTATATAGAAAATCTGATCTAAACCGGAGTATGCAAGAAGTCTTTTCCAAGAAATATTTATTATCTTCTTCAAGTATCGATTGTTCTAAGAGAGTAGTTTTAGGAGATTTATTAAATTCTTTCAATTTCTGATTGTATCCTTTGTACTCCTCCTCCTGTTTTCCTAATGTTTCAACATATTGGTTCATCTCCTCTATTAAATCTTTTGTCATTTTGTAGACCTCAAAATTGTCTTCCAGTACTTCACTTATTTCTTGATTCAATTTATCAACCCACCTGTCCAACATCTCCACCTTGCCCCTTACCTGTACCAAATCATCTACTTCTTTCTTACTCAGCGAAATTGGGGTCTCAATAGTGGTAACCTATTGTGAATTCAGAGTATAAACACTTTTCAAGAAAACATGTAACTGATCTAATTGAGCCTTAAGCTCATCTTTCCTTTGTTTATCCTTCAACATTCTGGACTTGGTTGACGATGCTATCACATCAATTAAATTTTTTTTTTGATCTCTGGTAGGTCTTCCAAAATTAACAGTGCCCAACTGATAATCTATTAATTGCATGTCTCCTATATCCTTGTCTATCATGGGTATAGCACATTCAACAACAATATCTCCTTTGTCTGTGAGCCTAGTGGAATGTAGGATCTTGGCCTTCTTTTTAGGTCTTTCTTTCTAAATTTCCTTCATCATATCCTCCCAATTGAGAGGTTTTGAAGGTGTTAATGATCTCTTCTGAAGATCCAACTTCAACCAAGTGGGAGCACCTAGAGTAACAATCATCATAGTTGAAGAAGAAGAGGCAATAGTAGAGGGTGGTTGCATATTTACTTGAGGTTGAGAATCAACCCCTTGTTTCTCTTGCTTCTCTTGTTCCACACTTGTTTGTGCAAGCTTTTCAGCTTCCTCCCTATCCTTTTGTTCTTGTACTCTCTTATCTTCTTCCTCCTTCAACCTTTCTTCTTCTAATATTTTTTTCTCCAATTCCTGGTTTCTTTTTTCCACTAATGCCTTAAGCTTTTATGCATCTTCCTTTTCTTTTTGTTGCTTCTTGATCAGTTCTTCGACATATTTCTCCTTTTGTACTCATTTTGCTTCCTCTTTCTCTTTATGAGCCTCTTCAGCAAGCTTCAACTTATCCACAAGCACTTCTCTCTCTCTCTCTCTGATGTCTTGCTTTTTCTTCCTCAAGATCATGAATTTTCTGTATCAACTCTAATTTATCATTCTCTTCCTTGACCTTGAGCTCATGCTCTTTTTGCCTATGTTGCTTCTCTATTTCATCAGCTTTTAGCTTAGCTTCTATGTGTTGCTGTTGAAGTAAGGTATCAACCTATATCTTAGCATCAATTTCCTTTTATTTCTCTATTGTTGTAGCATGTGCTTGATCATCAATAGCCTTCTTGGCCTCTTCAAATAGCGCCCACTGATCCTCCTCTAAAGGCATATTTTCTTGTGCACCCCTCTCTGATAGAGTCTCATCAGAGTCTGTTCCATTATCATGAATCTCTACCTCTACTCCTTTCTCTTCATGGATTCCACAACATCATGAAGAGTCCCCTCTTGCAGTCCTTCACTTTGTTGTTTTGCATGTGGGACTTTAGTAGAGGACTGACCTAATACAGGTGTCAAAATCATGGATCTTGTTTGGGCATCTCCTTCTCGTGTCTCTAGTTCATCTTGAGCCACTACTTCAAGCTCAATCTCTTCAAGTCTGGAGGAAAGAATTCCAAGGGCTCCTTGGATGGCAACTTCCTCTTGATTCTGTTGTATTCGTTCCCCTTTTTAGGAGCTGGTTCTTGAGGATTTTTAGTTCTTAGGACAACCCAATGAATACTTCTATCCAAAACTGCCCTCCCTATTTTCTTTATGTCAATAGTCTTCTCACTATCCCAATCCACTGGATCCAAGCTCTTAGTGCCAATTTTTAATGCCTAATATGATGGATCTAATACCACTTCATCATCTAATAATGCGTCAGGGATATCATCTTTGATCCCAAGCTCTACCATGAGTGAGACGGGTAACCTCTCATAATTATTCTTCCTGAGGTCATACTCATCCTGCCGGTCACTCCAGAAATCTTCCAACAAATTGAAATGTTTATTAAAAATAGAAGGCAACAAGGCATTCATTTTCTTCTTTGGGTCAAAGTACTTCTGAGCTGTGTACAAGCCTAGTTTCAAATGTATCAAATCACTGCACACTACCTTAGCTCCTACCAGATGTTGACAACTATATTCACCCAATTGCATGGGGAATTTATGACATCATGTTTTATGCTTTAATCCAAACTGGGTATTGACCCTCAGAGCTTGATATATAAATTCTATCAACAATATCCTATTTCTACAACATCTTGGGAGCAAATGTGGATGACCTTAAAATCCAACTAGCTTGAAGTATGTGAACTTGGGTTACTTAATGTACCAACATACCCATTCCATGATAAATGCCATAGCCTCTTGGCTCAGTCTATACCCAAAATCTTTGTTAAGTTGGTTAATGATCACATATAGAAATGTATGATTAACCCTTCTAAGTTGTGTTTCAAATACCTATAAAGATAACTGATCATAATGGTCCCACACTTTCCTTTGTCCATCTTCCTCTCCCAATATTCCCACTCTCCTTAAACCTTGAAATATACCTCCTCTAGCTACTGCATACACAACATAAGAAGTCATGATGAAACATTTGGTTTCCCTTATCCTTGTCAACTGGTCATGAATAGCATTAGAAACCACCATTGGCCAACTGAACTGTTGTTTTCCATTCAAGATGGTCTGAATGAAGGGAATAATCCACTCCTTGAAGTGAAATGCATCCCTCTTCCCAAATACTCTAGACAACATCATGATCAAATCTGATACTTCTTTATAGAATTCGGTCCTCTTTGGTTGATCATGAAGTTTGGTCAGAGACTTCTTCTTTGTTCTCAACCATTTATTATTCAAGTGAGTTTTGTTGAAAGCCTTGTATTTTTTATATTTCTCTAAATCTTCTGCCTCCTTTAACTGCACCAGGTTCTTTGCATCTAGGACACTAAACATAGTTTGAAACATTTGAGGAGTGAGATCAATAATAACATTTTTCGTTTGAAGCCATACACTGCCTAGTGGCTAGATTGTAAGCACTGGCTGCTGTCATAATTAACTCTGGGAAATGGATAGATAGAGGGAATAAGGTGATATGAGCCAAACCAGACTCAACTATTCTTTGCATTCCTCTTGTTATATCTTTAGCGAATGTTTCTGAATGCAGCTCCTCAAAATTGTTTGAGCCCAGATTGGTGTCAGTTATATCAGACCAATCTGATTCTACTTTTCTTGTTATGAAAATAGGACCCCTATGATTATACCTCAGAGTATAAAGTAGATTCTCCGACTTTATCTTCTTGGGCTTAGCTAATTTTTATGTTTCTATCGGTTGATTCCTTTGGGAGGCTTCTCCTGATGCTCCTGAAATCTTTTAGCTTTCCTGCAACACAACTTCTAATTAGATCCTTGAATAAACATCAAAAAATATTCCTTAAAACATTACCCTTCATATATATATCGGAGGTGGAACCAACCAAACAAACATTATAAACAATCTCCTATAAATAGTCTCCTTTAAAACACTACCGAGCTCAGAGTCAAAACCATTATTGAGATTATAATAATAACAAGTGGGACCGGAGTCGAAACTGCAATGACAACCGGAACCGGGATCGGAATAAAAATGGATTTGGTTTCTTTGAGATTTTATATTTTCATATTCCGTTTTGACTTTGCTTCCTCTTCCACCTAAGTTATCATTATTTTGAAAGAAGGCTTCTCACCATAAGTGAAGTTGAAAATGGGATGAAAATGGAATTGATACCTATTGGAAAACATGGTTCAGAGTCTAGATCGATTCCATCCTGCTTCCACCTAAAACAACCATGATGTCATAAGTGTTTTTTTTTTTAATAGTTCGGTAAATGAATTAATATTTTTAAAGGCTACATCATATTTGCACGAAAGGGGGCTTAAACATAACCTAATAAGACCCTGCCCAAGTGATCGAGAGGTGACTATAATTTTTAGGGCATCATATTTTAAAACACTAACTTAGAAAACATAAATGCTAATCTAAAAAAAGCTCGATATAAAAAGTAGGGCATGGATTTAACCCTATTTATTTAACCAGATTGAATGCAAAACAAACTTCCTAAGTAAAAAAAAGAATTAACAAACCCTAACTCACTATTGAACCATAATTTAATCTACTAACTCAAAATCTAAAACAACATGATTTGGTCACGACTAAAACGTGAAAATGACCGTGCCCTAAAACAAAAAAAACCAAATACAACAGACAAGAAACAACCAAAAAAAGTTAAAGAAAAACAAGAAATCAAAAAAAACAAAGAATGAAAAGACAAAAAATGCAAACTTACCGAGAATCACGAACCTGCTCAAAGAAAAAAAATCTAACATGAACAGAAAATAAAAATGTGAAGAAAAAAGAAGAACAAGAATAGGAAAAACCTACCTCGAATGAAAATAAATAGGCAAACCTCCTAAAGCAATTTGCATGCAACAGTCTCTCTATCAATTGATTCACTCACACAACAACTTCTCTACAACTCCAATTCACTCTCCAGTCTCTTAAAAGCAATGGTAAAAAACTATGTGTTAATGCCTAATTAAGGTAAAAATTAGAGTTCACGCATGCATGGCAGTTGTCATTAATGCAATAAATGCAGTGGATCAGAGACAAAACTACAAAAGAACTAGCCCATTACTACTGTGTAACTACAGTAAAAAGTCAACGACCAAGAAAATAATAGGAGAGGAAGCAGAATGAAAACTGATTTGGAAACTTGTTTAAATTTTCAACTTGGCTTCCGTTCCAGGTCCAGTTCCAACAACAAAGAATAAAAAAAAACCAAACATAAAAATAAAACAAAAAGACTGAAATAAGAAAACTTAACATACAAAACCTAGTCTAAAAAGAAAGACTAAAAAGCGGAGGTGGAGACGGGATGAGATTTGATCTTGAAAATTTGAATAAATATTGACTTAACTTCTACTCTAGCTCCGACTCCGTCAAAGACAAAAAAACACATCAAAAGAAAGACTCTCAGGATGGGGATCGGAATACGTTTTGAAAGAAGTTTCAAAACTTGATTCAGTTCTGGTTCCGGTTCTGGTAGAATAAACCAAAGAACAAAAAAGTGTTTGAAAAGAAAGACTCCAAACTTTTTTTGAAAAGAAACCAAGGACAAAAACACAGAAGGGGGACCTATTTTGACCAAGGAAAAATATGGGGTGGTTATGCAAGGCATAAAAAATGGTGACTCGACTGGAAAAATGGTTCACCCATTTTCAAGATACCCAAAGAAAATTTCAGTCACCCTAAAACTACTTGGTTTATGAAGCATGCTAACTCGAATAAGATCAGATATGTCTAGAATAAGGTTGAGATGGAATCTTAGATGTATGTGCTCATGAGTTATTTCTGAATCTAAGTGTGTGCATATATCATGCATCATACTTTATAGATAATTTTTCTACTTTTGAACAACTATACCTAAAATTCAAGATACATAGGTTGAGTCCTCCAACTATTGTGTAATAAAATCCATGGTATTGCTCCGCTGCTAGACAAGCATCCATAGCCCCGACAGAGATACCTCTAGTTCTCTCAAAGAATTTCTCTACTATCAGCCAGGCATCCATAGCCCTGATAGAGATACTTGATCACCCATTTGATATTGAGTTTGCCCTTTCTTTCTTTCTTTTCATTTTCTCTCCTTTTTTTTTCTACTTTACTTGTGAAAATATTTTATGCACCTTCCTCAATACTCAGATATAATGAATCTGAAACATGGGTTGAGAACTACAATGGATTCATGATAGTCTTGGAAACAGATTTTTCACTTGAATCAAAAGTAGAACCATCTTAAACAGATAGGCATTTAATTAGGCAGATGTTTTTCTAGTTTGGTGACAAAATTTTGATCATAATTCATGAGATATTCACAATGTATCTTCTATTCTTAATAACTTTTCAAACACAAACTAGAATGATCATAAAACATAAGTTTCAGAATGAAATCCTTTTCAATGATGATGATGAAAATACCTAAAACAATTTCTCTCCTAGTACCAATCGCATACTTTGAATAACAAACCCTTTGTATTGAGATGAAAAAATGAGAATCCCTAATGAAACAAGACAAAACAAAACAAAGAAACAAAAACAAAACAAACAAAACACAAAAACTAAAACTAAAAAATACACTTAATTACATATGATACAGTATAATACATATTCTTTAAAACATTAGACCTTTTATGCACCAAAATAGTGCTTGAGAAACTGACCATTAACTGGTAATGGAATATGCTCTGTTGTTAAGGTACTTAAATGAAAAGCATTCTCGCCTAGTATCTTAGCCACTTGATAAGGACCTAACCAAAATCTATCAAACTTCTGGTGATCTCCTTTCTTTTCCATGGCCTTATCCCATAATAACACAAGGTCTGATATCCTAAAATATTTGATCTTGGCTCTTTTGTCAAACTAGCGTTTGACAACAACCTGATGCTTAGAGAACTACTACAAAGAAGCATCCCTTTGCTCCTCCATGTTAATAAAATTAATTAGTCTAATCTCAATCCTATCATCCTTAGTATAAAATTCTTGCATGAACTTAAGAACTGGTATCTGTAAATGGATCGGAAAAATAGGGTCTTGACCATAAACTAACTTAAAAGGTGAATTTCCTAGAGCTGCTTTGATTCTGGTTTGATCTGCCCATAAGGCAAATCTCAACTGGGTGTGCCAATCTCTAGGATTTTTTTCTAGTAATTTCCTTATCACTTCCAACAAGTTTTTATTAGTGGACTTAGCCACTCCATTTCCCTGAGGGTAGTAATTAGATGAATACTTCAAAATAATTATATGCTCATATGCCCATTGAATGAACTCAGCAGAAGAAAGAGTAGGGCTGTTATCACATACTAGAGAAAATGGAACTTGAAACCTGGTTGTGACGTTCTTAGTCAAAAACTTGGTGACCACCTCAGTAGTGCTATTCTTGTAGGGTTGAGCCTCAATCCATCGTGTAAAATAGTTAGTTGCAGTGAAGATGAATTTATGTCCTACAAAATAATTTGGATGAATAATACCTACAAAATATAAAGCCCATTGTGCAAATGGCCTTACCTCATACACTGGTTGCAAAGGCATGGCATGATTTCTTTCCCTAGGTGCTAAGTTTGGCATACATGACAAGTTTTGACATTTTTATGTGCATCCCCAAATACATAGGCCAATAATAGCTTGATCTAAGAATCTGATGGGCCAAAGCATCTGCAGATCCATGTCCTATTTTGTGTCTTCCATGAAACTCAGAAATAGCATGCTTGGCCTCTTATTGATCTAAACAGCGCAAGTAGATCCCTTGAAAATTATTTCTATAGATGGATCCTCCTTTTAGAATATAGTGAGCACTTTTCATCCTCAATTCTCTTCTTTGAGTAGCATTCATTCCTTTTGGACATCTATTATTAAGGAGAAAGAAAATCAGATCTATGTACTAGGGATCCTTAGTAAATAACTGGACGGTGTACTATTGACAAGTGATGTTTTTGTCAACCTCAACCATTGCTTTTGATAAACCTTGACCTCAAACAAGCTTCATTGGATGAATCTCTAATTCAAATTCTTGTAGGATTTCCATCCACTTCCCTCTTCGTTCTCTTAATTCACTTTGAGTTAGAAGAGACTTCACCGCTGGATCTAGAACTATAGCCATTACTTGACTTCAAATAATGTAATGTTTGAACTTCTTTACCGCTCATACTAATGCAAAGGCTTGTTTTTCTAGTGTTGAGTATCTTACTTCTACATTTTTAAATGGAGAGCTCATGAAGGCTATAGGTCTCTCCTCACCCTCTTCTCTTCGTTGTGTTAAAACGGTTGCACAAGAATGATCAAATGCAATGGAATAAATATAAAAAGGTTTTAAATAATCTGGGCTTGTCAAAATAGGAGCCTCAAATATAGATTATTTGATCTACATAAAATTAGGTTTAGCCTCTTCACTCCACTCAATCTTTGTGTCTTTCTTTATCATTTCATTTAAAGGTTTAACAATATCTACAAACCATGTTATGAAATTTCTAACAAAATTAATCCTACTGAAGAAGGATCTCATTTCTTTCTTGTTGCCTGGCCTTATCAATTTTAACATGGCCTCTACTCGATCAGGGTCTATGGATATTCCTTCTTCTGATATGATGTGCCCTAGGAGTTTCCCTTCAGATACTCCAAATACACACTTCTTTGGATTAGGAGAGACACCATAACTTATACATTTCTTGAGAACCTTTTCCAGGTCAGTAGCATGGTATTCTCTATTCTTAGAGAAGATGGTTAAATCATATACATAAATGATTATACATTTTCCTATCAAATCTTTGAAAGATACATCCATTGCTCTTTGAAAAGTATCTCCTGCATTGATGAGACCAAATGGTATCCTCCTGTAAGAAAATGTGCCCCATTTGGTGGTGAAAGTAGTCTTCATCCTATCCTCATGACTAACAAGGACCTAATTGTACACTGAATAACCATCCAAGAATGACATCATCTGAGATCCATTAACCTTTTGTAATAATTCATCAAGAGAATACAATGGATAATTCTCTTTCTCAGAGGCCTTGTTTAGATTCCTGAAATCAACACATAATCTGATCTCACCATTCTTCTTGCGCACAAGAACTAAATTAGCCACCTAGGTAAAATGTCTAATCAGAAAGATTATTCTAGCAGAAAAATTTTTTTACAGCTCTTTCTAGATCAAAGGCTCAATTAAAGCATTGACCAGGCATTGCTTTTGGTGAAAAGGCTTGGCTTCTGGCTTGAGAGGTATGGTATGTGTGATCACTGAAGTGTCAAAAGTTGTAAAATCATCATAACTCCAAGCAATAGCTCCAATATTTTTCTCCAAGAACTTGATTATCTTGTCATTAATTTCCTGAGGACAAGTCTTTCCTATAAGAACATTCCTTTCTGGGCCTGAGTGAGTCAAATTAATAGATTCATACTTACTTCCATCACTCTTTGTAGGAACCCTTTGCCAAGCTCGTGGGTCTGAGTCAAATATCCTCTCCAAAGAAACCATCCCCTTCGGATTGCTATTAATTTTCAAATCCAATATCCCTTCTAGACTATCTTTCTCAGGATCCCAATCTCCCTAATCTCTTTCAGATTCATATATTATCTGCCCTTGAAAAATATTAGAACTTTCCAAAAAGGCCAATATATGCTGGTCATCATCAAATACCTAAAAGTATTGGATATTATCCAGAACATTTGGGACTGAAATCAACTCAACTAAAAATTTCTTTAGACAAGGTTCTTGCATGGGTCTCAAATTACTAGCAGCAACAACAAGCACATCTACAATTTGATTGGCTTCCATAGGGATGAGACTAATCCCAAAAGCATCAAAGTCTTCAATTAAATTCCAAACTCTGTTTCTGTATGCAGCCAGTCTTTTGTTATGACATGTATATTGGCTACGTACCTATTTTACAATCACCTTAGAATCTACCATAATTGCGAGAGCAGTAACCTTCTTCTTATGAGAAAACATAAGACCTCGAGCAAGTGCTTCATACTCAGCCACATTGTTTGTGCAACCAAACTGTAATCTATAAGAATCAAAATAAGTATTGCCTTTCAGATTGGTTAGTTCAATCCTTGCTCCACTTCCTACTTTAGATTTGGAACCATCAAATTTAAGAGTCCATAATTGGTCTTTGGTTGGAAGTTCTTTCTTCTTAGGAGATGAGTTACTTGAGATATGTGGCAGCTCAGACTTTTGTTGATCATCAGAAATTGACTTAGGGCTAAGCTCACTTGAGGATTTTTCTATGTTTTCAGCCTGCTCAGAAATCACTCCCTAAACAATTTCTTGAGTTAAATTGCAATCCAACTCATCTTTCATCAACACCTTGGGCATTGGCAAATGATCTGGGGTAGGTGTACTGAATGGGAATTGAAACACCTCAACCTTTTCTTGAATTTTAGAACATAAAACCTGAGTTTGCTCCACTGGTAAGGAACCTTCCTCTTGAGAAAAACTAGCCTGAGTAAGAATGGTAGCATCCTTAACTTTGAAAGAAAACTCATTGATGGGGTTCAAGAGTTCTTTTTGACATATTTGTTGGGGCTGATCTACATGACTTAAGATATCTAAGCATGATTGGCATGTTCACTCCGAATGATTATGATAATGAATCCTACATCAATTAGGAAGTAACAAACTACTCAAATTAGCTTCCTTTCCTAAAACCAACCTATCTTGTTGCAATTTCATTATTAGAACTTGTTGGTTGATGCAAATAATTAAGTCATTGTGTTCTAGGGGTAATGCTTTCCCAAGATTAAGCACAAAGAAAGTAAGGACTTCCTCTTTTTTGTAAACTCCTATCTTAGTCTCAAAGTATTCTACTTCATTTGAAGTATCATACTCTATGATCATGTGCTTGAGTCTTGGTTCACTTTCAATCCTTATTTATGTTGCAACTCCTTTCTAGAGTAACCACATGTGAGAGAAATACAAGGACAGATATACCCCTATGCTTTTCATTAGCTCCCGACTTAGGAGCATACCATATGTTTCTGGGATATCAACCACTTGGATAACTATGTAGGTCTGGAACCTTGGATCTGATCCAACCTATACATGCATGTTTATTAGTTCTCCTACAACATTAACCTCAATTTTATCCTATTGAATCACCTTCTTATTGGTTGGGATAGGACTTAATCCTAACTTCTTACATATTGAAAAAGGCATAACATTTCCCGATGCTCCAGAGTCCAATAAACAGTTCTGCAAATTCTTTCCAAAGATTCTTAAACTTAAAAGAAAAGGTGGGGTACTAGTCTTACCTTTATAAATGGCTGCATTTGTCTCCTTTGCTAGAGTCACTTTACCTTTCCCCTTTATGCGATTTGCCTCTTCCAAATCCTTCAATACCACTTCTCATTGAGCTAGGCACCACTTCATGATATCAAAGAATGACAATGATGTCTTCTACCTTTGTAATTCTGCAATAAAATCAAACTTTGAATCATTCCTAATTTGATATTTAGGAAAAGGATGTGGATTACCTCTATTCTAAGAATCAGAAGGTCCCTTTGGTGGTGGCGGATTATTATCTACATTCTAGTTAGGTGGGACCATATTGTTCGGAGGTTTGGATGTAGTAAATGGGCCCTTATTCTGATTTCTCAGAAAACGACCACCTTTAGACTGAAAAGCTTGGGCATCATATAAATCCTCCTCTGGCCCATTATCTCCCTGCATGGGAAATTGATATTTCTCCTCAATTTTCATATAAGTCATAGCAGTACTTACTAGCCCATTATCTTGATTGGAATTTCCTATTGGAGGATGGGAATCAGCTTGTGCAATTTTTACAATTTTCTCCATTTCAAAGAAATTAACCTCAGAATGTGCTGCAGTATCATGTAGCATGCACTAATTAGTCATGAAATTGAGGTCAGCTACATTAGCAGTATGCGGTCTCTCCTCACCTGACTGATAGATATGGGGTACTCCCCCATTGTTTGGTCCAGTATTCCACTACCTATTGTTGTTATTGAACCTCTGGTTATATCCTTTGTTTTGATTTTAGTAATTTTGGTTAGAGGAATTGTGATTCTGAAAGTTTTGGTTGGTGTCCTAATTCCCATTCTGATTGGAATAATTTCCTTGATTTTTGTAACCTCCCTGATTCTGATAAATCTGGTTTTGGTTATGCGGAGGATTTTTCCTAAGTTGTGCCATGTCATTAGACATTTGAGATAGAGTCTTCTTGAGAGTTTCTATCTCACTAGTCAGTTGGATAGTTTGTTCATTTTGCACATTTTGTACTATGGTTGGGGAATGAACATGGGTTGATCCTCCCACTTGTTTTTGTTGATTTTGAGGTTGTTAGGAAGAATCTTGCACACCATTTCCAAAAAAGGGCATGGTAGGTGGAGCTTGTAACTCAAACACAGGTCCATATTGGGAATAAGACATCCCTGGGATAGTGTTGTACAATGGTGGGTTAGGCATCTGATAATTCATGGGAGGAAGAGTTGATCCTAACCCTCCTAACTGCAGACTTATATGTTGTTGCAACTTGATAACTAGATGATAAACTTTAGACAAAGAGCTAATCTCATCAGGCTGATAAGTTCTCTGCAAGAATAGGCTAATCAAGGGATCAACAAATCTTAAATATGCCTGTATGGCAATATTCTCAGCTACCAAGTAAAGGTCTTGCAACCTACGAAACATTCTTTGGAATCTCTTATTGAAAAGAGGTAGTGGTTCATGATGTTCCTTTCTTATGGTGGCAAACTGGTGATAAAAGATGGCAGGGTCCACATAAACCCAAAATTGATTAATGAATGCATTTTCTAAATCTGTCCAACCCAGAATGGATCCTTGGGGTAGATTTAAATACTAGTTTTATGCCATATCCCCTAAACAATAGGGAAATAACCTACATACCACATCTTGATGAGTGACTTGAGCTTGTGTACAAGCATCTTTGGATGCTTGTATGTGTTCCTCAACACTTCTTGATTCCCCATGTATGTACTTGGGACAAAAATTTATGGGTTCTTTGATAAGTCATGGATTCCTCCTGGAATAGTCCCTAATGAGTAGGGGTTATTCAGAAAATAAGCCATGGGTAGAATTGGTTGAGTAGGTGGTGGTGTGGCTGGATTTGGAGGAAATCTGGGTGGAGTTAGCGGTGCAGGCGATGTAGGTATCAATACCCTACGAGCATGGGGTCTAGGTCTAACCGGGGTTTGAAGTTCTTCAAATGGTTCAGGATTAGTAGAGGATATGAGAATCCTTCCATATTTCTCCGGTGAGAATGACCCAATACGATCCAACTTGTTCCTTCATGCCCTCCTTCCAACGCCAGATCTGTTGATGGTGAAAATGACACAAACAACGTCAAAACAAAATATTTCTACTCTATTTCTCCTAAAAAAGAAAGACAAAAAGTAGTAGCCTAACTCCCAAGGTCTTGGTAGTTGTTTCTCAACTGTCTGGTGTCAATCAATTGGTTCATGCAACTTTAATATTCAAGGGGCCTGTGCTGGTAACAAGGAAAGAAAGCTATGACTTATTTTTTAAACTATCTTTAATAAAAGGGGTTTTTAAATAAAAGAAAAAGATAGATCAGAGGGTAAATTAGTAAACATGAATAAAAATTATCTAGCATCCGAACATATATCTTCAACAATGAATGTTTTTCCAACAGATCAAGAAAACCATAGCATGATACAATTTATAGAATAATCCATACTATTTCATACATCTAAGGTGCTTAATTTAATGTCATAGGCACACATCACAAATATTTCAAAGTTTCTAAAAGAATAGACTTTCATTCATCACCAAGATCATAGATCAACAAACTTCAATAAATTCAATCCACCAATAATCTAATGAGACAATCCTTAAATTTGGTTTCTTCTAATCACTTTCATCACATAGGAAACTTCCATGCTTCAGCACGATCACTGGCATACAAATAGATTATAAATCATCAACCTTATCAAGTAAAATTTAATTCTAACATCATATTGTGTAAATCCTATAATTATATTTAACTGTAAAATGAAGTATAATGTATCTCTGTAACAACTATCAAAAAATTATATCTCCTACAATCAGGTGGCCAATTCTATTCTCTATATAGCCAACCTTTACAATATGATACCCCAAGGGTATTTATAGAAATAAAAAATCTGAAGTCCTCTCTATTTTAGGGATTACAGTCATCTTGGAAACTCAGAACAATTTGATCTCTAGTTCCTTCTTTGATCACCCAGTTAAACTAGAAGAAAAGAAAATAGGAGAGAAGAGAAAATCATGCACTTCAAAAATTGCCAGTCCTACATGCAACATGCAAAGAAGAGAAGAAATCCATGCATGCATGAGGTTTTATGCATGAAAAGTTTGTTCTGCCATGTACTCATAAAAACTGGAGAAGACTTGTTGTACTATGTCCAATTCAAACCCATCAATCGAGTTGTCTTCAAACTTAATCCTTTCCAACTCTGCAGTAGCAAACCCTCTCATATCTTTCAGCTTTGTTAACTCCCTCTTAGCTTCTCTTATTTCTTCTTTAATATCCATTAGTCGGTCTAGCAGCAGATCTTCACAAATATCCCCTTTTTGCATGATCTCTTTAAATATTTCATCCCACTTCTCCTTTATTTGGCTTAAAGGTAGGCCTTCCTTTACTAGTACACCCACATTCACAATGATAGCAATGATGGCTTCCAACTCCTCAAACTGTTCATTCAGATCTTTAATAGAATATTGAACTTCATTTCTATGTTTATATAGAAAATCTGATCTAAACCGGAGTATGCAAGAAGTCTTTTCCAAGAAATCTTTATTATCTTCTTCAAGTATCGATTGTTCTAAGAGATTAGTTTTACGAAATTTATTAACTTCTTTCAATTTTTGACTATATCCTTTGTACTCCTCCTCCTATTTTTCTAATGTTTCAACATATGGTTCATCTCCTCTATTAAATCTTTAGTCATTTTGTAGACCTCAAAACTGTCTTCTAGTACTTCACTTATTTCTCAATTCAATTTATCAACCCACCTATCCAACATCTCCACCTTGCCCCTTACCTGTACCAAATCATCTACTTCTTTCTTACTCAGCAAAATTGGGGTCTCAATAGTGGTAACCTATTGTGACTTCAGAGCAGAAACACTTTTCAAGAAAACATGTAACTGATCTAACTGAACCTTAAGCTCATCTTTCCTTTGTTTATCCTTCAACATTCAGGACTTGGTTGATGATCCTACCTCATCAATTAACTTCATTTGTTGATCTCTGGTAGGTCTTCCCAAATTAACAGTGCCCAACTAATAATCTATTAATTGCAGGTCTCCTACATCCTTGTCTATCATGGGTATAGCACATTCAACAACAATATCTCCTTTGTCTGTGAGCCTAGTGGAATGTAGGATCTTGGCCTTCTTTTTAGGCCTTTCTTTCTCAATTTCCTTCATCATATCCTCCCAATTGAGAGGTTGTGAAGGTGTCAATGATCTCTTCTAAAGATCCAACTTTAACCAAGTGGGAGCACCTGGAGTAATAGTTATCATAGTTGAAGAAGAAGAGGCAATAGTAGAGGGTGGTTGCATATTTACTTCAGGTTGAGAATCAACCCCTTGTTTCTCTTGTTGCTCTTGTTCCACACATTTCTGTGCAATATTTTCAGCTTCCTCCCTATTCTTTTTTTCTTGTATTCTCTTATCTTCTTCCTCCTTCAACCTTTCTTCTTCTAATCTTCTTTTCTTTTATTCCTGGTTTCTTTTTTCATCTAATGGCTTGAGCTTTTCTGCAACTTCCTTTTCTTTTTGTTTCATCTTCATCAGTTCTTCGACATCTTTCTCCTTTTGTACTCATTCTACTTCCTCTTTCTCTTTATTATCCTCTTCAGCAAGCTTCAACTTAGCCAGAAGCACTTCTCTCTCTCTTTGATGTCTTGCTTTTTCTTCCTCAAGATCATGAATTTTTTGTATCAACTCTAATTTATCATTCTCTTCCTTGACCTTGAGCTCATGATCGTTTTGCCTTTGCTACTTCTCTATTTCATTATCTTTTAGCTTAGCTTCTATGTGTTGTTACTGAAGTAAGGCATTAGCCTGTATCTTAGCATCAATTGTCTTTTGCTTCTCTATTGCTATAGCGTGTGCTTGATCATTAGCAACCTTCTTGGCCTCTTCAAATAGCGCCCACTAATCCTCCTCTGTTAACACTTGTTTAGTATCCTCCTCTAAAGGTATATTTTCTTGTGCACCCCTCTCTGAAGAGTCCCCTCTTGCACTCCTTCACTTTTTTGTTTTGAAAGTGGGACTTGAGTAGAGGACTCACCTAATGTAGGTGTCAAAACCATGGGTGTTATTTGGGAATCTCCTTCTTGTGTCTCTGGTTCATCTTGAGCGGTTGCTTCAAGCTCAATCTCTTCAATGTCTAGAGGAAATAATTCCAAGGGCTCCTTGGATGGCAATTTCCTCTTGATTATTTTTTATCCCTTCCCCTTTTTAGGAACTAGTTCTTGAGGATTTTTAGTTCTTAGGACAACCCAATGAATACTTCTATCCAAAACTGCCCTCCCTATTTGCTTTATGTCAATAGTCTCCTCACTATCCTAGTTCCCTGGATCCAAGCTCTTAGTGCCAATGTTTAATGCCTCATATGATGGATCTAATACCACTCCATCATCTACTAACGTGTCAGGGATATCATCTTTGATCCCAAGCTCTACCATGAGTGAGATGGGTAACCTCTCATAATTATTCTTCCTTAGGTCATACTCATCCTGCCGGTCACTCCAGAAATCTTCCAACAAATTGAAATGTTTATTAAAAATAGAAGGCTGCAAGGCATTCATTTTCTTCTTCAGGTCAAAGTACTTCCAAGCTATGTACAAGCCTAGTTTCAAATGTAGCAACTCACAGCACACTACCTTGGCTCCTACAAGATGTTGACAACTATATTCACCCAGTTGAATGGGGAATTTATGACATCCTCTTGTATGCTTTCATCCAAACCAGGCATTAACCCCCAGAGCTTGATATACAAATTCCATCAACATTATTCTATTGCTACAACATCTTGGGAGAAAATGTGGATGACCTTCAAATCCAGCTAGCCTAAAGTATGTGAACTTGGGGTATTGAATGTACCAACATCCCCATTCCATGATAAATGCCATAGCCTCTTGGCTCAGTCTATACCTAGCATCTCTGTTAAGTTGGTTAATGATCACATATAGAAATGCATAATTAACCCTTCTAAGTTGTGTTTCAAATACCTGTAAAGATAACTGATCATAATGGTCACAAACTTTCCTTTGTCCATCTACCTCTCCCAATATCCCCACTCTCCTTAAACGTGGAAATATACCTCCTCTAGTTGCTGCATACACAACATAAGACGTCATGAAGAAACATTTGGTTTCCCTTATCCTTGTCAACTGGTCATGAATAGCATCAGAAACCACCATTGGCTAATAAAAATATTGTTTTCCATTCAAGATGGTCTTAATGAAGGGAAACATCCACTCCTTGAAGTGAAATGCATCCCTCTTCCCAAATACTCTAGACAACATCATGATCAAATCTGATACTTCTTTATAGAATTTGGTCCTCTTTGGTTGATCCTGAAGTTTGGTGAGAGACTTCTTCTCTGTTCTCAACCATTTCTTATTAAAGTGAGTTTTGTTGGATGCCTTGTATTTGTTATATTTCTCTAAAGCTTCTGCCTCCTTCAACTACACTAGGTTTTTTGGATCCAAGACACTAAACATAGTTTGAAACATTTGAGGAGTGAGATCAATAATAACATTGTCCTATGAATCCATACACTGCCTAGTGGCTGGATTGTAAGCACTAGCTACTATCATAATTAACTCCAAGCACTAGATAGATAGAGGAAATAAGGTGATATGAGCCAAACCACACTCAACTATTCTTTGCATTCTCCCTATTATATCTTCAACAAATGTTTCTGAATGGAACTCCTCAAAATTGTATGAGCCCAGATTGGTGTCAGTTATATCAGACCAATCTGATTCTACTTTGCTTGCTATGACAACAGGACCCCTATGATTATACCTCAGAGTATAAGTTAGATGCTCCAACTTTATCTTCTTGGGCTTAGCTGATTTTCATGTTTTTGCAAGTTGATTCCTTTAGGAGGCTTCTCTTGATGCTCCCGACATCTTTTAGCTTTCTTACAAGACAAATTCTAATTACATCCTTGAACAAACATAAAAAAATATGCCTTAAAACATTACCCTTCATATATATATCGGAGGCAGAACCAAGCAAACAAACATTATAAACAGTCTCCTATAAACAATCTCCTTTAAAATAGTCTCCTTTAAAACACTATCAGGCTTAGAGTCAGAATTGGAATGACAATTGGAACCAGGACCAGAATAAAAGCGGATTTGGTTTCTTTGAGATTTTCTATTTTCATATTCCGTTTCGACTCCGCTTCCGCTTCCTCTTCCGCCTAAGTTATCATTGTTTTGAAAGAAGGCTTCTCACCATAAGTAGAGTTGGAAACGGGATGAAACTGGAATCGATAGCTATTGGAAAACATGGTTCAAATTCTAGATCGATTCCATCCCGCTTCCGCCTAAAACAACCATGACATCATCAGTGTTTTTTTTTAACAGTTCTGTAAATGACTTCATATTTTTAAAGGCTAGATCATATCTACATGAAATGGGGCTTAAACATAACCTAGTAAGACCCTCCCCATGTGATCGAGAGGCAATTGTAATTTCTAGGGTATGATATTTTAAAAGATGAACTCAAAAAACGTAAACCCTAATCTAAAAAATGCTCGATATAAAAACTAGGGCACAAATTTAACCCTATTTATTTAACCAGATTGAATGCAAAACAAACTTCCTAAGTAAAAATAAGATTTAACAAACCCTTAGTCACTGTAGAACCCTAATTTAATCTACTAACTCTAAATCTAAAACAACATGATTCGGTCACGACTAAAATGTGAAAATGATCATGCCCTAAAACAAAGAAACCAGATACAACAGATGAGAAAAAACTAGAAAAAGTTAAATCAAAATAAGAAATCAAAACAAACAAAGAATGAAAAGACAAAAAAATGCAAACTTACTGAGAATCACGAACCTGCTCAAAGCAAAATGATCTAACATGAATGGAAAATTAAAATGCGAAGTAAAAAGAAGAACAAGAACAAAAAAACCCTACCTCAAATGAAAATAAATAGGAAAACCTCCAGAAGAAATTTGCGCACAACAATCTCTCTATCAATTGATTCACTCACACAATAGCTTTTCTGCAACTCCAATTCGCTCTCCAATATCTTAACAACAATGGTAAAAACTATGCATTAATGCCTAATTAAGGTAAAACTCAGAGTTCACACATGCATGGCAGCTGTCATTAATGTAATAAATGTAGTGGATCGGAGTCGGAACTGCAGAAGAACTAGCTCATTACTGTCGTGTAACTACAGTAAAAATTCAATGACCAAGAAAATGGTGGGAGTGGATACAGAATGAAAACTGATTTGGAAACTTGTTTAAATTTACAACTTGGCTTCCATTCTGGGTCCGGTTCCAGCAACAAAGAATAAAACAAAACCAAACATAAAAATAAAACAAAAAGACTAAAATAAGAAAACTTAACATACAAAACCTAGTCTAAAAAGAAAGACTAAAAAGTGGAGGTGGAGACGGGATGAGATTTGATCTTGAAACTTTGAATAAATACCGACTTAACTTCTACTTCAGCTCTGACTCCATCAAAGACAAAAAAACACATCAAAATAAATACTATCAGGATGGGGATCAGAATACATTTTGAACGAAGTTTCAAAACCCGATTCAATTCCGGTTTCGGCAGAATAAACCATAGAACAACAAGTGTTTGAAAATAAAGACACCAAACTTTGTTTGAAAAACAACCAAGGACAAAAACACAAAAGGGATACCCATTTTGACCAAGGAAAAATATGGGGTGGTTATGCAAGGCATAACAGGAGGGAGAGAGAGAGGTGAGATAAAGAGAAGTAGAAATGGAAGGAGAGAGAGGGTGGAGATAGAGAAAAATATAGAGGTAAGGAGGGAGGGCGGGAGGGAGAGGTGAGATAGAAATAACTAGAAATGGATGGAGAGAGAGAGAATGACAAGATGAGATTTGAGACAGAAGGAGAGAGGGGGAGGGAGGGAGGGAGAGGTAGGGATAGAGAGAGGTGAGATAGAGATTAGAGATAGATATATATAGGGATATAAGGAGAGGGAAGGGAGATAGAGAGATATGGAAAGGGAAGGATGGAGTAATATAGAGATTATAGAGGGAAGGAGGGATAGAGAGAGAGAGAGTTCTTGAGCTCAAGGGAGAGAGAGTCAGGTAAAGGGATGGAGATAGTGAGAGATAGAGGTATAGAGCATAAGAGATTAAATGAGTGAGAGAGAGAAAGATGATACAACTTGTTGATTTCTAGAATTTAAACTCTTGATTATTGAAATTTGATATGCTTATTACTGAAATTTGACTATCTAAAAAATTATAAGATCTTCCAAAAACTAGAATTTGGATTATAAATCCAAGAGATCTGAAACCACTCTCAAACATCCTGAAACTATATACATGAAATATAACTTAAATTATAAGAAAATAAATGTCTATATGTAAATGTATATAGTTTCCTTGGAAAATAAAGAGAAAGAGAAAGATAAAAAACCAAAAGAGTTCACAAAAATGCTTTCCAATAATTCATGCACTTCATTTGGCTAGCACCAAATTTGGTGCTCACCAAATGATGCAGTTTATTTAAAGAGTGCCAAATTTGGCACTTGCTAAATTACCTGCATTGGGAAATACCAATCCAAAGGATTGGATTTTTCCTTGGGCATCCAACCCAAAGGGTTGGATGACCATTTGATGCCAAGGAGGTGATTTTTGAAAGGGTAACAAAATTTCCACATGTTTTTGGCCATGTTGACCATCACATTTGCACGCCTTTCAATGCATTTTTATAAAATAGTTTTGATGACATTAGGCTCTCTCTTAGCTATCTAAATATTAAAAAAAAATTATGTTGTGATTAAGTTAAGGTTTTCATCCACAACTTCTCTTGTTATTGCCTCTATTTTTTGTTAAAAAGAAACATGTGCTAGCTTTAGGATATATTTTTACTCGTTCATCAAATCGTGAAAAAAATAGACTCCATTCTACACATGATGAAAAAAAATCATTTTTTGATTAGTTTTCAAAAAATTAGGGGGGAGCACGCTCAAATTTCATTTTTTTAGGATGTGTCCACTTCAAAAATACATAAAATAATATATATTCATTAAAAAAATTAGCTGAAAGAATGGGGAGAAACTACATTGTGTTAGCTAATTTCTCACCATTTGGATTTTTGAAATTCTAAAAAAAAAAGTTAATCAAAAAGGGTGGACCATAATACGCTATGCTATTTAAAAAAAAAAAAATAGGACCTGTTTTTGGCCCCCCATTTTTGAAACCCTTAATCTTCATTAATTTCAAAAATAAATTAGTAGCTTAGAAACTAGACTTGAAGAACTTCAACTTTTTTTCTTTCTACATCTTCAAATTTTGAGTGTAACTATCTTCATTTCTCATGCACATCAGAGTTTACTAATTTTAGAAAAAAAAGTGGCATCTTAAGAGCCATTTTGTGTCACGACTTGGTGCACTTACTCATATGTTTGGAAATTTTTGTGATTAGGTCGTATTCTTGGCTGACCTAATACATGATATGTGTTGAGAATATTAAATACAGTTTGTGGATGGTAGCTAGATCCATTTTAGATCCATGCCGACCAAAATTAAGTATTGCATAGGTTGTTTGAGCATAAAGATGATTTTAAATCTTGTGGGGTGCCAACAAAAGCTATTTTGGTTTGTTTTGTTTACATCCAATTAGGATAACCTATTGATGTTTGTGAATGCAATTGGGTATATATACATGATATATTTTGGAATTGAAGTGTGAGAGATATGTGGATGAGAGAGTGAAATTGAGATATCAGATGCAAGTGGTGTTATATGACGCAAACATGTGAATTTAGTGGTAAGAGTTAGGAATCAAAGCATAATTGTTGTAAGATAGCTAAGAAGAGAAATACTTCATATTCAGATCTTCAAAGGAATTGAAATACAACACAATAAGGGTGCACTTTCCATAAATTCACATCTTGGTAGTGAGCAACATTTTTTTATTGTACTCAAATCTGTCTATGAGCCTTATAAGGATAGTGTGTCCTAGCAGTAAGCCCCTGTAATATACTATATCTGGATATAATATATTGTGAGCTAATCCTCACCATGGTTTTTACCATTTTGGTTTTTCCACGCAAAAATATTGGTGTTCATGTGTTTTGTGGCTTTGTGGATATTTCATGCTTTCATTTCCTATTACAGTTAATATGGTTTGGTGATTAAATATGTTGTGTTCAAAAGTTATAAATACTAATTCACCCCCCTTCTCAGTATTATAAATGTTCAAAAATTGGTATCAAAGCTTGGTTCCTTCAGAAAAGTCTAACATCTTGAGGAAGATCTTGGAAGTTTGAACACATGGTAGACAAGAAGTGTCTTGTTCCTCCAAAATAAATCTCTACAATTGAATATATAGAAGATGAATGCATGTTTGAAAAAGAAGAATTGAAAGTTGCTCTTGAAGATCTTGACAGATTTGAAACTGAGAAAAAAATATTGAAGGAAAGCCTAGGAGAAGCAAAAGAATGCATCAAGAAATTGAGAGAAAAAATCAAGAAGTTCAGAGAAAGACATAGAGAAGTTAATGAATAGTTGAAGAATGAAAATGAAGAAATCATCAAACTAAAAGTACAAGTGGAAGAAAAGAAGATAATTAAGGATTTTCTGAATGCTAAGATACAAAACAAGACTAAAGAATTCTCTAGAATTGAACAAGAAGTGGAAAATATCATATTTGATTTGAAAAAGATTAGAAAACATGAGGAGAAATTCAAATGAGTACTACAATGCTTGATGAATTACTTGCAATATAGAAACCATCTAAGGAATAAGGTGGTTTGGGACTTGAAGAAGGAAAAAGTTCAAAGGAAAGTCAAACATCTATCAAGGTAATAGGAGACAATTCAGAAATCAAAGAAGCAATACTGGAAGACCTATCAGACAACCAAATACTCTAAGGTACCCATCTTTCAATGGTATTTTTTTTTCATGCAATAAATATGGACATAAAGAAATAAAATGTAGGAGTAGAATGAATTAGAATGTTGGATTCTTCTTCAAATTTTTTTTTGCATACAAGAAATTTGGACATAGGAGCATTGAGTGTAGAAGTCAGATGTTGAATAGATATAATATGAGGAGAATGTTTCAATATTTCAATGGCTACTATTATTCATGCAATTTATTTGGACATAAGGCTAACCAGTGCAAATCAAGGATGAATAGAAGTCATTTTGAATAGAAAAATGTTGTATACTACCTTTGCAAAAAACCCAGACATATTTCAAAATTTTGTAGAAGAAAAAATAGAAGATAGTCCAATCCAGTAAAGATGAATGAATTGGTGAAGAAATTTGATCCTACTGAGGTTAAGAAAGAAATGAAAAAGGTATGGAGAAATAAATATGAATCTAAGAACATAGATGATTCAAGAACTACGAATGCATTTGTACCTACCTCTGGTACATATAATTCCTCTAAAATCTAAGCCCATGCCAAGGCTTAGGGGGAGAAATAACATAAAATTCTAATGAACCCTTGAAATATGAGATGCCATAACTTGGAATGAAGATATGTCTTGAAAAAGGAATTCTTGAAGCTATAGGAAAAAGTTGAAAAAGGAAATATTGTGATGCAAAAGTTTGTAGATAATCTATAAAATTAACTATGATGTACAAGGTTTCAAAGTTTGATAGGTTTTTCTGAAGCATTTATTGCTGACACATTTATTGATATGGGTCAAATCATGGAGTTAAAAAAATATTTGAGAAGAAAAATTCATTTTATGCGAAGGAAATGAAAATTGAAGAAGAGGAAGTGGATTTGAGGCATCTTCTAAGAGAAAAACATCAAAACCCTAATCTTCACCGAAGTAAATTCAAGAGGTATTCCACTTACACAATTCTTCTTTGGAATTTTTATTTTAGATGCAATGGATGGTTTGAAGGTAGTAAATGTCTCAAACAGACCATAAATTAAATTGAAGAGGCATTCTTTGAAAAATTTGTTGGAAGACTCGGCAGGTCCATTTTTTGTTACTCCCCTTAGATTTTAACCTACTAAGGATATCTATCCATACATATACGAAAAAATAGAAGATATGTCCTCTATTTGATTGAGCATGTTGTAGACAAATGAATTAGAACAAAGTTAAAATATCATTAAACTAGAATACAAAACACTAGTTGAAAATAAATTGAATGTATGGTAGAATTTTCCACTATTTGAATTCAACAAGAAGTACATTTGAATTATAAATTGAGTGGGATTCATGATGAGTCTATTTGGATTAATGGTGCACACTTGATAACTAGGGAAACAATAAGGGATGTGATTGGTTTGTCGTCCTTTGGACCAATACCAAGGAAAAATTATTTCAATGACCAAGACTTAATTGAAAATACTGGTGCAACTCTCCAAGGAAAAGAACTCATCTTGAGCACATTTGGGAAACCGGCTATTCAATATGCTGCAATGCTTGTTGGACATAAAAAAATTCTACCGAATGATCACTATATAGTCTCTACTATTGATTCTCACATTTCATTTGACATGATTGAGAATGGTGTGGATTATGATCTTTGTGAGTTACATCGATAGCACTTGGTGAAGAATTTGAAATAAATCAAAAAGAGAAAAAAGAATACATTCAAGTATGGTACTTTAATAGTTTTCTTACTTTTATACTTCATGAAGGAGATATCAATAATTGGAAAAATGGAATGGAAAAATATAGAACTGGTAGCACATTAGATAAGAAATCTTATGATGAATCTTGGTGGATACGAGCTCAAGAAGCTACTCTTGCACAATTCTTTGGAATGTTTCAAATGAGGATGAATAAGAGAATAAGAATTCTAGAGAGTGTGGTGGAAAAATACTCTGGATACATCAATTTCATTGTCTCTATTGATTTTTGTTACATAGAAGCAATTGAGCCAAGACTTGTGTGGATTTTCAAGCTAGATTATAAAGTAGTTATGGAGGAAGTTGATTATTATGCAAAAGTGCTTGTAGGAAGCCCAAAGGATCCCAACATAATGGGTTTAGAAGAAAGGTCTATGGATGAAGCCTCCAGTAGTAGAAGAAGAATGGGTAAGAAAATAAAAAGTGTTTCTATCAAGCAAGAGGTTGTTGGGGATACAAGATGGATCTATCATCATAGAACGAATGTCTAAGACAATAGTGCCTTAGTGATTTTCATTTCTTCATATCACATCAAAGACACAAAATATACCATAAAGTGGAAATAGGAATAGTGGATCCCCTATTGATCTTTCTGAGAAAATTAAATGCATAATAGATAATAGATTCAAAACAAGCATAGATTCAGATAGCAGAACCAAAAAACTATGAAAGACAAACATGTGGACACACAAATTTATGTGGGGAAAAGATTTTTAAGTAAAAAACCCCACCCACCAAAACACTCAGCTCGAATTGTATTATTCAGCAACAAATAGTTACAACACAATCTTAGAGCTATGCTCTTCAGAAGGTTACATCTTGTCCATCTAGAGAAATGCAGGCAACAACTTAATCAGAATCTTCACACTATTCTAGTACCCTCACAACACACAGTGAAGATTCATCTCACCAAGACAGTCAACTCTCTCATCTAGCCATACGGCCAACACAACCACTAGGCCTCCATAGGCTCACATATTTTCATATCTGAGAGTCTAAGTGTTTACGGTTACAACAATATGCAAAACTGGTCAAACACTCTTAGCCTCTCTCTTTTCGCCCATCATCCTTTACCGTGCACACGAGATTACTTTATAATCTCTTACCATGTGCCTACCTGTTCTTCCTGTTCAAGCAATCGATGGTCATCAAGATATTCATTAGCCCACCTACAAGCTACCAACACTCTTTGATAATGTTCACCATCTTTTGCAGACATTGAGCCACCCAACATTAAAATAATGCACCCTATCGCAATTAGAAAATAATCTTTTGACCAATCAGATCTTAAAGATTTTTCCACATGTCACCTTCACATTCATTCTCTGATTTGACCTTTGGTCAAACCTAGTCAAGTTCAGTTGGCTGAGATTTGAGCTCATCCTATCCATTCGTGGTCTTGCGATGAGCTCACCCGAGCTCACCTAGACTTCCCTGTGCTACCGCCGAGCTGACTTCCATCTGCCATGGTATAGCGATGAGCTTATCCAATCTCACCCTAACTTTACCCATGCTACTACTGAGCTCACAAAGTCACCCCATGATGAAGCGATGAACTCGCTTGAGCTCTGGCCTCGGCATCCAATCATGCTACCATTGGGCTTGGCTTTGCCCACTGTGGTATGGCGGTAATCACCAGACAAGCCACCACGATCACACCTGGGCTACCGTAGAGACCGCCAGGCCACATCACGATAGGGCGGTGACCACCCTAGCAAACCACCAGTGGTCATATTGCACCACCACGGCTTAATGGACAAGCCTTCACGATAAGGCGATAGCTACTATCGCTGACCGCCAACCATCCATCGTAGCCATCGCAGCTTCCCCGAGAACCGCCCATAGTAAGGCGATAACCATCACCAGACCATCATCCTTCAACCCCACCACCACACTACTAATGAGAAACCACCACAGTAAGGAGGTAAGGCCTTTCTCCACCAATGCGTCACAAACCACACTACCTCACCAGCTCTGAGCGAACCCTGCGGTATGGCGGTAACCGCCATGCCAACTTTCACCGCTCACCGTACCACCACTAGTCCAGAATAATCCCACCATGGTAGGGAGGTAACACTACCCAACTGCCAAACCAAGCAAGGTGGCTCGTGGTAAAGTGGTAAACTACACAACCGCACCACCAAGGTAAGCATGTAGTGGTATGGTGGTAAAGGCCAAAAACAAGGCTCCAAGGGAAAATAAAAGTCCAAGCCAAGAAGATGAGGCATAAATTTCAGACAATCTCCCACTTGAAAAATTCTTACTGGGTTCCTCCAAGATGCGAACAAGGACCACCACCATGCTTTCATGTTCCAACCAAGACACCTGCAATGGCATTTGAAAAAAATGTCCACCATCTCAAGCTACAACTTCGAACATCCAACACAAAAAAAGGAACAAGCCAAGGCGTATATGCACCAATCTCCAAAAGACAAGCATCAGATCCTTTAGGCGGAAAAGTTACCACCATAGCAACAACAAAGCACTCTACATGAACATAGAATGAGAAATCATTCTCTAGAACAAGATAAAATATCATCTAGAAAATCAACCATAAAACCAACTACCCCCATCCAACTGATCAAACCCATGCGGCTGAAAACCAACACCCACAACTCATGCTAATTCATCCAACCACCCATACCTCAAAAGGTATGCACATTAGTAAACTCAGTTCAGTAGCACAACCAACCCATCAATAGTAGAATACGAGCACCATGTGTCAACCAATCAAAATACCAAACACATCCAGGTACTCCTACTGCAAGGGTAATGCTAGATCTGAAAGATTAGGGGCATAACCAATCTACCAAATTTTGTACATAGAAAAAATTAACCATGCAGTTCCAAAGAACATCCACACTGATATTCACAACCTAAAAACACTTGCTTCAGAAAAAATATCTCAATAGTCTTCCACATTCTTCCAAGGTTCCATATCTGACTGAAGAAGGAAACACCATGGTTGCACATACATCTAAAGTCATATGAACATTCAAGAAGAAAAGACCAGAATAGAGAGAAACAACACATCATAACATGTAGCATCCTCCTACATACAAATCTAAATGCTAGCTATGTCAAGAATGATCTTATTTAGATCCCAAGGGAAATACCTTAACAAAATCCAAAAAATTCCATGAATGTAAGAATCTCATAAAGAAGATCAGACTAACCCATATAAACATCTCTTATCAGTCCTCAAAAGCACAAGGAGATAGACTATGTTGTCCACTCTAGAATCTTAAAACAACAACTCAAGATTCATATCCATGAGAGATAAAGCATATCACATATCTAAAAGCTTTAATGGGAAAATACCTTTCAAATAAACTTCACTGCCAAGCAAACCAAGAGGAAAAAGATGCTCCTCCATGACTTATCCAAGATCAATCTCCTCACTGGTCTCTATTGAACTCACAGTCAACTAATGTGTAGGCTACACATACTTTCAACTGTAAAAAACAACATTCTTAAAAGAATTCCAGCCTCTCCTTATTCTTCATGCATCCATGAGCACCAACAACCTATCATCTCATGCTAATTCCAATCTATATTACTGCACTCAACATGAAGTCCTCATGCATATGACCAAAGTACTCAAAACATAAAGAAACCCTAGACCACTGTCAAAGCTACAAACCAGGAGCTTATCATGACACCATGATCTTACTCATCCTCCTTAGTTGATACCATGGTCTCAAGAGCAAAGCAACATGCCAAAAATCTAATACACATGCAAGACTACACATGACATCAAGCAAAAAAACTCTAAACCGACATCACTTGTCAAGCACCACCAACATCTCAGCCAAAAACTACCAACGTCCTCCATGGCTCCAAGATGTTGCATACCTTCAAATAGTGATGATGCAAATGCAAAAGAACACTTCTGCAACAACAAGATCTAAGGGTCCCACTAGAAGCATCTACAACACCAAAGAAGATCATTCATCACCAAATGATGAATCCATAGTCACTGCTAAAGCTCCCATTGAACTGTGATACCAAGCTTTCGAAGCACCATGACCGACCATCTGCTAATCCGAAAATATCAAGTACAAATGACAACATGTCCATTGGACAACAACGCCAAAAAACACCAAGATTACTAGATCATGCATACCACACCATCACTGTCAAAAGCTTACATAGGCTAGTGTACCAAGCTCTCCATGACATCATGATTCACATGCTATAGGTCCCCATAACTAGCTATTCAGGTACTCAAATTCCATTCCTCCTCTCATCTCAAAATAGCCACGCCAATGCACAAGTGACCATAGATAAGACCAACTAATAGATTTTCACCACACTATTACAACCTTGTGGATATTGGTAGTCCACTTCCGAGTTGTCTCACAAAAAACATGTAGGTAAGGATAGCCCACAACTTTGCACAACTCGTGGATGCAACCAATGAAACCTGCAAATCTATCATTTTACTGGAAACTCCAAAACTAAGATCATCAAAGAGAAAAACCAAAGTGGACAAACATAACTCAAACACTAGATCAACAAAAAATCCAATTCGCCAATCACATCCACAACTCAAGCACCATAGTCTAGGAAACCAACAAGCAACACTTCAAGAATGTTGAGTGAAAAAAACATACCAACACTCTCTTTCAGAGAAGACATCACACCTCAAAATATTTTGAACTACAACTATCTCATCCAATCACACCTTAGAGGCCAGTGTCTAGAATAATAGTTGAACAACAGTTCCATAAACCACAATTTTTCCTTGACCATGTAAAACCTAAAAAAACATAGTGTTTATAAAACATCCATGCATGTCCATATTCACTACTCATCTAGACGACCCAAGAGTCTGCACATAACCAATATGGTTAACTAGAACAATGAAAGGCATGAATCTGAAACATGTGAGTGCAAGATATAGGTAAGTAGGAATAGCAGGTCCATTTCAGACCAAGTTCCAAAATCACAACCATGCACAAGCATATGAGAGAGCCAGGCTATACAGAAGTTATAGACCACCTAGATTAACTTCATAGCCTTCATGCAACCAGAGAAATAGAGAAACTACCTTCAGTGCTAAGTCAGAACACCCAACACAAGAACAATGCTCCATTATTGAACATCAACACAAGAAAATCCATACCGCTAGGGAGTCTCTCACACAAAAACCCCAATATGAACCATGCTTCTGTTGCAACACAAACATAAGCATACCTCATGTCCTTTGCATCAAGATCATTTTCTACCAGTCAAGAGCCTCATACCACATCACCATAATATATTAGATCTAGTATATCCACTGTATTTCAAGTTGCATGTTGAATCAAGAAGCGGGAACTTCCACTCATCGAAGAATCAAAGAACAATAAAATTTCTCCAAATTTCCTCAAGATTTCCAAGCAAAGAAATCTTCCCAGGAGAAATGCCCAGAACTTCAGTAGCCAAGAGAAGGCTTTGACACCACTTGCTGGTATCATCAAGCCTTGACCTCCCTTAACCAGCTCTGATACCACTTGTTGGGGATACGAGTTGGATCTTTCATCATAAAACAGATGTCTAAGACAATAGTTCCATAGTGATTTTCATTTCTTCATATCACATCAAAGACACAAACTATGTCATAAATTGGAAATAGGCAAAATGGATCCCCCATTGATCTTTCTGAGAAAATTAAATGCTTAATAGATAAAAAATTCAACACAAGCATAGATTCAAATAGAAGAATCAGACAACCATGAAAGACAAACATGTGGACACAAAGATTTACATGGGGAAAAAAATTTCATGTAAAAAACCCCACCCTCCAAAACACTCAGCTCGAATTGTATTATTTAGAAACAAATAGTTACAATACAATCTCAGAGCTATGCTCTTCAGAAGATTACATCTTGTCCATCTGGAGAAATGTAGGCAACAACTTAATCAGAATCTTCACACTATTCTAGCACCCTCACAACACACAGTGAAGATTCATCTCACCAAGACAGTTGACTTTGTCAACCAACCATATGACCAGCCCAGCCACTAGACCTCCACAAGTTAACATCTTTTCAGATCTGAGATTCTAAGTGTTTATGGTTATAACAATATGCAAAATCGGTCAAACACTACAGCCTCTCTTTTTGCTCATCATCCTTTACCATGCACACAAGATTACTCTATAATCTCTTACTGTGTGCCTAATTTTTCTACATGTTCAAGCAATCAATGGTCATCAGGATATTCATTATCCCACCTACAAGCTACCAACACTCTCTGATAACATGCACCGTCTTCTACAGACATTAAGCTTCCCAAAATTAAAATAATGCAGCCTATCGCAATTAGAAAATAATCTTGTAGCCAATCAGATCTTAAATATTTTTCCATGTGTCACCTTCACATTCATTCACTACTTTGACCTCTGATCAAACCCAATCAAGATCAGTTAGATGAGCTCCGAGCTCATCTCTGTCTTCCCCTGCTACCGTTGAGCTCATCCTACCCTGTTGCAGTCTTGCGGTGAGATCACCCGAGCTCACCCAGACTTCCCCACGCTACCACTGAGCTAACTTCCATCTACCATGATATAGCAGTGAGATTATCCGAGCTCACCCCAACTTTACCTGTGCTACCATCAAGCTCACAAATTCACCCCACAATGAGGCAGTGAACTCGCTCGAGCTATGTCCTTGGCCTCTAACTGTACTACCACTGGGAGTGGCTTTTCCCACTATGGTATGGTGGTAATCGCCATGGTCACACCTGCGCTACCATGGAGGCTGCTAGGTCACCCAACGGTAGGGTGGTGACTACCTAGTAGACCGCCATCGGTCATACCACATCACCGTGGCTTAATGAACAAGCCTTTGTAGTAAGGTAGTAGCCACTATCGCTGAACACCAGTTGTCCACCATAGCCACCGCAGGTTCCCTGAGCACCACCTGCAGTAAGGCGGTAACCATCACCAGACCGTCGCCCTTCAACCACACCACCAATGAGCAACCACCATGGTAATTCAGTAAGGCCTTGCTCCACCAATGTTCCACCAACCACGCTACCTCGCCACCTTTGAGAATACCCTATGGTATGGCGGTAGCTGCCATGCCAGCTATCTCAACTCATCGTGCCACTACCAGTCCAAAAGAAGCCCACCGCAGTAGGGCGGTAACACTGCCCAACCTCCAGACCAAGCAAGGCGGCCCGCGGTAAAGTGGTAAACTGCACAACTGTGCCACCAAGGTAAGCATGCAGCGGTATGGCAGTAAAGGCCAGAAATAGGGCTCCAAGGAAAAATAGAAGTCCAAGATAGGAAGATGAGGCATAAATTTCCAATAGAGGTTATAGAACAAGAAGGAAGTCAATTTGATGTGACCCTACATGAGCATGAAAGTGGAAGTACACAAGACTTGGAAGAAGCAATAAAATCTTTACAAGAGGTAATTCTCAATGCAAGCATTAATACATCTGTGTCCACTTTGGAAAATCTCAAGAGTATGATTGATTCATTGAAATCATACATATCCAAACTAGAAGAAAAAATAGGAAATGAGTCAAAAGAACTATAAAGGAAAATCTAGAAGACATCAAAAATAAATGTGCAGATGCACACCACATAGTCTTTAAGGTATTGAAGGATGTTCAAGATTTTGAAGGAGAAGCACATGAATTAATATCTTTTTGTCTGAATTGATCTAATTGGATGCAAAATACAAAGAAGGAAATGAGTTGGAATGAGATTCAGATAAGCACTCAAGTGGATGTCTATGATCTAGAAAATGACAAGAACAATTAGAGATGGTCTTACATCATGCAATTATAGGAAAAATTATTTTTCTTACAAAATCTGAGAATAGAAATAATCAAGCAGTATGTGGCACTAAAAGACTTAGTAAAGATAATTCACATTCCTATATCCAGTGCCCTTGCTAGTGCTAACAAACTATCAGAAATAAATCTTAGCCCCAACACTATGGAAGAAGGAATAGAGTCTCTAACAATGCTTGAACTATTATACCTCTTGTAGATGCAAAAGGATCTTGGGAAGAAGGAAAATCTACTTGGAAGGATACTTTGAATAATCTCAAGGGATCTTCATCTTCAGGTTGATATGTTCTAATATTTTTGATCAATTATCCTTTTCTGTATGCATACATACATATATCCAAGGGAAATATATTGGACCCCTACATGACCTTTTCCATTGATATCAAAGGGGGAGAGATAATGTGAAAGATAATGAGAAGGAAAAATATTATTTTTGTCAATACATTTTGATGATTGGAAAACTCCTTTTGGAAAGACAAGGTTAATTTTGAAGGGGGTAGTTAAGGTTAGGAAGAAATAATTTTTGACTCATGATATGGAAAATATTTTTATATGCATGTTGCCATCAATGACAAAGGGGGATATTGTTGGAAGTTAATATTCAAAGCTTCAAAGGAACTAAAATATAGCACAAGAGAGTTGCACTTTCCATCAATTCACACCTTGGTAGTGAGCCACATCTTTGTATTGTACTTAACTCTGGCTGTGAGCTTTAAAAGGATAGTGTGTCCCTAGAAGTGAACCCCTATAATATACTTTATCTAGATATAATATATTGTGAGCTCATCCTCACTATGGTTTTTCCCATTTTAGCTTTTCCATATAAAAATCTTAGTATTCATGTGTTTTATGCCTTTGTGGATAATTCATGCTTTCATTTCTTATTATAGTTAATATGGTTCGGTGATTAAATATGTTGTGTTCAAAAGCTATAGAATATTGATTCACCCTTGCCCTCTCATTATTCTGAATGTTCAACAAGGCCCCCCTGGTTACTATGTTTACTCTTATTGCAGGAGTGTTGTCTTTCTTCTATTTCCTGTAGTTGCTGTCTCTTATTCAGGTGGAGACCTGTCCTTTTGAGGTGGTTATGGATTTTGTCAGTGTGGTGGTTTATTCATGCTTCTTTTTTAAGTTTTCTCCTATGTAAATTCTATTAATTTAATCCTATACTCAACATTTCTCCAAAAATTCACATTAAAGTGGCTCCTCCTAACAATGTTATTCATCAAAACTGACCAAAAATGTACTACAATATTATCCACTACTTCTACATATGTACAATAAAAGCATGAAAGATATATACACAAAGAAAAAGTGTACAAATTAAGTTGTGGAGGGAAAACTACCCTGATTAGACACCTTCAATTTTACAAGGTGTTCCTCCTAGTCTTTCTTTGCTATCTCCCAATCCTTATTGGTGAAGGCAAGAAAACTGCATTGACCCTCAAATTACATAAGGATATCTTCTTCTTCATTTGGATAATTGTGCATTGGATTCAATTTCACTACCTTCTCAGTACTATCCAAAGCTCTAGTTAGGGAAGTAAGCTTTGCACTTACCAAATCTCTAAGTTATAGTATTGCATTATTATCTTTTCTTTTTTTCTTGTAGTTGAAAAAATTGTCCATGCATATTTTTTATTGCTATCCTTGTTGTACCATTTACATCACTAACTTGATCAGAGACATTAGAGGCTTGAGAAATCTATGACTCTATTGATTCCATTTGGTCCTTTTTGATCCTTGTAGAGTTAGGCCATATCAAACAAAACTAAAATAAAACTTTAGCCTCTTCTAAGAACTTTTGAACTTCTTTCAAGTTACCTTATAGATTCCCATGTGCAGAATTGCATTTATCGGATATTTAAATCAATTTTTTGTCATTGATATTATTTGCCATTTATTTTTCTATATTTTCTTCTAAACTTGTAGAATAATCTTTTAAAGAATCTAACAATAAGCTTAACTTATGTACACCAGATAAATATACATCAATGGTTTCGCTAGGAATACCTTCTTGCAACACCTTGACTACTTCCTCAATCAATTATGCA
Source organism: Sequoiadendron giganteum (assembly GCA_007115665.2). Taxonomy (NCBI): domain Eukaryota; kingdom Viridiplantae; phylum Streptophyta; class Pinopsida; order Cupressales; family Cupressaceae; genus Sequoiadendron; species Sequoiadendron giganteum. The sequence continues at coordinate 537,323,311 of CM021104.1, read as the reverse complement.
CTCTTTTTGTGTGTTTGCAATATATACTTCCTTGCGGAGGCATGAAAATCATCACCAAGTTGAATTTTTTATAGGGGAGAGATCTTGGTCATATCAACTTGTCCTTATTGCATTGGAATTTGAAAGACTTGTGTAGATACTATTGGTTTGAATTGCAACTACATATCTAATATATCCTTTAGTGTATCTCCTTCCTTCTACACACTATTCTCCTTTCCATCATTATCAAAGTGTTCGTCAATCTTCTTCTTTTCTTTAGAAAATTTCTCATTATCTAGAGGATACAAGTCTTTAGTATTTTATGCCTTTGATTTCTCTAGGAATTTTTGTGTATCCTCTTCTTTTCTCTTTTATGTCTTCTTATCTAGAGAGGGGAGTTTCTATTCATTTTTTGCTTCATACTTCTCTAGGATTTCCTATATCTCTTTATTTTTTTCCTCTGCAACCATATTCTCCATATCTAGAAGGATATTTTCTATCATCACATCTTCTTGAATATTCTCTCCCTTTTCTTTATCAATATTCTCCACAACTGGAGAGGCATTACCTTGTTTTGTTTGATCTTCTTCTTTCTCTAGGGAAACCTATACATCATCATTCTTTTCTTCACCACCAACATTCTCTGAAACTAGAGGGGCATTGTCTGTAGTAATATCTTCTTCCACATTCTCCTCTACAGGAACATTTCCATGTTGTTCAATATTAGGTTCATCGATTTTTAGGATAAAAGTATCAGGCTTCATTTGACTTCTACTATCTAGAGACATTCCCAATTATTTGGAAAGTTCTTCAACCATATATAGTGTCTCATTTTTCAACCTTTCAATATCTTCTTTGTCCTTGGTCATTAAAGTGTCGAATCTTTTCTTTGTTCTAGACCTCCTGCTATACAGTTGGGGAAATTTATCTCTATCTTCATTAGAAAGCAGAGAACCAATCTTCTCCAAGATAAATTACCTAATTTTGGAATCCTCATCAACAACCTCTTTCCTTCTAGCACTCAATACATTCTTCAAGTCATCAGGAAACTGGTCTTCAATTTGTGCTAATCTTGGCAGTTTCTTTCAACATCCCATTCTAAATAAATACCATTAAATAGTGCATCTAACCTTAGGGGGCTATTCTTTCTTACCAGAGGGGTCTTCTCTTTCTTCTTCCCCTTACCTTTATGAGAATTTTCTTCTTTTTTTAACCTTGAATTCTTCTCCCTCACATGGATCTTGAAAGCTTTCTTTTTCTTTTTAAATTCTTCACTGTCAATATCGAAAATATCAACTTTGGTCTTCTTTGCACTTGTCTCTACTTGAGAGACATCAAATTTAATTTTTTGGATCAATTAAGGTCCTTCTTATGCCTCTTCCTCTTCATCATCATAGCTAGTATATCTCTCTCTTGTAGATTTTTCTTTCCTTATCCTCTATGGAGGATTGTGTTGTTGTATAGGGGAACTCGATGCAACTTTCTTCTTAACACCAACTATAGTCTTACTTATGGAGACATTGCGAACAAAAAGAGAGTGGATAAAGGTCCTAATTGACCTTCTTATGCTTGGAGTACCTTCCGAAGGACTGGATATACATTTAGATTTATCTACAAGGCTCTTAGGTATACCCAATATCTCTTCCATTTGAGATTTCATCTTCTCTACATTCTTCTTTCTCTCCTTTTCCTTATGTTACGAATCCATGGAGGGTCATCATTAATTCAATTAATTGGACTCAATTTTTTATAACTTTTCAATTCATATCCATTTTGAATTTAATACGATTTTAATAAAAATATTTAGGATCACTAATCCCATCGATAAAATTGATAAATAGAAAAAATGATATCTACATAATAAAATGAATAGGTTTACTTATGGGAATTAGTTTAGTAAACTATGTATCCCAATGTGGAACAATGAATGTTTTGACTTAGAAGGGATATATATACATATTTTGTATTGTGTCATATATGTATATGCATATATCATCTATATAAACTAATATATATCTAGATAATTATTTAGATATAACCATAAAAAAAAAAGACTATTATGTAGAATATTTCATTTTATAAATAAATCAAAATATGTGAATTAATGATAACCCTCCATGGATTTTCCTATAATTATTATTATGATAGTTTAATCTATTGATTTTATTTTCAACATTCAACTAGAGAACAATTTATTTGAAACAACTAAACTCCAACGAAATGGTATGAAAAATGATGATATTACCAAATAGGTCAATTCTCTACCTTGATATTATATTTTTTTTTAGATAAAATAGAGGCAAATTTTGATTCAATTATAAAATGAAATATTCTTCATAATAGTCTCTTGTTTATTTATATCTAAATAACTATCTAGATATATATTTATAGATGATATATGCATATACATATATGACACAACACAAAATATGTATATGTATCCCTTCGAGGTCAAAAAATTAATTGTTCCACACCAGGATACATAGTTTAATAAACTAATTCCCACGAGTAAACCTATTCATTTTATTATGTAGATATGAACTATTATATTTATCAATTTTATCGACGAGATTAGTGATCCTAAATATTTTGACTAAAATCTTATTAAATTCGAAATGGATATGAATTGAAAAGTTAGAAAAAACTGAGTCCAATTAATTGAATTAACTGCACTTCACTAGAATTTCCTCATAGGTTCGAAACCTATCTACTAAACGATCTCTTGGTTTTCTCAATATCAGATCTACAAGTCTGATAATTACATCTTCTACCACTTCATATCCCATTTTTGGAATCTATACTATTTTGGGTTTCACTGCTTCCATCAAAAAATAGTCTCTACTAACCTTGAAAGTAACATCATTCTTGTATTTCTCAACTACACTTTTAAGAATCGTCTCTCTTGCTTGTATCCAACATTGAAAGGATTTGAAAAATACCCACAAAGCCTGATCCCTAGACTCATCATTCTAAAATCTTCTCAAATGGTCCCTTATTTTTGGCTATAGAAATATTATCTAACCATACTATGTTCTTTGTCATGGGAAACTCCCTAAGAATGTAGAATAAAAAATAAAGATCATAGTTCCATACCGAAAGGGGCATCTTAATTATTTAGTCTTTTTCAAGTTCTCTAACAATTGTTTTCTTAGTAGTTCACATAATTCTATATCCATGCCTTCCTTCAGCATCTATAGGTAGTGTAAATCATGGTGGTAGAAATAGAGTTCTCTCTATTTGTGAAAAAAATATTTTACCCAATAATCATAGATGCATAAATCATAGCTAGGTCTTCAATTCTATTAATGGTGAGAGCACACTTGTCAAATTTTTCTCATGTTAGCTTCATTACCACATCATTATTCATGGCTCTTAATGTTGAATTGATCATGTAGAGAAAAAGAATGTGATAGCCCTAATTGCATCCTTGTTGATCATGTGCAACAAGTCTAACCATAATAATTTATCATGGATTCTACTCAAGGAATATCTAACCCACTTATCCACATAACAAAAATAGGGAAATTAATCCAAACATCTAATTTCTTCTCAATCAAACCCATATAGTTTGGTTTCAATTCAAAATCATCACTGTTTAACTCATTTACCCATAATTCTCAAAAACTTTCATGGTTATACTCATCCATTTTCACATGGATGTACATTCTTACATCTTTATGCATCACACCATATGGAACCCTCAAAAATGTGCCATCTGGATCCATTTCCATGGATTTGAAAGGATGCTTCTTGAGCTTAGGTCTTGGTCATTCCAAGACATCAATAACATGTGGAGTAAACATCATGAAAAACACTAGGGTTTCATAGGATATAGATAAATATCTTTGATTCTCTACTAGTAGGGTTTCACACGACACTAGAATTACTTCACCTATTAGGGTTTCACACCAAGTGTTTCAAATTACTTTTTCTCTTCTCTTCACTCTTAAAATTATTGTTCACAAATGACTTAATCATATGTGAAACCACATATAAATTCCTTTCCAAAGACCTAAAATGCATTAATTTCAATTAACAAAGTTAGGTCCAAAATTTGGCAATTCCTCACTTTGTTGACATAGTCACCTTCAATCACTCTACAAATCTCTGCAACAGGAAATTTTATGCTAAAAAAAAACTCAACAAATCAACCATGTCGATCTACACATGTACCACTGTGTTGAAATAATCAACACCACAACTTTGGTGGGGGGCTTAAGGATTTTCTATTAAAACTCCCCTAAGCCAAAGCTCTTAATCTAGTTTTTAGAGGAAACATTTGCACCAAGAGTTGGCACAAACTCATTCTTTACTTCACTCTCATCTTTATTTTTCTAGATCTTTCTCATCTCTTTCTTCATCTCAACTGGATCTGCTTTCTTTATCAGATCGACCTTCTTGCTTCTGCAATGCTTAGTAATGTGTCTTAATTTGATTCAATTGTGGCATATGACACCCTTTTGAACAAGCTTACCTGTAGCCATTCTGGATTTGAATTCATTATCCTTATGCCCAAATCCATTGCATTTATAACAATAGCCATTAAAAGATTGAAACATCATACTATTATTATAACCATTCATTATTTGATTTTTGCATTCACTAGCTATATGACCAAATCTATTGCATCGAAGCACTAACTAGGAAATGATTGAACATTCTGATTCATTTTTCTTCTATACTCTATAGCTCTATGCCCAAGTTTATTGTATGAATAATAGTAACCATTAAAAGATAAATACCTTTATGCAACATGTTGTATAATAGGAGGCCTTTTGAATTATTTTTTCTAGTTCTGGATTTTTTTGTCATTGTTCTTATTGTCATTGTTCTTTTTAGCATTTTTTGGAGTTTGATTTTCCTTTGAACTCTATCCTTTCTCAAACACTAAACCTTCTTTTTCCTTAGAATCCTTCTTATTTTGAATCATCTCATTAATTATTGTGGAAATATTCTTGAACTTGTCCTCTTGATTCTTTTCTTTCTCTAGATCTGATCTTAAAGTTACAATCTTTTGTTCAATCTTTGAACATTCCTTAGATATTTTTTTTCAATTTGGCATTTAGGCAGTCTTCAACTCTTTTTCCTTCTTCAACTTGCACTTTTAGATTAGTGATAGTCTCATTTGATTTCTTGAGATGCTCATTTGTTTCCTTGAATCTTTTTGTAGATTTCTTGATTTTCTCTCTTAGCTTCTTAATGCACTCATCTCCATCATTAAGATCCTTTTTTAGATCTCTATTCTCAACTTTTGATTTATCCAAATCTTCAAGAGCTGATTTGAGTTCTTCTTTCATATCAAATTCACAATCTTCTTCAGTAAACCCTTCAGGGATAATATCTTCTAGAGGGATAGGATACTTCCTTGTATCCAATTGTTCAACCTCCAAAGATATACCTCAGTGGTCAAGCCAATTGAATGAACAAAGCTCTGATACTAATTGTTGAACACCCATAATACTAAGAGGGGGGTGAATCAGTATTCACTAAAATTCATTAACTTCATCAACTTTAAACATTCATTCAATGCATCATATGGGTATGTGCAGGATCATTATGGAAAAAACCGGCTCTTAAGTGGTGATAAAATTCAGAAAAATCAGAGTTAGGCAAATTGACGTAAAATTTTGAATAATTTATCTATGTTATTTCAAAAATATGTAAGCATTGAATCTATAGAAAATTGAATTTAGTTTCTAAACTACTAGGTTTATTTAAAAAATGAAAAAATCTATTTGGTGAAAATTTGAAATTTCAATGCAGTAGTACTTAAATTTTAGGGAAAAAATAAGAAGTAGATGTCTATATGACCACCCTAACCACAATAAAATGATAATATATTTTTATAATATTTTATATATAAGTAGAGGAATCATGTCCCGATGTGATGCATATTTTTTTGTAATTTTTTTCCAAGTAAATAATTAATTATGATTTTTTTATTACAACTTTTAAAAAATATAAAATACTCGTATGTCTGACCACCTTAACTTGGACAAAACTTCATGAAATTAAGTTTTATTTTTTTAATCCTATAGTATGTGAAGCATAGAATGTGACACATGTTTCAGATTCATAAAATGTGATATCGTTTGAAAGCTATAGATTTTTTTGAATCAGCCTATCAATCAAAACTTTAGTTGTAACTAAAATAGAAAATGCATAATAATTATTTATAAAATTCAAAGTAAAGAATAATTTATATTGGTGGAAAGCTGAGAATATCCTTTAAAAACCCTTTTTGTTTCATCAATTTTGGGTTAAAAAAAAGTCGTCAGCCACATGGGCTATCATATATCTTACAAATCACCACTTTTTGGCCCATCATGATCATGCACATACCCATATTAAACATAGTAATGGAAAGGAACATAGAAATAATGCATCACATCAAATAACACAAGAACACTAGATTTATGTGGAAAACCCAAAAAGGGAAAAACCACGGTGAGGATTAACTCATTATATATTATAACTAGTACCAAGATATTACATAATGGCTCACTACCAAGTGGACTCACTGTCCAAAGAATAGAAGAAATGACTCACTACTAGAAAAGAAAAGATGGTGGATCACTGCCAAATATTGAACTGATTACAATGCATCTACAACATGTTGAAGACAATTCTAATTAGGCTCAAAAAACTAACTTAATACAATTCATACTTCACCCTAATCATAACTTGCACTACTCTGCACCAAATCTCACACACACACTTACTTATCTCGCATCTCACATCACCACACAAGGAATTAACCTTGTATATATATACCACAACCAACAAAAACATCAATTAGGTTGACCTAATTAGATGTACCATGCAACACAATAACCTGTAGGTTCATAACACAACCACACACACGATTCATAGAATAAGAAAACACATGTGACACATTATATTAGGTCAACATGACCTATAATTACTCTCATATGTTTGATCCATACATGCTTTAATTTGGCACAACCTCAAATCCTTTAGGTTTGCATCAATGGTTAAGCAATAATAGAATGAACGAACTGTTCATTCACAACTCAATATGAAAACCACAAAAACACTTTCCACTTAGAGCATACACACTAGTGAAATCCACAAATACTTCCTCAAATACACAAAATTCATCTGTGGTGGAATGAAAAGAATTCTAATCATGTACTCTACCACTGTAACTTTGACATTACCAAGTCTGATACTCTATCAAATCAACTCTAACTTCAGACATGAAGGACATCAAGGCTTTAAAATTTAGATTTAGATTCCCCCAACATGCACCAACATTACATTAAAGTCACATAAACAAATAATTTATAGTGGAACAATGCAAACCTCAAAACTAGTTCACAAAACACTAAAACTGCACTATGGAACTTAGGAAATTATCCAAAACATTTAGTCTTCTTTGGACCAACACTTCTGCATCTCTATTATCGATTGACATCATTGACAACACCATATTCAATCATGCTCATCAATCATCAGTTATACATAAATGCATCAACGTTGACATCAATGCCAACACCATATTAACATCATATGTCATACATCCATCAGTCTTCTCAATGAAAAACAAACTTCCAACAAGATCTTGAAATGTATAGTCATGAAAATGGATATATTATCACATGTAGTGGACCACCCAAGTCCTTCCACATAGGCCATGGAAAAATATTTGACAACAGTAAAGACCAAAATATTTCCATCCAATTTTCTACCACTCATCAAAAACCATGAGAATTGCAAATAAAGTAAACAATACAACAGCTCTTGGAATTTGGAATTGTTTATATTTGACTTCATAAAATCAAAAAATAAATTTCAATGTAATACATCCTTTAATATTTCTCAAAGATCATAACTAAACCTTGAAACATATATTGATGTAATTAATACCCCAAAACATTTATTCACAATCCATGCCATAACCTTAGAGTTCCTATTCATCACTTGAACTATGACTAAAAGATACCTACTCCACTTATTTCAAATATTCTCATCACCAAAACATTAAAAAACACAAGTTCTTAATAGTTAAATCCACTTACAGATGTTGTTGATTCAACATAGAGAAACAAACACACCATGATTGGATTGTGATTTGATCCTTTATAGGTATTTTCAGTTTGTTCATATATGATGGCATCCTGATTCTAGGCTTCATAAATGATGATTTTTGTAGTTCTAATAATGTGTCCTTAAAGCTTATTCCAATGTTAAATTATGATTTACCTAGGATATGTTAAAATATACTATAATTTTCTTGTTATTTAAGTATACTTTATCAAACCAAAGAGCGGTAGATTTAAATAAAAAGCATATGTGCAAAATTTTAAATGAAATAGAGCAATGCAAAGAGTATCAAGTGTCAAACACCCAACTCCCATGGATTCAATTGCATAATAATCTTGGATCTCTTATCCATCACTTCAATAAAGCCCAAAATATCCCTACATAAGATTTGATTTATTATTTTCATGACACAAATTATGGTACATATAAATAAATCAAAAAAATTGAAACTCCCAAATAGTTGGGTTGTTTTACATTTTATTTCATTTATATGATAGTACATCTGAATGAAATATATGTGTTAATATTTCTTCAAAGATCAAAATAACCCTTAAAATATGAAGTGATTTAAAATAAACACATCAAATGCTCAAGACACAAGTCCTCTTACATAGATTGCAACATAATTTCATAGATCTCATATCTACCACATGAATAAAGAACAAAAGATTTCTTAGCATTTTTTTACCATTTATCAAAAATAGTGGCAGATGTTAAGGACCTAAACAAGGAGTAAAATTTGTAGTATTTGGCCTAATTTATATTCATAACATCAAAAAATAGTAAATTGTAATGAAACCTGTGTTAATATTTTTGCAAAGGTCAGGGTAAACCTTGAGTTATATGTTGATATGATCCAAACACCATCAACTACTAGACCATGTCATAAACATGGAGCTCCTATTTATTTCTTAACTAAGATAAAAGATCCGAAGAAATTATTATAAAGAAAAAAACCTTGAAAATGTGAGAATAAATTTCAAGAGCTAAATTCACTTACAGATTCTACAATTTTAACCAAAAAATACAAACCCCAAATACATATTTGAGATTAGACCCTTTATAGTAGCACAATTGCAGATTTTTGTATCAAGCCTAGATCTATAATTCAAGATATTCATTGAAACTTATGCAATCGGGAGCCTCCTTGGAGAACCTCCTTCCAGTCAGGAGCTTTGATTTTAGGGCTACTAGTGGGTTTGCATCCCAGGCCAAACATTAGAAGAAATAATTGGTTTCCTAAGCTTCATTTTCATTTTCTTTCCTTATTTGACTTGGGTGTTTATTTGGAAAATTATGGTGTCCACCAAATATTTTTCTCTGAGAGAAGATGGGAGCTATTCCTTCCTTATATCAATAGAGAATATCACCCCTCTCGATAGAATAATATCCTTTCATGTTTTCTAAATCAACCTCAACAACGATCCTAATACAATAAAATCATCTTGCACCAAATAAATCATTGACAACACATAACATAGGTGATTTCAATTTATTCATTAAAATAATAATACATGACACATTTAACATGTTAGAGTCACTCAAGTAATCAAGCCAATAGGATCACCTGCAAAACCAAAAACATAAAGGATAAAAACAAGAGAATAAATTTGCAATAATAGAAGTAATGTTACAAGATTGAATATGGTTGAATATGCATATGTACATGAGAGGTCTTGCTTATAAATGAAAGGTGAAAGATATAATTAGACAAGATCATGACAAGTATTTTAATCCTATAAAATGAGACAAATAACTCATAACAACCTAGGATAAGATAAAATCTAGAAAAGACAACTAAGACTTCTAGAAGGAATCTTATAATCCTAAGTAAACTTAACATGTGAATATGTCCCCTAATCACCTAGTAAGTAAATTAACTAGGTAAAAGACATTTATTTTCACCAACACCCCCCTTAAGTGCAACTTAGGGAGAATGTTATTGTGCAGACTATGAAAAATGACTATGAAGATGGCTCTTGGCTACTAGGACATGTTAGGTACCCATTTACAATGCAAATGTAAATGAAATCTCTCACAAATGGATAAAAGGAGAGAACCTAGTGGGATAAAACTCCTCTCCAAAAGAGAGAAAATAAACAAAAACAAGATGATGTATAGAGGACTCAATGATACCCCCCAAGGACTACATCCATCATGTATATACAATCAATGACCCCCCCATAAGAGGGAAAAATAGAGACAAGATATCCCCCCACAATGAAGAAGCTCCAATACCTATGAAGAATTCCTAAAAATAAAAGATGATCCAATGCCTATAAGTAACACATCTTAAATTAGGAAGAAATAAATACATAGGCTAATGAAGAAGACACTCCATATCCAATTGAAATGAGGAAGGAAGAAGTCTCAACATGTATTTCTCTGAAAATTAAGTTGGAGTCTCCAAGCTTGAATACGCCACAACATAATCATGGCCAAAGCCAACCAAGAAAAATGAAAAATCAAGAGAATGAGGAAGCTCATGAATTTCAATCTCCAAAGACAATGAATATGGGATAACAGTTGTGTTGAAACTATCATCAAAGAGAAGAGAAACCCCTCAAGTGTGTCCTCCAAATTTGTCATATGAGACTCCACAAACAAGCTAGAAATACCTGCCAAATACTCATCTCACAAAGAAAGATTTGAAAAACTATTATCATCCTACTGAATATAAGAACTAATGGCTGAAAAAATAGGGGGTGGAGGAGTAGGAAGATCAACAATATCTCTAGAATACCAAGGTTTAGATAACCAAACTTCTCCACACAAACATGATTCACACTTTAATGAGTGTGATATGCAGTCAAAGGAACATTATCTTCTTCTGAAGAAAAATGAGAAAATGAATATAAACAAGATGAATGACCAACCATCTCGATAGGAATAATATCTATAGTCTCCAAGTCCCTTATGTACACTCTATCAAGAGTGAGCTCAACTATTTTACCTTGAACACCATGGGTAATTTGATTAAAAAAAAGGAGATTAGATGGCAAAGAAGGAACACAAAGTACATAATTAAAAGTGATATCTCCCATGTAAATAGAACCCTTCCCACTTACCTTCATATATGTATTGTTACCCATCAAAATATGAGGTGAATTACAAGGCTCAAAAGAAGAGAACATTCCCATAAATGATGCCATATGATGACATTTTCTTGAATCAAGAATCCACCTATTAGATTCATAACTTGTAGAATCCAAGAGTGGGGTAAGTGCATGGATCTGTGACACAATTTTGGCTCTTAAGATGCCACTTTTTTTCTAAAATCAGAAAAATCTGATTTGCACGAGAAAATGAAGATAGTTACGCTCAAAATTTCAAGATGCAGCAAGAACAAAAGTTGAAGTGCTCCAAGTCTAGTTTCTAAGCTACTAATTTTTTTGAAACTAATGAAGATTAAGGGTCTCAAAAAGGGGGGGGAATAGGTCCTATTTTTATAGAAAAAAACAACATAATGCTTGAGGGCTCCCCACTTTTTGATTAACTTTTTTTTTAGAATTTCAAAAATCCCACTAGTGAGAAATTAGCTAACACCATGTAGTTTATCCTCATTCTTTCGGATAATTTGTTTAATGAATATATAATATTTTATGAATTTTCAAAGTGGAAACATCCTGAAAAGATGAAATTTGAGCATCCTCCCCCTTAAATTTTTTGAAAACTAATCGAAAATTGATATTTTTTTTCATCATGTATAGAATGGAGTCTAGTTTCAAAAAATTTAATTTGTTTCATGTTTCGATGAACAAGTAAAAATATATCTTAAAACTAGCACATGTTAGTTTTTGACCAAAAATGGAGGAATTTACAATAGAATCCATGGATCAAAACCTTAACTAAATCAAAATGAAAAAAATTATATATTTAGATAGCTAAGAGAGAGGTTAACGCTATAACAATTTTTTTTATAAACTTTCATTGAAAGATGTGAAAATGAGACGAGGAGCATACATGGAAATATGAGGAAATTTGGAAAAATCTTGTCAATTAACATGTCCAAAGTAGGTCATTTGGTGAGCACCAAATTTGGCATGCGCCAATTGTGATGTGTCATTTTGCAATTTCCAAATTTGGTGCTCACCAAATGACCTTCTATGAACAAAACCTGAATTCCCCCTCTCTTTGGTCGATAACTTTGATAATGCTTAGAGTGCACAATTTATGATCATAGATGGATAGTTGAGGTTTTACCTTTCATATGCTCTCTAACTCGTTACCCTAACTGGATAACTCTTTATCCCTCTGAAGTCTCTCTCTCTTAGGTCTCACACCTTCCCATAGGAGCTATACTACTCTCTCTCAGTCCAATCCCCTCTCTCAGGTCTCTTTCCCTCCCACCTAGGTACCTAAATAAATATATCTCACTCCAACCCCCTTTCTCACTCTCCCTCTCTCCCCCTTTGGTATTTTTGTCTCTCTCACTCCATCTCCCTCTCTTAGGTCATTATCTTTCTCTCTTTGTATCTCTCTCTCAAGTTTCTCCCTCCTACCCCATCTCCCTCTCTTATGTCTCTCATGTACTCCCTCTATCTCTCTCTCATTCCCTCTCTCTCACTCACTCTATCCGTCCCTCTCTCTCTCTCTTAGGTATCTCCATCCCCCCTTCTCTCTCTCTCAAGCACACACACACACACTCCCTCTCTCTCTCCCACTCCCTCTCTCTCACTCTCACTCCCTCTATCTCTCTCCCACTCTCTTTCCCTCTCTCAGGTCTCTCCCTCCCACCCTCTTTCCCCCTCTCTCTCAAGTCTCTCCCTCCTACCCACTCTCTCTCTCTCTCTCTCTCTCTCTCTCTCTCTCTCTCTCTCTCTCTCTCTCTCCTATCTCCTCTCCATCTCTCTCTCTCCCACTCCCTCTATCTCTCTCCCTCCCACCCCCTCTCCCTCTCTCTCTCAAGTATCTATGTCCTACACCTCTCCCTCTCTCTCTTTGTCGATTCTCCCCCTCCTACCCCCTCTCCCTCTCACATTCACTCCCTCTATCTCTCTTCCACTCCCTCCCTCTCTCAATACCTTTATCTCTCTCCCTCTACCTCTCCTTCTCTCTCAAGTATCTCCCTCCCACCACCTCTCCCTCTCTTCTCAATTCCCTCTCTCTCATTCCCTCTATCTCTCTCCCACTCTCTCTCCCTCTCCCTCTCTCTCAAATCTCTCCCTACCACCCCCTCTCCCTCCCTCTCTCTCTCAAGTCTCTCCCTCCTACCCCCTCTCCCTTTGTCAGGTCTCTCTTTGTCTCTCTCACTCACTCCCTCTATCTCTCTCCCTCTCTCTTAGATATCTCCCTACCACCCCCTCCCACTCTCTCTCTCTCTCCCTCTCTCTTAGATATCCCCCCCACCCCATCTCTCTATCTCTCTCTCACTCCCTCTATCTCCCTCCCATCCCTCTATCTCGTGTACTCCCTCTCCCTTCCGCCCCCTCTCCCTCTCTCAAGTCTCTCTCTCTCACTCCTTGTATGTCTGTCATCCCTCTATCTCCCACTCCCTCTCTCTCCTACTCTCTTGGGTCTCTCCCTCCCACCCCCTCTCTCCCACTTTTCTCCTCCCATCCTCTCTCCCTCCCACCCCTCTCTCCCACTTTGTCTCCCTCCCATCCTCTCACCCTCTCCCTCTCTTTTTAGGTTTCTCCCTCCCACCCCTCCCTCCCTCTCTCTCAAGTATCTTCCTCCTCTCTCTCTCTCCCCTCCCTCTCTCTCTCTCTCCTCCTCTATCTATCTCTCTCCCTCTCTCTTAGGTCTCTCCCTCCCACCCTCTCTCCCTCTCTTTCTCTCTCTCAAGTATCTTCGTCCCACCCCCTCTCTCTCTTTGTCAAGTTTACCCCTCCTACCCCCTATCCCTCTCATAGTCACTCCCTCTATCTCTCTTCCACTCCCTCCCTCTCTCACTTCCTCTATCACTCTCCCTCTCTCTCAAGTATCCCCCTCCCACCACCTCTCCCTCTCTCTTAAGTAGAGGGTTTAGGTTTTAGGGTTTAGGGATTATGATTTATGGTTTAAGGGTATATGGTGTAGGGTTGAGAGAGAGAGGGAGATTGAGGGTATAGGGTAGAGGGTTAAGGGTAGAGGGTAGAGGGTTTAGGGGTTTAGGTTATAGGGTATATGGTTTAAGGGTAGAGGGTTTAAGGGTTTAGGGTAGATGGTAGAGGGTTTAAGGGTTAAGGGTATAGGGTACAGGGTTTAGGGTTTATAGTTTAAGGGTTGAGGGTTGAGGTTTGAGGATTGAGGGTTGAGGGTTGAGGGTTGAGGGTTGAGGGTAGAGGGTTGCAGGTTGAGGGTAAAGGGTTTAAGGGTTGAGAGTTGAGCGATTAGGTAGAGAGTTTATTTGGGTTTAAAATGGTTTAAGGGTTGAGGGTAGAGGGTAGATAGTTTAAGGGTTTAGGGTTTAACTTGGTTAAGGGTTTTACGATTGAGGGTTGAGGGTTGAGGGTTGAGGGTTGAGGGTTGAGGGTTTAGGGTTTAGGGTTTAGGGTTTAGGGTTTATAGTTTAAGGGTAGAGGGTTGAGGGTATAGGGTTTAAGGGTTGAGGGTTGAGGGTAGAGGGTTTAGGGTTTAGGGTTTAGGTATTAAGGGTTTAGGGCTTAGGAATTATGATTTATGGTTTAAGGGTATATGGTGTAGGGTTGAGAGAGAGAGAGGGGGGTTGAGGGTAGAGGGTAGAGGTTAGAGGGTAGAGGGTAGAGGGTTTAGGGTTTTAGGGTTTAAGGGTTTAAGAGTAAAGGTATAGGGTTTAGGTTTTAAGGGTAGAGGGTTTAAGGGTTTAGGGTAGATGGTAGATGGTAGAGGGTTTAAGGGTTAAGGTTATACGGTAAAGGGTATAGGGTTTAGGATTTAGAGTTTAAGGGTTGAGGCTTGAGGGTTGAGGATAGAGGATAGAGGATAGAGGGTAGAGGGTTTAGGTTTTAGGGTAGATGGTGTAGGGTTGAGAGAGAGAGGGGGGGGTTTAAGGGTAGAGGGTAGAGGGTTAAGGGTAAAGGGTAGAGATTTTGTGGGTTTAGGTTTAGATTTTAAGGGTTTAGGGTTTAGGGTTTACAGTTTAAGGGTAGAGGGTAGAGGGTTTAGGGGTTTAGGGTTTAAGGGTTTAAGGGTTTAGGTTTTAAGAGTTGAGGGATTTCTCTCTATCTCTATCTCTATGTCTCTCCCACTCTCTCTCTCTCTCACTCTCTCTCTATCACTCCCTCTATCTCTCTCCCACTCTCTCTCTCTCTCTCTCAAGTCTCTCCCTCCCACACCCTCTACCTCTCTGTCTCTCTAGTATCTACATCCTAACCCCTCTCTCTCTCTCTTTGTCAAGTGTCCCCCTCCTACCCATTCTCCCTCTCATAATCACTCCCTCTATCTCTCTCCCTCTCCCTCTCCCTCTCCCTCTATCTCTCTCCCTCTCCCCACACCTATCCATCTCTCTCAGTATCTCCCTCCCACCACCTCTCCCTCTCTCCAAGTCCCTTTCTCTCTCATACCCTCTATCTATCTCCCACTTTGTCCCACTCCCTCTCTCTCAAGTCTCTCCTCCCATCCCTTCTCCCTCCCTCTCTCTCTCTCTCAAGTCTCTCCCTCTACCCCCTCCCTCATTAGGGTCTCTTTGTATCTCTCACTCCTCCTCTATCTCTCTCCCACCCTCTCTCTCTCCTCTCTCTATCTCTCTCTCCCTCTCTCCCCCACTCTCTCTCTCCCACCCCCTCCCACTCTCTCTCTCCCTCTCTCTTAGGTATCTCCTCCCATCCCCCTCTCTCCTATCTCTCTCACTCCCTCCATCTCTCTCCCATCCTAAGTACTCCCTCTCCCTCCCACCCCCTCTCCCTCTCTCAAGTCTCTTTCTCTCTCACTCCTTGTATCTCTCCCATCCCTCTGCCCCTCCCTCTCTCTCTACCCTCTTAGATCTCTCCCTCCCACTCTCTCTCCCTCTCCCTCTCTCTTAGGTTTATCCCTCCCACACCCTCTCCTTCCCTCTCTCTCTCAAGTACCTCCCTCCTCTCTTTGTCTCTGTCTCTGTCTCTATCTCTATCTATGTCTTTATGTCTCTCTTTCTCTCTCTCTCCCACTCCCTCTCTCTCTCTCTCCCTATCTCTTAGGTATCTCCCTCCCATCCCCTATCCCTCTCTCTCTCAAGTATCTCCATCCTACCCCCTCTCCCTCTCATAGTCACTCCCTATATCTCTCTCCCTCTCCCTCTCCATATCTCTAAAGTATCTCCCTCCCACCACCTCTCTCTCTCTCAAGTCCCTCTCTATCTCACACCTTCTATCTCTCCCACCCCTCTCCTCCCTCCCCTCCCCTCCCCTCTCCCTCTCCTCTCTCTCTCTCTCTCTCTCAAGTCTCTCCATCCTACCCTCTCTATCTCTCTCACTCCTCCTTTATCTCTCTCCCTCTCTCTCCTCTCTCTTAGGTATCTCCATTCCAACCCCTCCCTCTCTCTCTCTCTCCCTCTCTCTTAGATATCTCCCCCCACCCCCCTCTTTCTGTCTATCTCACTCTCACTCCCTCCATCTCTCTCCCATCCCTCTATCTTGAGTACTCCCTCTCCCCTGAGTACTCCCTCTCTCAAGTCTCTCTCTCTCACTCCTTGTATCTCTCCCATCCCTCTATCTCCCATTCCCCCCTCTCTCTCTCTCTCTCTCTACCTCTCTCTTAGGAATCTCTATTCTAACCTCTCTCTCTCTCCCTCTCTCTCATGTCTCTCCCTCCCAACCCCTCTCCCTCCCTCTCACTAACTCTTAAGTCTCTCTCTCCTACCCCCTCTCCCTCTCTCAGATATCTCTCTCACTCTCGAGACCACACTGACTCCCTCAGGTCTCTCTCCCATTCCTTCTCTCTCTCAGTCCCTCTATCTCTCTCTCTCATCCCTCTATCTCCCACCCCCCCTCTCTCTCTCTCTCCATCTATCTATCTCCCCCTCTCTCAACTAGGAGGGAGATACTTGAGAGATGGTTTAGGGTAGATTGTGTAAGGTTGAGAGAGAGAGGGTGATTGAGCGTAGAGGGTAGAGGGTTAAGGGTAGAATGTAGAGGGTTTAGGGGTTTAGGGTTTATGGTTTAAGGGTAGAGTTTTTAAGGTTTTAGGGTAGATGGTAGAGGGTTTAAGGGTTAAGGGTATAGGGTACAAGGCACAGGGTTTAGGGTTTATAGTTTAAGGGTTGAGTGTTGAGGGTTGAGGATTGAAGGTTGAGGGTTGAGGGTTGAGGGTTGAGGATTGAGGGTTGAGGGTTGAGGGTTGAGGGTTGATGGTAGAGGGTAGAGGGTTTAGGGTTTAAGTGTTGAGGGATTAAGGGTTGAGGGTTGAGGGATTAGGGTAGAGATTTTAGTTGGGTTTAAAAGGGTTTAACGGTTGAGGGTAGAGGGTATTGGGTTTAAGGGTACATGGTAGATAGTTTAAGGGTTTAGGGTTTAGGGTTTAACCTGGTAGAGGTTACATGGTAGAGGGTTTAGGATAAAGGGTAGAGGGTTTAGGGTCTAGGGTTTAGGGATTAAGGGTTAAGGGTAGAGAGTTTAGGGTTTAGGGATTACATTTTATGGTTTAAGGGTAGAGGGTGTAGGGTTGAGAGAGAGGGGGGGGGTTTGAGGGTAGAGGGTTAAGGGTTAAGGGTAGAGAGTAGAGGGTTTAGGGGTTTAAGGTTTAGGGTTTAAGTGTTTAAGGGTTTAGGATTTAGGGTTTAGGGTTTAGGGTTTAGGGTTTAAGGGTAGAAGGTAGAGGGTTTAGGGATTTAGGTTTTAGGGTTTAAGGGTTGAAGGGTTTAGGGTTTAAGGGTTGAGGGATTAAGGGTTGAGTGTTGAGGGATTAGGGTAGAGAGTTTAGTTGGGTTTAAAAGGGTTTAAGGGTTGAGGTTAGAGGGTATTGGGTTTAAAGGTAGAGGGTATTGTGTTGAGCATAGAGGGTAGAGGGTTTAAAGGTTTGGTTTTAAGGGTTTTAAGGGTTTAGGGTTGATGGTTTAGGTCTCCCATCCCTCTCTCTCCCACTCCCTCTCTTAGGTCTTCCCCCCAACCATAACTGAATAAATCTCTCCCTCTCAAGTCTCTTTCTCAGGTCTCACTCCCTCCCATGCTACCTAGACTAATTTGTGTCACTCTAATGCCCTATCTCACACTCCCTATCTATCAGGTATCACTTACCTCCCACCCTACCTAGACAAATATATTTCACTCCAACACCCTCTTCCACACTCCCTCTCTCCCCCCCTTTGGTATTTTTGTATCTCTGAGGTCTCATCCCTCGCAACCCCTCTCCCATTGTTAGGTATTTACCCCCACTGTAATTGGATAGATCTCTATCCCTCTCAAGTCTCTATTTCTCTCAGGTCTCAGTCACTACCACACTACATAGACTAATCTCTCTCACTCGTATCACCTATCTCTCTATCTCAAGTCTTACTCCCATTTTCTCTATGGAAGGTGAAGATTTCAAAATAACACATTTGGCGCTCATCGAATTTGGTGAGCGCCAAATGTGTTTTACCTCGAAATGGTAAAATAGGGGTTGACCCTGTGATTCAGGCCCACTTTCTTCTATATTTGTCTGGTTCAGTGCTTTATCCGATTTAGAAACACTTTTTTTATGTAGTTGAACCCATGTTGTACCAATCTATGCTTGATCCATCACCTTTTTACCACCAATCTACATGCTAGATAATGTAGAAGAAGACATTTTGAAGTTTCTACATCATTTTACATTATCTCGGGTAATATATTCATTTTGGTAATATTGAAATGTTTATATTTAGTATATTTTTTTGTTTTTGACAATATAAACTAAATTTCTTTAATTATTTTATTAATCATAACAATTGGAAATAGAATTCAACATTGAATTAGATTGGAGTTGTATAAAAAAGTTTAATTTTTATGAGTTAGAAGAACTAAAAAATGAAAAAAATGAGATTTACTTAACACAATTTACTTATGAATTCTATTTGCATTGCTTATAGTAGTCCATTTCCAACATGGCTAGTGGAATTCACTCCATTTCATTTTAGGTAGATGTTTATATTGAGTATTTTTGTTTTATTTTCATAATTTTTAGACCATTCATTTGATAATTTTATTAATCTTCATTGTTACACATAGAATTAAACATTAAATAAGATGGATGTCTACATGCAAAATTTTAAATTTTAGGAGCTTCAAGATATAAAATGGAAAACATGACATAAGAGATTCAAATTCATAATTAGTGATGGTTGTGGGAAAACTTTTATTTTCAACTAATTCGGAATACCTAATAGCTTTTATCAATGTTAATGCAAGTTTCCATTAATTTTTTTGTTCCATAAAAAATTCGCCTTCATCACATGTTCTTAGATAAATTCAAGTGAGTTGGCATAGTTTTTAATGCAAGTTTCCATTCATTCATACCATTTACCTTTCTAATAAATAAAAAAGGGAAAAATTTATGCAATTGAGAATGCTTATTGTATTTCTAAGTTACCTCATTGCCAAATAAATATTGAATAATTATAAGATATAATATCACAAACCCTTATTTTAATTCATCTTCTTCATGGCTTCGTTGACAATCACAATGTGGTTTTCAGAACAATAAACACAAGTTTCTCTAGTTTTCATTTAGGTGGCAACAACTTATACCATAGGTTTGTGATGCAGAGTAGGGAGACAAAACCTTAAACAATCAAAATTAGATTAGTTTCAAACAATCTTCAATCTCAAAAACCTCAATTCAATGTGTAAGAATGGGGAAAATCAAATAGTATAGATTAAGTGACAGCCAACACTTCTAAACTATTATCTCAATCTAAACAAGAGAATATAAACAAAGAGAGCAATCAAAATGAAAGCAAATGAAATAAAGCACTCCCCTTTGAAGTTGATTTTTTCTCTTGTCTCTCCTATTTCTTCTTATGCCAATATTGCTCTCAAATTTGTTGATGAAGTTGTACAAATATTTGCAAATAGTAAGCAAGAAAGTTGGAGATAATGACTGTTAAATTTGGAATTGTTTCAAGTTGAATGTGTGTGTTTCTAGATTTGTGAAAGGTGTTTATTTGTCTCAATGTCTTAAAAAAACACTTGGCAAACACAATATCTTATCTTTGAAAATTTGAAAATATGCACAATGAAGACAAGCACAACTCTAGGTTAAGCAAGGACAATATTCGCTAGATTCCATGTGGGTTTCCCCAATCGCACTTATTCTTAGCGTGTGAATCCAAAAGTTTGGCTGCATGGGCTCCCCCTTACATTGCACTCACTTCTCAGGCCAACCAAGCTTCCAACCCCCATGAAACTCCCATGGCAGGTTGATCACCTCTACTAAGAACTGCGAGAATGTGGATGCCTTCACAACGACCGTTGTTGTGCTAGCAAATAGAAAGATTTTGGCAACTACACAAAGGTTTTTAGTTCGGGACCCCCGTTCGAGTGGCCATACATGGGGCATAAGATTAAGCTCCGTTTAAGAGGCACTCCAGCCTGAAGAGGTTATGCTCAACAGGGTTTTGGGGAGTACTACTTGGTCCGTATGACACATCCGCACTCGTAATCCTAGGCTTTCCCTTAGGATTCACATTTATATACCGGTCGGGGATAGCTCGGCCAAAAAGCTCCGTTGCAGGTCTGAGTCGCCTTGGGGTGAGTAATTTTTCCCACCAAGGAAGGCCCAAGTTCTAGAGGTAATAACCATTTCTCTTACACCCAGGATCGCATAAATGCGCAAGGGGAGAGGATACTTCAATTATTGCATCAAAGGGTAACACAAAATTGAAGACACTTATAAATTTTAATTACCGAATGATAATGTGAGGAGGACACACAAGAAAATTTGTTCATTTTAAAAATTTAACTTGATGTGAAACAAACAAAGTTCATTTTAAGCCAATGACATGGAATGCATGTTCATTTTAACCCATGAGTGTGCATGCAATTTGTGTTCATTTTAATCCCATGAAATAAAATGCATGTTCATTTTAACCAATGAGTGTGCATGCAATTTGTTGTAGTTGTTGAAAACAAATAAAATTAATTATGCCTAAAGAAATGAAAAGCTCGATTTTTGTTTCTAAATAAACAATTTTTTTTAGACTCTCTCCAAACTATGTCATATGCTAAAAACAAGAGATTAGTAACTCAAAAGAAAATGACACCAGTGAATTAAAATAACCATCACTTTCTCAAAAATTAACAAAATTTCAATTGGTTTATATCCATGGAAAGCTAAAACTCAAACCTTCAAAACCCATAAATTATTTTTCCAAGATTCTGCATGAAAAAATGTTATAGGCAGAAGAAAACGCGGGTTTTAATAGCTAAACTAAAAAAACAGCAAATACTAAAATAGTCATAACTTTCTTAAATCTTAACGAAATTTTAAACCGTTTGAAGTTTCGGAAAGCTAAAAACGAGGGCTACAAAACCCAGATAATCATTTTTAAAAAAATTATGCACCCATTTTTCTGTGCTCAAAGGAAGATGACGGGATTTCGTATGAATTCTTGGTTGTAACCTGCAAAACAACCAAACAAACAAGAAAACAAACTATTCTTTGCAATATTATTCGATTCACGTCGGGTTCACCATTTGTAAGCTCTCAAAAATGAATGGTTCTATGGAGAAGAACCATCATTTCTAGACCTCAACAATAGAGCAGTTTCAGATTTAAAAGCAAAAAGTAGAAATGAAACTATTCTAAACTACCATAAGATAATCAAAATGCTTTCAAACAAAAACCAGTCTCCATTGGCATCCTATCACCAAAGTCTTGTTATACAATTTTGCTCTCAAATTTTTGCAAGCATAGATGCATCAAGAGACTATTAGTGAATGGATTAAGCAAAGCTGTGAAGATATGTGTATGTGACAGATTCGTGTAGGGGTCAAAATGAGAAGAGAGTCCTGTTTAAATAGGAATCTTTAGGGTGAATGCAAGTTGTGGAAGGAATGTGGGATAAGAGATTGGCTTGGAGGAAAATATCCCACATGCATGAGATGGGTAAGATAAAAGATTTGAAATGGATAAATGCATGTAGGTGGTAAATGAATGATTTAATGAGTATTTGTGATATTTTAAATGAATATGCAAATGCATGAAATGTGTAAATGCACTAATGTATTAATATTTTATGGTGGATAAATTATTATGAAAATGGTTTTAATGAAGTGATTATGGACATGGGTTTTATGCGTATAATATTTGAATGGAAATGCATAAAATATGAATATGAGATGAATGGATAAATGGAAATATTATTAAATGATTTAATAATATTTTAGTGATTTATGCTTAGATGGTAAATGATAAGTGATCAAATGATTTTATGAATAATGCTTGTATTGTTAAACTCAAACCTTAGGATTTTATGAATAATGTCCTTTCCAACCTTAGGATTTGTGCTTGTATTGTTAAACTCAAACACTTTGTTTGCTATGTCTTGCATGTGTGTTCCAAAATAGACCTCAAACAAACATCACACCTAGCAACTTGCAACATCTCAAACTTTGCAAATCTCAAAGGGTCCAACAACACAAACATACAACGTGAACCTATCACTTGGATTTCTTGGGGTCATCATCCTTCAGTTTTCATCTTTCAATCTTTGCATTCCACCTAGCCCTTGCATATCCATACATATTCATATACCTTTCATCCTAGTCCTTGCATATTACTAGTCTTGCATACATAGGTGACACTACATAAGTCCTTGCATATACATAACACTCCACCTAGTTCGTGCATGTTCAACCCCTTTCATATCAAGATCATCTCACCTACCCTTTGCATGTTCCAAGAATTTAGTCCTTTGCATATTCATCATCAATCAAACAAAACCCTTAGCTTGCACTTAGGCTACTCTTCCTAGGTCTTGAAATCAAACCATTGGCTATCAATCACCCGCATCACTTGAGGTTCATCATCCTTGAGTTAGGGAACATACCATTATCCTTAAGTAGGGCAATCCTTTTGGAGTCCATCATCTCCTACATACCCTCTCTTGATCATTGGTCCTTGTGTCTATCCATCATAACACAAGTAAAGCCTTTACATCATAACCAACTTTGGACCTAGAGTTTCCTTTGAGCTCTTGCATTCTTAGCTTTTCATACCATATCATTTTCACATCTCATCTTAGAATCATATCTTTTTCATTGCATCCTAGTCTTAGGTCTCATACATTACCTTGGATTGAAAATCAAAACAATCAACTATGACCCCTAGAACAAGAGCAAAAATGTTTCACGAAGAAGGGAACCCTTGGGGAAGAGACTTTGATGGCGAAGATAACATTTGTGTTGCAACTAGAGAAACAAATGAAACTGACGATGAAGAAATAACCAAATCCGATATAGAAGAAGCACTTAAGGATCATAGATTCACTAAACTTCTTACGGAGGTAGTCAAACGTAACCCACAACAATACTTCAAAGCCCTTGTTGATGAAGGAATCAAAATGCCTCCTGATTTTGACATGTCACTGCTCATGATGAATGACCAACCTGAATCTACTAGATCTAAACATCCCAAAACAAACAACAATGGTAGAATCAAAGATCATAGACCCTTTTATCTACAACTAGGTTACAAGCGATCTTCAAAGATCTCAAAACCCACACCAAAAAATGATCCTATTTTGGATGAGCTTAGAACATTGAGACAAGAATTGGACACCTTTAAGAACCATAAATCATCATCTCATAAGTTCTCCATTGAAGATATATGTCCTTATCCCTTTGATCCAAGCATACCAATGCCACCTTTTCCTAACCATTGGGACATACCAAAACTTGACAAATATAATGGCAAAGGGGATCCTAAACATCACTTAAGACAATTTTGTGCAACTACCATGGAATTCGCAGTTGATGAAACATACATTATGAGATTATTCCCCTGTAGTCTAGGAGGAGAAGCTATGGAATGGTTTTCACAATTACCCCTGACCATCAAATCCTTTCAAGAATTGGCTGATAAATTTGTCTCCAATTATAGTTTCAATTGTGACTTTAAAGTGACCATGACAAACCTTTTCAACACCAAACAAAAACCAGGTGAATCTTTTGTGTCATTTTTTCAAAGATGGAGACATTTGACAAAACGATTACCTTATGTCATTCCTGATCAAGAATTGGTTGACCTCTTTTGTCAAAATTTGAACAAAGAAATTGGAAGGGAACTTCGCCTCAAATGCTTGGATTCCTTTGATGATGCCATAGAAATGGGATTTCGAATCGAACAAACTCTCATTGATGATGGAACCATAAAACTTAATAATGATAGAGATCAAAAATAAAATTCAAACAACAAGACACCTTTTTGGGTAAAGAACAAGAATGTTGTTAATGACGGAGTTGTTGATGCAAAAACAACTAAAACATCATCGCCTGTTTATAACCTCAAAGGTTCATCTTCAGATAAAGGAAAAGAAAAACAAAGAAGTTTCCCTAAACGAAATTTTACACCATTGGGACAATCACTTGAATCTGCATTAAAAGAACTTCTTGAAATCAATATTATAATGCTACCTGAAATAAAGGAATATAATCCACAAGTCAAACCCCCATGGTGGAATGAGAATCACTTTTGCAACTATCATAGACATAAAGGACATAAGACTAATAGTTGCAATAAACTTCGACATCTAATACAGGACCTTATTGATGATGGTAAGATAGTGGTTGATGGACACACTCCTTCCAATAACTCTGATAGCGAGGTGTTTAAGAACCCTTTCCCTAAGCATGACAAGGATAAAGGAAAGGCCCTTGAATCTGGTGATGGTGTAAACTATACTACTACTAAGTATGACTATACCATACATAACATCAGTGAGGTTGATAATCATGTTAACACTTTCATTATAAAAGGCAAAACACCTGATTGCAAGGTTACTACCCACAAAGGCACAATCACCCTTAGAGGTCCTAATTCAAAACTGACTCCACCAACTTCATAGTATAACCTCATAGAGCATTTAGGAAAAACATCCGCACAAATTTCCATACTTGAGTTGCTACGCCTATCTCCTGAGCATAAAGCTATCCTAGATAAAGCGCTTGCTACTGCTACAGTGCCTACAAACCTACATGTAGACCAATTCCAAGCTATGGTGGGACATATCACCTCACCTTACACTATCACTTTTACTAAAAGTGATGATTCATCCCCTTGACAACCGCATAATGCAGCTTTACACATTGACGTCCTTATCAATAATGCCAAGATCAAGCGAGTTCTAATAGACAGAGGAGCTGGTCTTAATATTTGTACCCAAGAATTGATCACAAAATTAGGGTTTTCTGAAAATGCAGTTGATCCAAGGAACAAGATTACCATAAAGGCATATGATGAAGAGGAATGCTCTTCTAAAGGATTAGTTACTCTACCAATTAGAGTCGGCCCTGTGGTAAAGGATGTGGTTTGCCAAGTCCTTGATCTCCCACTGACCTATAATATCCTCCTTGGAAGACCTTGGATTCATGCAATGCAAGCAATACCTTCTACCTACCACCAGTGCATTAAATTCCCACACAATGGTGTTGAAATCACAATACAAGGAGATCCCAACCCTTTCATGTACTGCCATAATCTAAGTCCTAAAACTAAAATCACAATCCCAAGCAATCGAGAGTCATTTCCTTCCCAAGCATATGTTGATCCTGAGTCCCTAAAAGCATCCTCCTCAAAATCCATGGAAGTTAACACCAAATTACACGTAAAAGAACAAGGGGTGGGAGAATATACTTTGAATCATGCCCTTTGCATTGGAAAGTTACCTTTATCTCCCCATACCTATGGCAAACCACAAATGACTAAGACCACATCAGATGCAGAGTCTACAATGACTTGTCAATTAACCAATCTCAAAAAATGGGGAGTCCTCTCTAATGAAGTAGAAGAAGCTGATCTCCTGAAATGGCTATACAAAGATGAGGATATAGAAAAGGAACAAATTGAAATAAAGATACCTGTTGGACAATATGGTAAGGGTTTTGATCTTATGAAACAAATGGGATATGATGGTAAAAGTCCTCTTGGCTTACAAAAACAGGGTATCTTGGAACCAATACAACCTACTCATATGCAAAAAGTCCCTGGTTTAGGATATGATGCACAGAAAGATAAGACCTTGAGTACCACATGTACTTCAAGTAAGGAAGTAGAGTCCTCTAATGCTACACAGACAAATGAGGAAAGTACCATCGATGAATTCATTGACATTTATGACTATGATAGTATCCCTACCCTTGAACTTGATCATAACATTTGTACCCTTGAATCCATTCAAAATCTTGATTCAAAACATGACCCTTTACCCTTGGTTCACCCCGAACTCATTGATTTAGACCAGAAGGGACCGCCACAACTGGATGCATTTCAAAATGATGAGGCAATCATAAACTTTCTGGGAGCCCGAGAAGATACACCTTTTGAGGATCATAAGATAGGTTTCACCATAGAACTCAATAGTGCGGCTTACTTTGGGGAGGGTGCCAAGCCTTTCAGTCGCAAAATTATTGAAAATATAAATAGATCTTCTAGTGAAAACCACCCTGTGGCGCTATTAGACTCAAAAAAAGTAAAAATAAAGGACATATCCAAGGGTGAAAACCTCTCTGAGGCACCCGAGGATGGAAGGCTTGACACACTTCCCTTAGCAGTATATCATGAAAAGTCATCTATGCTAGTGGAGAAGACAATACCAGCTAACCTGGGCATAGAAGAAAAACCGAAGATAATTCACCTAGCAGAATCATTAACACCTGAAGAGAGAATAGAGCATATACAGTTTTACAAGGAAAGACAAGTCAACTTTGCACGGTCTTATGCAGATATGCCAGGACTTGATCCAGATCTAGTCATGCATCACTTGTCTTTGCCACCGGGGGAAAAACCTGTTAAACAAAAGTTGAGAAAAATGCACCCGCATATTGCTCTATTGGTAAAAGCCGAATTACAAAAGTTGCTAGATGTGGGATTTATAAGACCTATTGACTATGCTGATTGGATTTCAAATTTGGTACTAGTTTCAAAACCTGATGGGGGCATCCGAATTTGCACGGATTTTAGAGATTTAAACAAAGCTTGTCCTAATGATGACTTCCCCCTTCCAAACATTAACATGATAGTGGATTTGACGGTAGGACATGAAATGTTATCCCTCATGGATGGTTTCTTAGGCTATAATCAGATTAAAATAGCTCCTGAAGATCAAATTAAGACAGCATTCACTTGTCCTTGGGGAACCTTCTGTTGGAATGTCATGCCCTTTGGGTTGAAGAACGCCGAAGCTACCTGCCAATGTGCAATGACCACTATCTTTCATGACATGATGCATACATATCTAGAGGACTATGTAGATGATTTGTTGGGAAAATATTACACAAGAGCTGGACATCTAGAGATCATGGATAAAATTTTCACAAGATTAGAAAAATACAAAGTCCGATTGAATCCCAAAAAATGTGCCTTCGGGGTAACCTCTGGGAAACTCCTTAGATACATTGTCACATCTAAGGGAATTGAAGTTGATCCTACAAAATTAAAGGCTATACTTGAAATGCCTCCACCTAAGAATATCAAATAGTTGAGATCATTACAAGGAAAAATTCAGTCTATTCGCCGCTTTATATCACAACTCGCAGATAAATGTCAACCCTTTCAACATCTACTACACAAGAATGTTCCATTCAGATGGGATGACAAGTGTGAACAAGCTTTTCAGAAAATCAAAGAGTATCTGATGACACCGCCAGTATTGGTACCTCCCATAGATGACAAGCCTTTAATTCTGTATATATCCACAACCACCACAACACTGGGGGCACTTTTGGCACAACATGATTCTGAAGGAAATGAATGTGCTATCTATTACATTAGTCACACTCTAGTGGGATATGAGCTCAATTATAGTTCTATTGAAAGAGCATGCCTTGCCATAGTTTTTGCATCACAAAAGTTGTGACATTACATGCTTACACACCAGACAAAGCTCATTGCAAAAATTGATCCTCTTAAGTACCTCTTGAGCAAAGCAGCACTCACGAGCCGATTAGCTAAATGGGTTATGATTCTCAGTGAGTTTGATATTGAGTACATAGAAAGAAAAGCTATTAAAGGACAAGCTATAGTAGATCAACTCGCCGATGCTCCTGTGACAGATAATCATCCTCTTATTATTGAATTTCCTGATGAATCAATCTTCAACATGGAATCTACACATCTGTGGACTTTATATTTTGATGGCTCCTTCACACAAGGTGGTTCTGGTGCTGGAAATCTCTTTGTCACTCTGCAAGGGGATTGTATATCTAAAGCTTATAAGATACAGTTTCCATGCACCAACAATATGGCAGAATATGAGGCCTTACTTTTTGGACTTCGTATGGCGGTGCAATGGAAAATCCTAGAGTTACGTGTTCTTGGTGACTCTCAGCTAGTGATTAAACAAGTTAATGATGACTACAAAACAAAAGATGAAAAATTAATGCCTTACAAAAGAATGGTGGATGACTTCAAGGCCTATTTCACATCAATTTCCTTTGAGAAAATTCCTCGAGATAGCAACCAAGCTGCTGATGCAATGGCAACAATTGGTTCACTTGTAGAAATGCCACGCAATGCTGCCTACTGTGAGTTCTTGGTAGAGCCTCTTTTGGAACCCGCTTACAATATACCACAATCTGAAATGATTTGCCTTATTATTGGTCCTAATTCTCAATGGTATGGCAATATTTATACCTATCTCCAAGATAACACCTTTCCATCGGATCTATCCAATAAATCTCATAAAACCTTTATCCGTCAAGCTTCCCGCTATGTAATCTTAGCCAATACCCTTTACTGCCAAGGTCTCGATGGTACTTTACTTAGATGTCTTGAGCATGACGAGAGCAAAACTGCTTTATGAGAAGTACATGAAGGTATATGTGGGGCACATTCTAGCGGTCCTTCCTTAGCCAAAAAACTCTTGCGTATGGGTTATTATTGGCCTACAATGGAAATAGATGCTTATCAGTTTGTTAAAAAATGCAAGCAGTGCCAAAAACATGCAGACTTGATACATGCTCCTGCACAGAAATTACATTCTCTTACTACACCATGGCCCTTTTATCAATGGGGACTCGATCTTGTGGGAAAGATCCATCCACCTTCATCCAATGGTCATAAGTTCATTCTCATTGCCACAGACTATTTCACGAAATGGATTGAAGCTGTTCCTCTCACTCATATCACTGGAAAACAAATAGCCACTTTCATACTGAACTACATCCTCTGTCGTTATGGTGTTCCTTTATCCATCATCACAGATAATGAGCATCCATTCAAAAATCAAGATGTCCGTGAACTTTGTGAGAAATTCCATATACACCATCATTTCTCCACACCTTACTATCCTCAAGGTAATGGCCAGGCTGAGGCCTCTAACAAAACCATTCTTAAAATTCTCAAAAAAATGGTCAATGAAGCTGGTCGAGATTGGCATATTCAACTGAATCCTGCCTTGTGGGCTTATCACACAAGTATCCGAACTCCTACAGGTGCTACCCCCTATGCCCTTGTCTATGGATCTAAAGCCATCTTGCCCATTGAGGTCGAGTTACCCTCTTTGCGCGTCTCTTTGCACAATCACATTAGTGATGAAGAATACCGAGTTTCCCATTTGCAGGAATTGGAGCTATTAGATGAACGAAGACAAATTGCTTTTAACCATCTTAGAGCATATCAAAAGCCAATGAGTCAAAGTTATAATCAGAAAGTGAAACCACACACATTTGAGGTTGGAGATCTCGTCCTTTGTGAAAATCCTCGCAATCAACAAGATAGAGAAAAGAAGGGTAAATTTGAGCCTAACTAGTTGGGTCCATACGTTATCACTGCTGTGTATGGATTTGGGGCATATCAGTTATCTACTCCAGAAGGTGAATTGATTAATGATCCCATCAACAGTATGCACATTAGCAAGTTTTATACTTGAGTGCTTTACAGGGTACACTCTTTTAAAGTCCTGAAAAAAATACAAAAAAAATGGAAAAAGTCCTGAAAAAAAATTCAAAAAAAAATGAAAAAAGTCTTGAAAAATAAATTTTAAAAAAATAAAAATAAAAATAAAAATGAAAAAGTAAAGAGAAATAAATTCATTCAATGGTGAAAACCACTTCGGTGGCGCCTTGAGCAAGTACCATGGTGAAAACCAAGAAATTGGCACCATGTGTAGAGAGTTTACTCCTCTTTCCTTTGGAGCTCTACTTGATCTTTTCATCCCATTTTTCATTCACCCTCCACTTCATAATATCCTTTTCACACTCACCATGGCTTGTGAATTGTTCGACAATCCCCTCACTTGCTCGCTTTGTCATGCGTACTAGATTGGTCCTATTCCTCAGTGGGGCATTTCCTCAACCTTAGCCATGGGTTAGGATATTGAGCATCTCACGGTCAGAGAAACTACCCTCTTTGTCTGTCTACTTGCTTGCGATGCATCTCTTTCCGTTGTAAAAGGTCCTAAAAAAATCCATAAAAATCATAAAATGTCCTGAAAAATAATCCATACAAATCATAAAAGGTCTTGAAAAAAATCCAAAAAAATCATAAAATGTCTTGAAAAAATCCAAAAAAATCGTAAAGTGTCCTGAAAAACATCCATAAAAATCATAAAATGTCATGAAAAAATCCATAAAAATCATAAAATGTCCTGAAAAAGAAAAAATCCAAAAAAATCAAATATTCCAAAACTCCAAAAAAAAATCAAATAACCTCAAAAATCCCTAAACAATGACACTTTCAGATCACCACATCGCTTTGAACTTCAGCAAAATCAAACTGCATCATGAGTAACAATCAAGCAAATATTGTAGCATACCTACCAATCCATCTTGCAAATCCAACCAAACACACACAATCGTACCAAGAATTAGTTCCATCTCGAGGCATGACGCATGTTTGTTTGTTGGTCTTTGATTATTTTATGATTTTATCTTTGGTGGCATGTCTTTTAGCTTCTCCCGGATGTCTGGGACTAGAGAGGTGATGATGGGGCATGTTCACCTATTTGTTGCCTGTGGATTGTTTCTTATTCATAGGACGACTCGTCTTAAGACATGGTTATCTAAAACCATTGAGGACCTATGAGTCTAGTATGGATGAGTGCATTCCTTGTTTGATAGTGTCTTCCATGCAATAAGTATTCAGGTCATCTAGGGTCCTTATACCTAGATGCTTATACTTCATTACTAAATAAAAACGCAAACAGTATTCAGGTCATCTAGATGTTCATGTTATCTAGACGCTTATACTAATTTGCGATATAATAAGCTCGATGATGATAAAAGCACTTAAAATGCACAAGAGGCTTCATCACCTTCATTTTCTCCCATCTTGCATCTTCCATTATTGCATTTCATTTTCTTCATCTTTCTTGTCGCAAAGAAATCAATCAACTTGCATCTCCAAATCTCATGTCCCCTTAATCAATCAACCAATCATTCTATCAACTTGTCTTGCGCTTGCATTAATCTCAATCAGCTTCACCAGCTCATCAACTTGGCTATATTGATCATTTCCATCAATTGTTCAGTTATGCCTATCGATTGTGCATTTCCATCAAATGTACACCACCGCTTTATCACTTGCGCAATATCAAGTATCTGATCATTTTCTTGGTCACATCTATCAAGAGATTAATCTTCATACAATTTTTCTGATCAATCTCTCGAGGGGGCATATCATTCTTATCATATTCCTTACCAGGATATCTCTAGGGCATGTATCAGTTGATCAATCTTTTTCTTTGAAACAACGCGACAAGCTGCATTGTCTCAAAGAGGGACAAAATGTGGACACATAAAAATGTCCTTGTAATCATTTTTAAATCATCTCATATTTCATTCAATTATCCATATATTATAACCATTTATTCATAAGCATTTATAGGCATCTATAAGCATTATTCATAAAATCATTTGATCATTTATCATTTACCATCTAAGCATAAATCACTAAAATATCATTAAATCATTTAATAATATTTCCATTTATCCATTCATCTCATATTCATATTTTATGCATTTCCATTCAAATATTATACTCATAAAACCCATGTCCATAATCACTTCATTAAAACCATTTTCATAATAATTTATCCACCATAAAATATTAATACATTAGTGCATTTACACATTTCATGCATTTGCATATTCATTTAAAATATCACAAATACTCATTAAATCATTCATTTACCACCGACATGCATTTATCCATTTCAAATCTTTTATCTTACCCATCTCATGCATGTGGGATATTTTCCTCCAAGCCAATCTCTTATCCCACATTCCTTCCACAACTTGCATTCACCCTAAAGATTCCTATTTAAACAGGACTCTCTTCTCATTTTGACCCCTACACGAATCTGGCACATACACATATCTTCACAGCTTTGCTTAATCCATTCACTAATAGCCTCTTGATGCATCTATGCTTGCAAAAATTTGAGAGCAAAAGTGTATAACAAGACTTTGGTGATAGGATGCCAATGGAGACTGGTTTTTGTTTGAAAGCATTTTGATTATCTTATGGTAATTTAGAATAGTTTCATTTCTACTTTTTGCTTTTAAATCTGAAATTGCTCTATTGTTGAGGTCCAAAAATGATGGTTCTTCTCCATAGAACCATTCATTTTTGAGAGCTTACACAATGCTCAACTAACCAATTCACATTCACTTCCTTCTAGCATTCACAACAGAGAAAATTGTTCATATCTTATCAAAGACAACTCAAATCAACAAAACCTTCACCTTTTTAGACACCCATTAAGGCCTTCAAAAACATATGTCAAAAAAACAATAGGTCACTTTGGACCAACATCACCAAAATAGTGTTGCTACGCTGCCCCAATAGGCCAATTAGGCCACTTTTACAAAGCATCATACCTTCAAACACTTTTTCAGTCCCAATTCTCTTTTGAATGACCTTCACCAGCCTATGAAACTTCAGATTCAACAAATTTTAGTCACTGGAACCCTCTCTAATGCATCTAAACACTAAACCCTTGCTTTAGGCCTTTCTATGCTTGAAACAAGGAGGGTTTATTCAAAATCAACGTTCCAAGCCTCTAGCCACTTTGCCAACTCTTCAAACACACTTAAATATGTCTGCCCATGCTAAAAAAATCAACTCCCATTCTAAACCACCATTTTGAAGCCAAAATTCACACAAACACCCCTGGGGAAGCATCAAAACTCCATCATATCCTACTCCCTACTCAAAATCCCTACTCTAACATCTAACCCTACATATATGTAATCAGTGGTACAAATATGTTTGAAAATTTATGCATTACTCACTTTTCTTGCAATATGGAGGTAGATGTATGTATGAATTTTTTTTGTCTAGTATAGACATGTTTGAAAATTCCAAAAAACTCGTTGTCTTCTTTCATAAAATTCTTTGGTGTGTTTCATATTTAATGCAATGTAATCAACGATATAAATATGTTTCATAAAATGCATTACTTTTTTTTTTTTTTATGTGTGTTTGTGGTTCTATGTGTATTTTTGAACATGTAGCATTCAACGTCATGTCAAGGAAATGAACAAAGACTCTAACACTGGAAGAACATGTAGTTAAAAATGCAAGGATAAGAGAATAAAAAAATGTAGCTCGTGAACCAAAGGAATTGCAGCCCATACAACCAAAAATTCTCATGCAATCTAAGAGAGGTGTCAAATTGATAAAACAAAGGGAATGAATGAGGAAATTTCATGGAAGGATAGGAATGGATACCAAATTTGGGGGCATGCCATCAACCATAGGTGAAGCTCAATGCACATCTCCAGTTGAAGAAACATCAACAACAACATGTGGTTTTCCAAGTACATTGAAAATCACATCTCCAATTGAAGACACACCATCAACAACATTGTGTTTCAAAGGTACATCAGCAAACAAATTTGTATTTGAAGGAACTCCTAAACAACATCTCAAGTTGGAGGTACAACATCATTTACATGCCAATCTCAAGGTATGTCATCAATTGCACCTCTGATTGAAGGTACACAATCTAGCCCCGATGTTGTTGACCTTCCTAATGTTGACAGAAATTTACATTTGAGAATTCCTAGAGTTTTGCATAGAAAACCTACATTTTTTACTAATATTGATTCCAATGTTTTTAAATGGATGCCTAATAAGATTCCAAAACGTACATGTCAAAGATATGCACAGAGGATATGGAGTTTATTTTTTGCAAAGCTAAGTGAGGGTGGACGATGCCAACTATTTGTTGAAATGATGAGGCAACTTAAATTTAGGCCCACCATGAAGGCTCTTGGGCTAAGAGATTTTAATGACTCAAGTAAAAAATCCATTGTAAACAACTTGATGAGTGCATACAAGAGCGTGGGTTCTACCTCACACACAAAGGATAGTTATGCCACACAACGTGTGATTATAAAAACACTCTTAAGAAGTTAAACAAGGAACAAGGTGAACCTTACAAAGGCAAGTAAGTATTTGAAAATAAGTATATCTCTAATGAGAGCCAAAGGAAGGAATGAAAGAGTGGAGGATCCCAATAGCAATGAGTTGTGGTCATTCTCGGGTAGAGTGCCATAGAAAGATAAAATAATTTCTCGAGGATTGAGATCTTTAATAGTAAATTATTAGAAGGATAACACAAGGACCTCTCCTAATCAAAGAGATTTTGTAAGAAGGAGAATTGGTATTAAAATCCTTGAGCCACATCCAAAGCATTATTTGGATAACACTCAAACCCAATTTTTTATTGATTTTGTATAGAAGTTTCCTAAAATTAAAATATGTCAAAGGTATTTTGAAATGTTAAAGCCTTTTTATGTCAAAATAAATCACACATGCACTACTTGTATTTTTAGAGTTCATATTGAATTTTCTAACCATTATGATGTTTATCAACGTATATGTTTAGATATGCATACTGGCAATATTTTGCAGGAATGTAACATAAGGCCTTCACCTAAATCCTCAAGGGAATTTTTATCTTTCATTTTATGTGAAAGAGAGGATGGTCAATTTTTTTACAAAAAGTCATGTTTGGATGGCACATGTGATCATTGTGGTGGCATGTAGCCAATTTTCCAACATGTGGCTATTACACACACAATTGGAGACAAAATTGTGGAATTTGGAAAATATAAGACTATGGCATACAGTCTAAAAGATGGGAAAGAAGCAAAGAAGTGTGAATTGGTCAGTGATAAGATTCCATTGTATCAGTTTATGGGAATTTTTTATGATCATGTGGTGTATGAGTATGCAAGGAATACACACAAATCTCAATGGCTAGACTCACAATTCAAGTTATGCAATGACACATTTCCACTTTGTAGCATCATTTCAGTTGTCGAATTCGCTAAGAACTACACACTACAACCATAGAATGAGGTTCAATCATAGTACTACAAATCCATGTAGGTTGCTATATTTGTGCATATAGCATTCATTCATGTAAATGAAGTACAGAGGAAAACAAGAAAGTATTGAGGGAGTATCACTTTTACATCATTGATGATCGCACACATTCTACAGAGTTTGTGCAAGGTTTCTTTTAGATGTTCTATGTTGATCTGGCTAGCAGGGGCATATCATATGGTTAGATAATTGACCATCACAATTCAAGAATGCTAGAATGTTTTACTAGTTGATTATGATGCATAGGATCAATGGTGTTCAACATATGTGGAGCTCCTCAGAGGTCGAGCATGGAAAGGGGGAGCACAATGGAGCAGTTGCATGTATCAAAAGAGCCCTAGCACAAGAAGAGTTAAAGTACATAGACAATGTAAAGTTGACAGATGCAAGATCAATTGTCCAGTGGTGCAATCATGCACTGGGTCTAGGTAGTGAAGGTAATCCTTTATTTCATAGATTTTTTCATTTAGTAGATGATATTAACATTGCAAAATATGAGGTTGTTGTACACTAATAGGATCGAGCGAGCTACACTCTTTTAGAAGCTCGAATGTAGTACATGGACTATCTATACACGAAAGATGGCATGATTTTTTTCTACATGTACACTTCAAGCTTGGAATAATTGCAAGTCAAGAGAGTGGGTTGAAAAATGTTTTGTAAGAAGTCTAACCCCACTTGACACTTATCATCTCTCTACGGCTCTACAAATCATGAAGATGCAATCATCCATTGACTTTGATCATGTACCAGACCTACTAGAACCAGGTAATATCTCTTACTTACAATTTTTATTATGATGTTCAGTAAACCCATCTAACAAGATGAACATATCAATGCAGGGCACACATATGTGGTGATTTCAGACGAAGACAATGAAGAGGGTACATATTATTACCCTTTTCATTGTATCGAGTCCAAAAAGAAATTGAAGGCCCTAGTTATAGATGGAGAAAATATAGAATATCCTACAAGTTCGGTGGTTGTTACTGGAACATGGATTAGAAGGTACCTAGTTAAGAATGTTGCAGTTTTTTTGTTTGAGGAATTCAACACGAATTGAAAGATTCTTCACTAATTGAACCTTGTCATCACCACCAATGTTCATTTGATCAAATATAAGGACAGACCTATGAACAAGAACTTATGGAAAGTGCGTGAGTCTGACCACAAGGCAATACTTGACATAATAAGAGTAGAGAAGACTGGGATGGTTCCCTAGATTGGTAAGTATGCACATTGAATTTGTATAGTCATTCTATTGATCATTTATTTCTTCCAAGCATTTAAATTTGATTGTATAAGGGATTGCAAAATTGCATTAATG
The DNA here is from genome assembly GCA_007115665.2 of Sequoiadendron giganteum. Lineage (NCBI taxonomy): Eukaryota > Viridiplantae > Streptophyta > Pinopsida > Cupressales > Cupressaceae > Sequoiadendron > Sequoiadendron giganteum. Next base: position 537,286,548 of record CM021104.1, on the reverse strand, counting down.
TATGCAAAATGATGGTTATATGTTGCTCTCTATTTGGTGCAAGGGCACCAAGCTTTGCTTGTTGTAATTAGGGTGATGAAGTCTTGTTTTGGCTTGTATAAGGTCATACAAACCATTTATTGATGTAATAAGTCTATTTTAGTGGTTATTAGTGGGTTAGAAGGTTTTAGTTGCAAATTTGCTAAATTAGTGTCATTTTTCAAATTTTGTAGTGCGAGAAATGCATAGTGGGGAACCAGAATGGTCAGTGAAGGATAAAGGTCACTTGTGGTGTTGTTTTTCAATAAATTATTGATTAAGGGAGTTGAATATATGTATGTTAATCTCTAATGAAGGAGTGTGTGGAGAAGAGTGGAAGATTTTTTACAAGCAAGCTATGTTTTCTTTGTAAATATGATTTTGTTTCTCTTTTTCAATGTTGTAGTAGTCAATTGCATCAGCCCGTACTAAAGGTAATTAAATAAAAGTGTTTTTATTTGATTAGAGGGATGAATTATACATATTTTGGTTTTTGGCATTTGAATCCATCTTGTTTTGAGCTCTTAGGGTGGATTTTACTGTAGGCAAGTCTAGAAGTCTAAATTTCAAGTTTTAAGGTCATGAAGTGATTTAATGGCTCATTCCACCTAATGTATATACTATAGCTCAGTGGAATGAGACAATTAGGTTGGGAATAGGTTAGAATATGATTCTTGGAGTAGGGGATATCATTTTAGAGTCATGGCATGTAGCCTTGGGTGTGAAAATATGTGATTTTGAGTGAATTTGAGTGGTTTTAGAGTGTGAATGGATGGAATCCTTTGGGCCAATCATTTTTGAGAGTCTTTTGAGCATGTAAAGACATATTATGGTATTTTTTGGGTGTTGTATGTGAGATTTAAGTTTGGGAAGAGTTATTTTCAATAAGGCTCCTTGGAAAACCTAGGTTTGGTGGCTTGAGAGTGAGGGTTTAGTGGATTGGTAGCTTGGTGAGTGGTTGGAGCTCTGAAAATTATGAAATATTAAGGTTGTTAATGTATTTAATGACTATCCATGGTGTTTGAGTTGATTGAAGGTGTTTGGGAAGGTGTCTTTTTGGAAAAGAGGCCTAATTGGCCTAATTGGCCTAATTGCCCCTATAGTATAGTGGGATTTTGGAGAATTTATTTCAAAGGAATCTATGCTAAGTTTGAGATATGTTTAAGGGCATGAAAAAGGGTATCTAAATATGTTGGTACAATTTAGAGAGGTTTTCTTGACCTCGAGTTATGTTTGATAGTCCCTTGGAAGAGGGCTACTAGCTAGTGAAGGCTTAGAGTGAGTTTGTTGCTAAGAATGATTATCTTTCATTTGTGAGTGGTTTAGTTAAGTTTGAATTATGATTTTGATCTTTTTAGATGCCTCTTTAATTGCATTAAAGTTTCTGAAACCTTAAATGCAAGTTTGGGTTTTTTGAAGACCTAGTTCCATGTTGAGTTTTGTGAGTGGCTGGAGAACCAGTCAAAGAGTCGAGTTTATGATCTTGGTACTGATCTATTTGTTTGTGCATGTGGCCCACCTATCTCTTCATCACTATTGACCACCAATTAAAAACATAATTTCATCCAACTCAAACCAATATTTTTCCCTTACAACTCTTTTTCATCAACTCTTCACTATTTCAACCTAGTTTCCTTATAGGTCTCCAACTTGATGTCTTGATAAATATCTTCTAGAGAAGGTTGTATCTTCAAAATAAATTCACCTTTTTAGACACCCATTAGGCCCTCACGAAACATAACTCAAAACCTCAATAGGTCACTTTGGAACAACTCCACTTAAACTGAGTTTCAACACTGCAAAGGGCTCCAATTTGCCCATTTTTACAAAGGGACACTCTTTCTAACTCACTTACAAGACAAAATTATACTAGATAGACCTTAAATTGCCTCCAAAATCACAAATTCTTCAATATCTAATCCAAAACTCTCCTTCTAGAGTCCCATTCCATGAAACCCTCATTTTTCACACAATAGACAAGCATTTATTGAAAAACCCATCTCCAAGCCTCCTGTGATCTTATCACCGCTTTAAAAACCCTTGTTTAAGCCTACACATGCTTAATAATCCTTAATATTATGCTTCCCCCAAACTTCACCCACTTTTACTCTGTAAAACCTCTATTTTCCATTAAAAAATGCACTTTTCTCAATTAGAGCTTCATGCCCAAACATACACATGACCTCCCTAGTCCTTGAAAAAATTCAAAAAAATCAAACCCCATCATATATCACTAAAACCAACTGGTTATAGCCTTCTTAAAAACAAAATTTTCAATATTCTACTTCAACCCATACCTTTTAGGCCTGAATTCATGCATTATATACTCGCTTGTCATTTGAATTGTCATTAGTGAAATTATATAGTTTAAACAGCTTTAAAGAAAAGAACAATGGTAAATTTAAAGTTTAAATACAAAAATGTCATGTTTCACACTACATATTTCATATTGCATTATCATTACATATTGAAATTCAAAAAATATCATAGTTTTATGTTGATAAACATGCGAAAGTGATGCAGAGTAGGGTGGCAAACTCTTAACAAACCAACTACCATTTAATATTCCTTCCAGAAACAAAACACCATTAGACAGTCATGAGCAAGTTACATAAGCACTAAATCAACAATAATCTTCCAAAGAAACACTCACCAACACTCCAAAACTCAAAACCCTCACTTTTGACAAGTTTCAAGGGGGGTTTATTGAAAACCTCACCTCTAGACCTTTTCACACTATTTAAATTCCTTCAACGCCTTCAAATATGTCTTCCCTTGCTTAATTAACTCTTAAAAAGTGTTTTCCACTCTTAACCTCCAATTTGACTCAAAAAACACATTCTTGACAACTAGGCATCATGCACAAACCCCCAAATGGCCACCCCTACTCCTGAAATCATGCACACATACCCCCTACACCTAATTATTCCATTCCACCAAGTTAAAATAGAATACAATGGGTGGAAAATATATTTGGTGGAGAATTTCATGTTGCCCCTATGGAAAAAGCATGAATTTAGGCCTAGGAGGCATAGCTTGAAGTAGTAGATTAAAGCAATAGTTTGGAAGAAGGTTAGAACCTAGTTTTTTTAGTGTTAACAAGTGGATTTTGATGTGATAGAAGGTCTCAAAAGGTAGGGTAGGTCATTTGGATGTTTGGGATTGAAGCCCTAGTTGAACAAAGAGTGAAAATGGGTGAAATTGAGAGGTTTTAAGAAGAAAATGTGTGAGAAATTTGGGGGCAGCATAATTTGAAGCTGAATTAAGTTTGTGTAGGGTGAAAGAAGAGTTTTTGAAAATATTTTGAGGTTGAATGAGGTGTAGAGATGGGTTTTTCAATAAACCCTTGCTGATTTGGTGAAAAATGAAAGAGGGTCTTAGCAAGCGAGTTTTGATTCAGTGGTTGAAGACTTTGTGGTTTTGGAGGTAGATTGAGGATTTTCCAAAGGTATTCTGAGTGGGCAGCAAGATTGAAGGAGATTTCCTTTGTTAAAGTGGGCTAATTGGAGCTCCTTATCGAGCATTCAAGGTCAGTTTGATGGTATGATTCCAAAGTAAATTCAAGGTCAGTTTGGATAGTTGTGGACCTCCCTATCATTACATCACAAAGGACCATATTCATGACTAAAAACATTAAGACACCCTAAGCACTAACTGGTGCAGGGGCACCAAGAGCATTTTATGAAAATGTTGGCAATTGAGGTCTTTTGGTTGTTTATGGGTATTTGAGTATTTGTGTTCAAACAATAAGGTCATTTAGAAAATTTTATGTAGTAAGTCTTTTTATAGGTCTTTAGGTGATTGGAAGGTCTAAGTTGAAAAATATTGCAAAAATTGCAACTTATTGTCAAATGGTGGAAGTTCAAGAGTCATCTTGTTATAGTTCATGAGGAAAGCAGTTGGAAATTGTTTATTCATGTTTAGGCATGGTCCTCTTTCACACCGAAACAAGCGGAATCAGTCTGAGCTACATTCAACTAGTAGAATCCCTTAAGAGTCAAAAGTGAAAAATGGATGCAAACTTCAACATGCTTGTATTTGGACACCGTGACACTTAGAAAATTCTCATCCAAGCCTATGGGATCATGTTGGGCCCCTCTACAATAACCTCTCTCAATTTTTTCTATCTAAGAGGCCTTTTCTCATGGTGGCGAATTCTCGCTTGGGGAAAAAGTTATCAAATGCAAGTAGTTGAAAGTTGCAAAGTGGTGCAAATTTAACTTTGCAAATCATGTGACCAAACAAATTGTTCTAACATGTCTGAGTGGGTACATTTATGGTAGGCATGGTCCTCTTTCACACTTAAACACGCAAAATTTCTTTGAGCCACATTCAATCGACATAATCCCTTAAGAGTCCAAAGTAAACATTAGGTGCAAACTTCAGCATGCTCATACTTAGACACAATGATGCTTAGAAACTTCTCATCTAAACTTATGGGATCATGTTGGGCCTTTCTACAATAAGCTCTCTCAGTTTTTGCTATTTTGGAGGCATTTTTTCATGGTGAGGAATTCTCCTTTGGGGAAAAAATGTCAAATACAAGTAGTTGAAAGTTGTAAAGTGGTGCAAATTTTGTTCTGCTGCTCGTGTGACCAAATGGACTATTTCAACACATTTGGGTGGGTACATTTATGCTAGGCATGGTCCTCTTTTGTACCAAAACACGCAGAATCACTCTGAGCTACATTCAACCAACAAAATCTCTTAAGAGTCCAAAGTGCAAAATGGTTGCAAATTTTAGCATGCTCATATTCAGACACCATGATTCTTAGAAAATTATTGTTTGAGCCTATAGGATTGTGTTGGGATCCTCTACAATAAACTCTCTCGGTTTTCACTATCTCGAAGGCCTTTTCCCATGGTGGCAAATTCTCACTTGGGGAAAAAGTTGTCAAATACTAGTTGAAAGTTGCAAAGTGGTGCAACTTTCATTTTGCAACTCATGTGACCAAACAAACTATTTTGATGTGTCTGATTGGGTATGTTTATGTTAGGCATGGTCCTCTTTCACATTGAAACAACGAAATCGCTCCAAGCTACATTCAAGCGACAAAATCCCTTAAGAGTCAAAAGTGCAAAATAGCTGTCAACTTTAGTATGTGTGTATTCGGACACCGTGACACTTAGAAAATTATCATCTGAGCCTATGGGATTGTGTTGGGCCCCTAAACAATAACCTCTCAATTTTCACTATCTCGGAGGCCTTTTCTCATGGTGGTGAATTCTTGTTTGGAGAAAATTTTGTCAAATGCAAATAGTTGAAAGTTGCAAAGTGGTGCAACTTTCATTCTCCAACTCGTGTGACCAAACATATTGTTTTTATGCATCTGAGTGGGTATATTTATGCTATGCATGGTCCTCTTTCACACTGAAAAATGTGGAATCATTCCGAGCTACATTCAATCTAAAGAATCCCTCAAGAGTCCAAAGTGCAAAATGACTACAAACTTCAGCATGCTCATATTCGAACACCGTGATTCTTATAAAATTATTGTTTGAGCCTATGGGATCATTTTGGGCCCCTCTATAATAACCTCTCTTGGTTTTTTCTATCTCGAAAACCTTTTCTCATGGTGGCAAATTCTTGCTTGAGGAAAAAGTTGTCAAATGCAAGTAGTTGAAAGTTGCACCATGGTGCAACTTTTGTTATGCAACTCATGTGACCAAATAGATTATTTCAACACATTTGGGTGGGTACATTTATGCTAGGCATGGTCCTGTTTCACATTGAAACACACGGAATCGCTCTAAGCTACATACAACCGACAAAATCCCTTAAGAGTCCAATGTGCAAAATGGCTGCAAACTTCAGGATGCTCGTATTTAGACACCATGATGCTTATAAAATTATCATTTAAGTCTATGGGATCATGTTAGGCCCCTCTACAATAACCTCTATCAGTTTTCATTATCTTGAAGGCCTTTTCCTGTGGTGTAAAATTCTCTCTTGGGTAAAAATTGTCAAATGCAAGTAGTTGAGTGTGTAAAAATGACTTTTTAGCCATTCCACCCATTGTATCCTACTATAAATCAATGGACTGGCATAATTAGAAGTAAGTAATATATTTTCATAGTTTTTGGAGCAGGGGAGGTGAGTTAAGTGGTTTGGTGTGATGCCCTAGTTGGCAATTTGACAAGTTTTGGTGAGATTGACTGGTTTAAGAGTGGAAATGGTTGAAATCCTTTGGGGCGGAATTTTGTGAGGGACTTTAAAGCATGCACAGGTTCTTTTAAGAATTTTTTATGCTTTGTAGAGGTTTTATAAGTTGTGGGAATATTGTTTTCAATAAACCCACCTTAAACTTGCTAAAAATGAGGGTTTTGTAAAAGTGGGCTTAAAGGAGCGATTCTCACGTTAAAGATTGTGGATTTGGAGGTTTTGTGGTCTAGTAAATGACTGTCTATAGTTATTTTGGATGGGAAGATATTTTGGAGTATAGTTGCTTTGAAAATTTGGCCTAATTGGCTAGTTAGGACAACGTAGTAGCCCTATTTTTTTGGTGTTGGTCCAAAGTGACCTATTGTGTTTTTGTGATATGTTTTTGAAGGCTTAAAAGGGTGTCTAAAAATGTGAGCGGCTTGAGAGTTGCAGTAATATTTTCAAGAAAAGGTGAAGAAGTTGGGTTTGCAGACCTACAAGACAAATAGTGAAGTTTGAGGAGAATCACCCTTGACAGCGTTTGGAGGAAAAAAGGCTTGGTGTATCAGTTGGATTTGTGTTTAGTTGATTGAATGAATCCCTTCTCTACATCATGCTATTGCTTACTATTATGCTTTGATATATTTTTTCCAAGCATCCATAGCTTGTTTGAAAGACCCTATTTTAGAATTTTAGCCATAGCAATAAGGCAATGAATTGATTGATAAAATGCTTTGGTAGACATGTATGAAATTTTTTGTAGAATAGACAAGGCAGTGAACTGTTTGAAATAAATTCCTCAATTAAATGTGGTCCCATGGTGATGGAATGCCATGACAAGCACATTGAGACCATATTTCTTTGAGGTATTTTTTCAAAAAGTTCACTGACTTGTTTATGTTATTGCTTATTATTATACTTTGATAGATTTTTCCAAGCATCCATAGCTTGTTTGGAAGAACCCATTTTAGGATTTTAGCCATAGCAGAAAGGCAATGAACTGTTTGATAAAATTCTTTGGTAAACATGTACAAAATTTGTGGTAGCATAGACAAGTTAGTGAATTATTTAAAAAAATGCCTCAAAGAAATGTGGTCTCATGGTGATGGAATGCCATGAAAATCCATAGAAATTTTATTGTCATGGAATTCCATCACCATGAGACCACATTTCTTTGAAGAATTTTTTCAAGTTGTTCATTGCCTTGTCTATATTATTTCTTGTTATTATGCTTTGCTAGATTTTTTCCAAGAATCTATAGCTTGTTCGAAAGCACATGTTTTAGGGTTTTATCAATAACAACAAGGCAATTAACTATTTGATATAATGATTGATAGAAATTTATGAGAAATGATAGCAACCAGGGGAGGTCTTGCAACTACACAACACAATTCCACGCAAAAACAACAAATTTCAAGTCATAAGTTCTCAAATACTCTTTATTAGAGCAATCCTTCTTTATGACTTGTAGCATGGAAACTCACTCAATAAGGTATATCTCCTTGGTGTTGTACTTTCAAATCAGGGCCATCAGGGTTTCAAAACACCCATAAAGGTACTCAACAACATACCACAACCACTCAATAGGTTACTTTGATAGAACTCTCTCAAATCAGGCTTTTAAAACTGACTAGGTATCAAATTAGGTCACTTTTACAAAGCGAATCTACCTTAAAATTTCCATTTCACTCAAAATTCAATTGGAAATCTCTCTATAGGTTACCAAACCAAATATTCCACAATTTTTTCTCAGACATCCACCCTCCAAGATACCTAAACTCAAAACCCTCTTTTATAGCCAAAAATCAAGGGTTTTAATGGAAATCAAATTTCCATACGTCAATAAAACTTGAAACCACCTCAAACCAGTCTAAAAACCTCTACACATACTCATTTCAACAAGAAAAAATTCTTCCCCAACCTATTTCACTCATTACCACATCAAAACCTCTCTTTTCCACTTGGAAAACACAATTTTCCACCCTAGGGCTTCATGCCCAACACATTTTCAGGCCTCCCCTGCACTCTCTCAACATTTTGTCACTTGTTTATTGATGTTGCAGTGACATTACACAAGTTACAAGTGCCAAAAAAAGTGGAATGGGTTGAGTTTACATTTTAAAGGCTACAAACCCTTAAAACAGGGTATAAAACTAGTCACAAAGAATTTGCTCAAACTTACACCGAATCCATTGTTGGATGCTCAAATAAAATGTAATAAGTGGCCAGATCACACCTTAAAATTAATTAAAAACATATTTATAGAAAATTATGTAGTTGTATGGGTTGTACAGTCACTGTAAACTCAGAAAATACAAAAAAAGTGGAGAAAAATAGAGTATTATTAATGTTCCAATCTTCCAAATCTTCAAAAATCCAACTTACATCGAAGGTTTCGACCTTATTTATGATTTTTACCTCCAAAATAACTATCCTAATGCCTAAAAATTCCTTTTGAAATGCTATGACCATTTGCCTTCCCTAAAAATGTAATTTTCCAACTTTTTAGCAGCTTTACATCTTTTTTCAATATTTTGCACTTTTTGCAAACTTGACCTTCTAAACACCTAGCTATCAGCTAAAATGACACATTATAGTATAAAATGGTCTCATTGACCTTATTTTAGATAAAATACCTCAAAACCTAAAGCCTACTCCTCAAAATCTTGAATTTACAAATTTTATTCAATAGTGCTCTTGCACCAAAAAATGTGGTAGCATAGAAAAGGTAATGAACTCTTTGAAAAAATGCCTACAAAAAATGAGGTCTCATGCTGATGGAATGCCATGAAAATCAAAATCAATTTGATTTTCATGGAATTCCATCACCTTGATACCACATTTCTTTGAGACATATTTTCAAATAGTTCACTGCCTTATCTATGGCTTGTCATGGCATTCCATCACCACATTTATTTGATGAATTTTTTCAAACAGTTCACTACCTTATCTATGCTATTTCTTACTATTATTTTATGATATATTTCTTTCCAACCATCCATAGCTTGTTTGAAAGCACTTGTTTTAGGATTTTTTCCATAGCAACAAGGCAGTGAATATTTTGACAAGATGCTTTGGTAGACATGTATGAAAAATGTGGTAACATAGACAAGGTAGTGAACTATTTAAAAAAATACCTCAAAGAAATATGGTCTCATAGAATGCCATGATAAGAAAATGCAATTGGCAGCTGCTCCTAGTTATTAGTTATGCAATATGAATTAATTGCATAACTTCTTAGGTTGACTTTGTAGAAACTATACTGTAACTGAAATTTTTTCATCTATCAGCATCTAGTTATTAGATATGCAATGTGAACTAATGCTTTGACTTTGAAACATGTGCAATGCAATTTAATCAATGATTTGAATATAAACTACAAAAATCTATTCTTTACAATTCATTAGTTAAAATATTTATTTTATTTTCTCTATATATCTCTATATTCTATGGAAATACCTTTCAATTTAAAAAAAAATAGTTTTTATCTCTTGTTCTACAATTTTTTACCTTTTTTTAAATATGATTTTTTCCTAATTTTTTCAAAAACTCTTATACTTTTGGTTTGTCGATTTTTTCCCCAAAAGATTTTTGCTGCTATGCATTGGAAGCATGAAGCATACACATGAATACACACAATATACATGAAGTATGCATGTGAATAAGTGAATCATACATGTGAATAAGTGAGGCACAAGTAATTGAAGCTTTCCAAAGGATACAAACCACCAGGAATGGAGCTTATTTACACAATATGCTTTAGATGGAGCTTATTGAGAAATTGAAAGTAATTAATTAAGCACTATATGTAAAAAGAATCCATGCCTACAAAATTCAAGCATACAATTTACATGATACACATGATAACATCATTCTAGAATGGTAGTAGAAAAATAAGATTTTCTTTAATCAAAAAGTTGCAAGGCTATACAATGCTATATATTAATAAAATTATATACAATATATCGAAAAAATCCATACAGGCTTAGTACAAAGGAGCCATATGGACATAAAATGTCATGCATATATCAATAGTACAAAACATATGCTCCAAAATACCACAAGAATACAACAAATGACCCTAATACATAGTCATTTCCATCTACGGGAAGGAAATAGATCCCATGTTGCCTTGAAGATTTGGTAGGATGGAGTGACTATTGGTTCTCTTGTCTTTCAAATATGCTCTCTAGTCCTCCTCTCTTCACTTTGGACCTTCAACTGATACAATAAAAAGTAAAGATGTTAATACATAGAAATTGAATTATGGAATGACATATAACAAAATATAATCACTTACTACATACATATAGTCATCATGCACATTTACAACATTACCATGTCCACAATTTGGAGTGACAACCACCTGTAGCAACCATCAAGATAGAAATTAAACTACATAAAAGCATCTTGAAAATTTTCTATAATAGACCATAAAAGAGTAAATATAATGTCAAATCAACTAATCTATTGCATACCTCTCTCAATGGATCAGAACTAGCTATTGTTGCAGAAACTCTATGGTCCATCATGCCACCAACATCACCAAGGTTGTCTAATGTCATCAACTACAAATAAAAAACATATCTAACATCAATATAAATAAGTTCAGGTAGTCCCTTTATAATTTTCATAAATGAAAGAGTAAATGGTTGGCCTCAATTGAGACTACAATATAGTGCTTATAGATCATAGAATGGTGAAAGTACTAAGTCCACTGGGATAGTCCAAACTCTTTAAAATGCCAAAGTTCAGTGCTCATTGAGGTTCATATTGCATATGCTGATGAACTAATATTAATGAGGGCATGCTGCCAACATAGTGATACTACCTCAATGAATTTCACATGAATGAAGTGAGGATTACTATGTTACTAGCAACTTTCAAAGGGATAATGGAATAAACAATGAATTACGATGTGTCTAGGGTTTTACTATAGCACATGAAGTTGGTTGTTGAGGTGTGCGGTAGTAATGGAGAAGAAAAATTTGGTCAATACTGAGTGGAAGAATATTTATTTATTCTAATGATGTATAGGATAAAATTTGGATGGAGGTGATATAACATAGACAGGATAAAGAGACAAGACCGACAAGGGATAATGGAACATATGGTGAAATAATAGAGGGTATAATGGGATGGGAGTCGAATGCGATAATGGGATATGGGATGGGCTAGAATAGATTAATGGGATGGGCTAGGATGGGATAACAAAATATAACGTTAACTATTAGAGGTTAATGGGATGGGATTAGGAGGGAATAAAGGAACGTAGTGTGAATTAGGGAAAGATAATGGGAAAATACCATGAGGGGCTAATGGAACATAAGGTGAAATAAGAGAGGGTGATGGGATGGGAATAAAAGGGATTAATGGAACATAGGATGGACTAGTATAGATTGATGGGATGGGCTAGGATGGGATAAAAAAATATAGGGTGGATAGTTAGAGGTTAATGGGATACGATTAGTAGGGAATAATGCAACATAGGGTGAATTAGGAGGTTTCTAGGGTTGACTATAGTACACGAAGTGCGAACTCGACCTCTGTGTAGCAATAATAGAGAAGAGTTATCTAGGATGAAACATGGATAAAGATGGTATAACATAGAATGGATAAAGGAACATAGGGTGGAACATAGGGGATCATGGATAATCTAGGGTGAAATAATAATGGGTTTAGATTTGTATACACAAAATTATGAAAAATAGCTAACATTGTTTTACAACACCATTAATGAATAAAGGCTACATGAGTGAAAGTTGCTTGAGGAAATTGTTGATGGATTTTTTTCCACACTTTCCCAACAAAGGTAATGCATAGGTGCATCACCTCTCTTGAAAGGAAATCTCCAACACAAGTTGCTGAAAATTTCCCCAAGGTCTCTCGGGTGTCAAGTCATGACTTGCATGGGTTCGTTCAGTTGATGTTTGTTGTGATCTTGCTGATAATCATAGGGGGGACCTACAAAAGTTAGGTTGGAGGAAATTTGAGTCTGTAAATGGAGTTTTTAAGATGGAAAATTTGTTGTACATTTTATATAGGTTCAAACAACACTCTTGAACTCCATTTTTGATTTGAGATTTGGCTTTACAATGTGCAATGAACTTGAACATAGGTTTGTTATGCCTTGCATAACCACCCCATATTTTTGCCTTGGTCAAAATGGGTCCCCCTTTGTTATTTTTGTACTTAGTTGTTTTTTTTGGAAACAAAGTTTGGAGTCTAGTTTTGCCAATACTTTGTTTTTCTTTGGTTTCTCTGTCAGAATCGGAACCGGAACTGAATTGGGTTCTGAAAGTTCTTTTGAAACTTGTTTTGGTTTCCATCCTGATAGTCTTTTCTTTATGTCTTTTGTTTTGTCTTTAGTGGACCCGGAGCCGAAGTAGGGGTTAACTTAGACTTTACCAAAAATTGCAAAATCATAATCAACTCTGATCCCGCCTCCACTATTTTGACTTTTGGTTTTGGTCTTTGTATTTTTTATTTTTTTTTGTTTAGTTTTGTTATGTCGGTTTGTTGTTTTTCTTTTTGTGTTTGGTTTTGTTTTATGTTTATCTGGCGGACCCGGAACCAGAATTGGAATGAAGTTTAGAAATTTCTCAAAAAGTTTCAAATCAGTTTCTATTTTAGTTCTATCCCCACTATTTTTTTTTATTGTTGACTTTTTGACTAAAGTCGCACTATTGTGAAGTGTTGGTTCACTTTCAGTTCTGACTCCGCCTTAACTGTGTGTTAATGCATTAATGGCAACTAGTTGTGTAGGTAGAAATATTCATATAAGGGTTAAATGAGTCATTATTATCATTATTAAGAGATTGAAGAGCACGAAAGAGCAGCGACAGAGTTTGTTTGAGCGAAAATATTGAAAGAGGAAAAGATTGTTGCGAACAGATTAGTTCAGAAGGTTAGTTGCATTCTTGTGTAGTCAAGGTAGGTTTTCTTATTATTTTTCTTTGTTTTATTTACTGTTGCATGTTTTGTATATACATTTTCCCGTACTCTGAATCATGTCATTTTCAAGTGATTTTTATGTTTCTTGGTGTGCTTGTTTGTTTGGGTCTTGTGTTATTTTGTTTGTCTGGTTGTTTCCTCATTTTTGTTTGCTTTTATTTTTAGTTCTTTCTGTTTTAAGGCATGTTCGCTTTCACGCTCTAGTCGTGATTGCATCGTGCTATTTTGGATTTGTAGTGAGTTAGATTAAGTTTAGGTTTTAAATGGTGTTTTGTTAGAATAGAAGTTTACAGTGAGGTAGATTAGAGATTTACAGTGAGAGATTTATAGTAAGTTAGGGTAAATTGATTCATCATTTTTACTTAGGGTTTCATCATGTTTTGCATTCTAGTAAATGGCAAGGTTTAAAATCCATGCCCTAGTTTTTATTGTGTTTATTAGATTAGGGTTTCGTTCGTCTCTGAAATCACTTTTAAAAAATGATTAAAAAATAATATCTTAGGATTTAGTCATTCCCGATGGTCATATGAGTAAAGTGTTTTAAAGTCTTTCTTTTCATCTAATACGACCTTGGTTTTAGTCATGGAATTATAGGTTAAATTTATAAAAAAATTGATGACATCATGGCCAACCTAGGTGGAGACGGGATCAGAATCGATGTTGAACTTGAGAATTTAGTTTTGCAAAAGGTATCGATTCCATGTTTCATCCCGTGTCTGGCTCCGAGCATAATGAGAAAATATTACTTCAAAATAATGATGACCACATCAGAAGTGAAGGTGGAATGGAAATAGAATATGAAAGAATGAAAATATGAAGAAAACCAAATACATTTCCCATTCCGATCTCGATTTCGATAACCTCCCCGATTCGGACTCCGAGCCCGTTCATTGTTAGTGAAATTTCTATATTAGTTTTTGCTCTGAGTCTGGCAGTGTGGTAAAAGGGACTATTTTGTTTAGGTTTCTACCTGGTTCTGCCTCCGGTGCATATACGAAAGGTATGGTTTTTAAAGCATGTTTTATAATGATATCTAGAGATCTAATTAGAGGTTTTGATTGCAGGAAAGTTGAAAGATGTCAGGAATATCAGGGGAAGCTGCTCAGAGAAACTTGCTTGTAGAAACATCAAAGGTGGTTTCAAAACCAAAGAAGTTAAAGCCAGAACAACTGCCTTATACCTTGAGGTATAATCATGGGAGTCCGATTGTGAAGATGAGCAAGGTGGAATTAGATTGGTCAGATATCACTAATACTAATTTAGGTCAATACAATTTCGAGGAGTGGTATTCAGAAGTATTTGACAAGGATATTACAGTGACTATGGAAAGAATTGTTAGCTCTGGGTTAGCTCATATCACTTTATTTTCTATATCTGTCCAGTGCTCAAAATTAATCATGACAGTAGCCAGTGCTTACAATATTGCTACAAGACTATGCATAGATTCACAAGACAATGTGATTATTAATCTCACTCCTTAAGCATTTCAGAGTATATTTGATGTTCCAGATCCAAAGAACTTAGTGCAATTGAATGAGGCAGAGGCCTTGGAAAAATATAGTAAGTATAAGCAATCGAATAAATCTCACTTGAACAAGAAGTGGCTGACGATAGAAAATAAATCTTTATCCAAGCTTGCAGATCAGCCAAAGAGGGTAGATTTCTATGAAGAAATATCAAGGTTGATCATGATATTGTCTAGGGTGTTTGGGAAGAGGGATACATTTTAATTCAAGGAGTGGATGTTTCATTTTATTCAGACCATTTTGAAAGGTGAACAATAGTTTGATTGGTCAATGATTGTCTCTGATGCCATACATGATCAGTTAACAAGGATCAGAGAAACCAAGTGTTTCTTTATGACCTCTTACATTGTTTATGCAGCAACAAGAGTGGGTGTTTTCCCAGGTTTGAACAGAGTGGGCGTAATGGGAGCCTTGGATGGAAAAAAGAAGGTATGGGAGCACTATGATCAATTATCTTTTCAGGTTGCTCAGACTCATTTCAGAAGAGTCAATGGTGCATTTTCATATCTGGTCATCAATCAATTAAATGGACATGCAAGATACAGGTTAAGTCAAGAAGCCATGGCATTCATTGCTGAATGGGGATGTTGGTACATCCAATACCCCAAATTTACATACTTCAGGTTATTTGGTTTTGAAGGCCATCCACATTTACTTCCAAGGTGCTGCAGTAATAGAATAGTTCTAATGGAATTTGTGTATCAAGCTATCAGAGTTAATGCTAGGTTTGGGATCAAGCATAAAACTGGATGTCATAAATTTCCAATGAAATTGGGTGAATATAGCTGTCAACACTTGAAGGGAGCAAAGGTGGTTTGTAATGAGTTGATACAATTAAAATTGGGATTGTATATAGCTCGGAAGTATTTTGATCCAAAGAAGAAGATGTATTCTTTATTACCTTCAGTGTTCACTAGACATTTCAATTTATTAGAAGACTTTTGGAGTGATAGGCAGGATGAGTATGATTTGAGAAAGAAGAACTATGAAATATTGTCGGTTGCACTCATGGCAGAGCTAGGTATTAAAGAAAATATTCTTGACACTTTGGTGGATGATGGAATTGTATTGGATCCATCATATGAAGCTTTGAACATTAGCACCAAGTGTCTAGATCTGATTGACTGGGATGCTGAAGAAACCATTGATATCAAGAAGATAGGAAGGATAGTGTTGGATAGGAGCATGCAATGGTTAGTACTAAGAACCCAGACTCCTCAAGAACCAGCTCCTAAGAAGGGTAAAGGGTACAAGAGGATTAAAAGGAAGACACCTCCCAAAGAGCCATTGGAATTCTTTCCTCTGGACATTGAAGAAATAGAACTTGAGGTGGTAGATGATGAAGAAGAAACACAAGAAGGAGATGTTCTAGTAGGAGGATCTATTGTCTCAACACCCACATTAGGTGAGTCATCTGTCCAAGCCCCACTTACAAGAAAGAAGATTAAAGAGGTTCAAGAAGGAGCTCTTCATACCATGGCTGAAGCTGCTAAGGGAAAAGAAGTGGAGAAAGAAGTTCTAGAAGTTGAGACAGATTCAAATGAAACTCTGTCAGAAAAGGATTTGCAAGAAAACATGCCTTTAGAGGAGACTATTGAGCAGATTCTGACACAAGAAGAGCAATGGAAAATGTTTGAAGAGGAAAAAAGGAAGTCTAATGCAAGGGATACAGTGGAGAGACAAAAAGAAATGGATGCAAAGGTACAAGCTGATGCTCTACTTCACCAGTAACAATTACAGTCAAAACAAGTTGAAATTAAGGTAGTAGATGATGAAGTAGAGAAGCAAAGGATGCAACGAGAACATGAGCTTAAAGTTAAAGCAGAAAATGACAAGTTAGAGTTGATACAAAAGATACATGATCTTGAGGAGGAGAAAGCAAGAAACCGGAGGGAAAAGGAAATCCTGGTTGCTAGGTTGAAACTTGTAGAGGAAGCTCAACAAAAAGAGGAAGGGGTAGAAAAGATAAGGAAGGAAAAAGAGGCCGAAGAGCTGATTAGGAAACAAAAGGAAGAAGAAGCAGAAGCTGAAAAACTTAAGACTTTGGACGCAAAAAGGTTAGAAAAGGAAAAGCTAGAAGCCTTAGAAAAAGAGAAATTGGAAAGGGAGGCTCTAGAAAGGGAAGCTTTAGAGAAGAAAGAATTAGAAAAGGAAAGGTTGGAAAAGGAAAGAGTAGAGAGAAATCAGTTGGAGGAAGAGAGGTTGAGGAAAGAAGAAGAAGATAAGAAAATACAAGAACAAAAGGATAGAGAAGAGGCTAAAAGACTCGTGAAAATGCATATACTACAAGAACAACAAGGGAAAGTAGGGGTTGAATCCCAATCTCAAGTGAGTATGCAGCTACCTTCTACAGTTATAGCTCCCTCTTCCTCTACGATGACTACTGCTCCAAATGCTCCTACATGGCTAAAATTGAACCTAAAAAAGAGGGCAGTAATACCTTCACAACCTCTCAATTGGGAGGACATGATGAAAGGAATTGAGCAGGAGAGGCCTAAAAAGAAGGCTAAGATTCTACATTCTACCCGACGCACAGACAAAGGAGAAATTATTGCTGTATGTGCCATTGCAATGACAGAAAAGGAGGTAGGGGACATGTAGCTAATAGATTATCAGCTGAGTACGGTCAATTTGGGAAGACCCACTAGAAATCAACAAATGAATTTGATTGATGTGGTGGCTTCAACGACCAAGTCAAGAATGATCAAGGACAAGAAAAAGAAGGATGAGCTTAAAGCTCAATTAGATCAACTACATTTATTCTTGAAGAGTGTCTCTTCTCCAAGATCACAACAGGTAGTAGCCATTGAGACTCCTATTTTGTTAAGCAAAAAGGAGGTAGATGATTTGGTGCAAGTGAAAGGCAAAGCGAAGATGGTAGACCGATGGGTAGACAAGCTAAACTAGGAGGTGGGTGAAGTTTTGGTAGAAGGTTTTGAAGCCTACAAGGACACAAAAGGGTTAGTAAAATAAATGTATCAATACATTGAGGCATCGGAGAAACAAGGAGAAGAGTATAAAGAATATAGTAAGAAGATAGAAAAGGTGAGTGAATTGCCTTTAACAACTCTTCTGGAACAATCCATACTTGAGGAAGACAAAAAGAATTTTGTGGAGAAAACTTCTCATATACTCTGGTTTAGGATTGACTTTTTGTGTAAGCATAAGGATGAAATTCAAGAGACTGTTAATAATTTGACTAAGCAATTGGAAGAGTTAGAAGCGGTTATTGCCAATATTGTAGATATAAATGCATTTACAAAAGAGGGTATGCCTTTGAATGAAATAAAGGAAAAGTGGGATGAAATATTCAAAGGACTTATGAAAAAAGAAGATGATGGTGGAGAGTTGATGTTAGATCGGTTAGTAGAGGTCAAAGAAGAGATAAAAGTTGCTAGAAGAGAGTTGACAAAGGTGAAAAGTATGAGGGAGTTTGTTGCAGCCGAGTTGGATCAAATCAAATTTGAAGATGACTGGATTGATGGGCCAGAGATGGATACTTTATAGCAAGTCTTCACCAGCTACGATGAGTTCATGGCAGATCCAGCTTCACATGCATGAATCCTTACATGCATGTTTTTTATCCTCCTTGCATGTTGCATGCATACAACACTGACAGTCTTGGGGGTGCATGACTTCCTTTTCTTTTCTTCTATCTTCTATTTTTAGTTAAATTGAATATCTAATGTAAGAACTAAAGATCAAATTGATCTGAGTTTCCAAGAAAGTTGTTGTTCCTAAAAAGGTGGATAGCCTAAAATAGAAGTGAAGTTCGAACTTTTTGTATATCTATAAATACCAGATGGGTCTCATATTGTAAAGGTCAGCTAATTGAGAATAGAATTGGCTTACCTAATGCTAGGAGATAGAATTTTGTAGAGTTTTTGTAGAGGTACTTTGTACTTGATCCTTTTATAGTTAATAGAATTTACAAGTTTATGCAATATGGAGTTGGAATTGAGTTGTTTTATTTGATAAGGTTAATAAGTTATAATCCATCTGAATGCCAGTGATTATGCTGAAGTATGATAGTTTCTTCTGTGATGAAAGTCATTAGAAGAAACCAAATTTAAAGATTATCTTGTTAGATTGTCATTGAATTGAAGTTATTAAAATCTATTGATCTATAATCTTGATGATGAATGAAGGTGTGTTGTTTTGAAAGTCCTTGAATTATTTGTGACATGTGATTATGAAGTTAATTAAGCACCTAAAATGTATGCAGTGGTATAGATTACACTATAGATTGTGTCATCTTATGGTTTTCTTGATCTAATTGGAAGAACATTAATTATAGGAAGATATATGTCTGGATGATAGATAAATTTGATTCATACTTACTGGTTTTACCCTTTAATCTATCTTTTTCTTTTGTTTGAAACCCCATTGATTTACCAAAAATAGTTTGATAAGATGAGTCATCACTTGAATCTTTTACCAGCACAGGCCCCTTGAATAGTATAGTTGCATGAACCAATTGAGTGACACCAGACAGTTGAGAACCAACTACCAAGACCTTGGGAGTTAGGTTACTATATGTTGCCTTTCTTTTTCAGGGGAAATAGAGTAGGAATATTCTGTTTTAACGTCGTTTGTGTCATCTTCACCATCAACAAAGTTACTTATTAAAAAAAAGGAAAAAGGGAAGGGAAGAGAGGATTTCCCTGGACCTACAAATATGAATTAATAGTGATCATGGAGGTTTCTACTGTGGATAGCTTCCTTAAAACAAAAATTCACTTAACCATAAATTTCACAGTGTCATGAAATATGTGTTATCTTCTAAGGACTGTAGATGATTTATCATTCATTCACCATGTACATGCATGAACAAAGAAAAGAGTTTAAAGAATATTTGAATTTAAGTCCAGACTAACTTTACACAACCATCTACCAGCAACAAACAACCAAAAGTATGAACTAGGAGGGCATCTACACAGCATAAATCTTCACAACCATAGAACAACATTACTAAATATACCAAAGCTAACTGAAAGTTGTTAGAATCCAAGATCACCTGCATGCAAATGGATACCTGTCACATGCAAAAGACATTTAGAACAAACAAGATCTGTAAACCTCAAAGTGTAAAATGCATTATGAGAATTTCAAATATTACAAAGAGATCAATTCTTATGAAGGAGATCAAGAAACCCTAAAAGGGAAACCCTAAATGAAACCCTAGTGTGCACACTTAATAATTAATAAATAATTATTAATGTGCCTAAGTTTAGCTTAAGCAGCTAGAGGAATAAGTGACTTAATTAATTAACTAGTATGATATAATTAATTAAGCATAATAATTATTACTCTAACACCCCCCCTTAAGATGAACTTAGGAAGAAGCTAAAACACTAGAAGAAGATGCATGCAAGCAAAGATGGGTCCTGGAAACTAGGCCTGATCAGGTACCCATTTACAAATGCAAGAAAGAGGTAGAGGAGGAAAACCTAGTGGGACAAAACCCCCCTACAATGATATGACATGCTGCAAAGAAGCACTGGAAGAACACTGCAGAGTAATACTAGAACAACAATCTAGCAAGCAAGGAAAGATACTTCTGTCTACAAGAAACCATATCGAAATCATAATGATGCAACAGCAGACCCGATGCCACAGAACACTCAAAAAATTCAAACAGGAACAATGCTGGAATCTATGAAGCAACAGTCTATTATTGAATGATGAATCACTGAAGACGAAGTGCAAAGATGCAAGAGGCACACTCCCAACTGCCAAAATATCCAGGTAATCTCCAAAACACCCATCGGGTCAAATCTGGAATAACGAAAAACTTGGGATAGATACAGAAAAAAGTGCATGGACAACAACATAAAGCTCCTCAATACCTTTCCAATGCCGCAAAGATAGTGAAAATAGGAGATCGTGGCAAAAAGTTATGAGCTCGAAAGCATAAAAAGTACATCTGAATTCAACCAGCAATAAATTTAGTAAAATAGGAAAATACTGAAAAATAAACTACACCAAATGAAAGTGCTCAGAACCAGCTTTCCGACGATATCTCGTTTGCCTGATTTTGATACCGTATGCCCAAGTTATACAAAAAAGAAAAAAATTGCTTCTTTAGAGAAAACTAGGGTTAGGAGGGGACAAACACTGCCGTATGGATGCTGATGTCAGCAGTTCATGAGCCTAAAATTGACGGCCATCTGGGAGTCACCGCAAAAATTAGGCCCCCTTGCAAAAATTTTTGGGCCGCTGGTCGCCATATGAGTGTGGGCATAGGGCAAAGGGGCTGGGCGGAGCCCCTGGTTCTCCATGGGACCTTGGCGACAGCGAAGAAGCCCGCAGGGGCTGGCCGAGGGCCCCCGGTCATCCATATGACTAGGGCGAGTCTGTGGGAGCCCGCGGGGGCTGGGCGATGCCAGCGGTGCTACGGTGGAGAAGACCGGCGGTGGTGGAGGGCCGATGGCCGCTAGGTGGCGCGGCAGCGGCGGGAGCCATGTGAACTGGAAGTGCCGACGTGGATCCCTAGAAAATCAACTTTTTTAATTTTTTTTTGATTTTCGTGTCTGCAAACACATGTTGGGGATGTCGTACAACCTCCCCGTCAAATTTTTTTTCCCCCCGAACCAACTTCACCAAAATGGATGATTTGATAGGTGTTTCTAGGGTTTTGGGGTGTTGTGAACGCGATGGCAACGTTCGTTTGAGCCCATAGTGTCCCGAAAATTTGGCTACCCCCAGATCTTTTGAAACATCAAAGTAAATCTGACTAAATCATCTAATTATGAGAGAAGAATCATGAAACATGCAATGAAACTCATAAATCCACCAAATTCAATGTATTTTTATTAAAATTTATGCAACATGCCATTACAACAACTCAAATCTCTCTTGAAAATGAGAGGATACCCCCTATTTATAGTGTCCCAAAACTAGAATGAATGGACAAGATTGATTTACATTTGTGTGGCCTAAATTCATTGTAAACTAAGGTACTACATACCCCCACAATATATACATTTTAAAATACAATTTCGTCCTCATCCCTATTTTGTCTTCTAGTGGCAGCACTATAGCATTTTATCTTTTTTCTTATTACTCTTTTGTTGTAGCTATTCTATAAGAAATTATTCACCAATAATAGGGTTTCCCTCTTTCAAAGCAACATACTCCATGAATTTCAGAATCACCGACTGGAGCTTATCAACTTCTATAATCTCATATCGTAGCAATTATTAACTCCATTCCATGGAATTTTCAATGAGTTTTTCCTAGTTTTCATCATACTGGGCAATGTGGTCCTTGAAAAACTCAGACTAGGTGAAGGATCAAACTGAAAAACTCATGAAATCAATAGTAACCTCACTCGATGTCCCATCTTCTATCCTCTTTTGGAAATGAGGATTTCTCTTCTTTGGATTAACTTGGACAATAGGCACATTGTACCCTATCATTAGCTTCAAGTATTTACTACAATCAGCCCAAACCTCCTTGGCCCAATCAATATCTAGATTTACCTTTTCAAGCACCTATTCCAACCTTTCCTTTCAATTTTCAAAATCTCTTTTAAATATATCCATCAGCCAATGATCATCCTCTTTGAATGCAAACTGATTTTCCCAAATCTTGCTATGTAGTTTGAGGATAGCCTCAATCTTTGGGTAGGGAGACTCATATTTCCTTGGGAAGTCAGTGCAAAGTTTCCCTGTACCCTCAAGAGACTTTAGTACATCTAAGAACTTGTTTGTTGTCCGAAAAACATGATTGATGCCCATGTTTCTAGTATTCAAGACCTGTCGGAACTAGCTCTCCATGGTCTTATCCAAGTTCTTTCTCATTTATATCTTATCTATTTGTTCCTTGGACAATAATTGTAGTGAGGCTGAAGATGTGGTAGGTTGTTCTTCTATTGATGACCATTGTTGGATGTAGGCTGTTAGATTAGCCACCTATGCCTTAAGCTCTTCCTTCAAGATTTTTTCTTGCTCAATTAGATGCACCACCGTGGTGATGGACTCCTGGAGGTGATCTACCTTCTATTCCCTGGTGGCCATTCCCAAGTCAATGGTGGAGATGTTTTAGCTTATTCCTTTTTCTCCCACCACTGGCATAGCTATTTGTACTGCTTTGGATCCAGAGGCATCCATCGCTATCTTTGATATGATTCTAGGTTTCTTCTCCTTCTTAGTGTTAATCTGAGCTCGAGCCAATATAGCCTCCAATCTTGTTTTTGAGTCATTAGGAGTAGGAGATTTCTTCTCCAGTTTCTTTTTTAACCAATTGGGCATTGAGGACTTTCCTTTGGTTGATTCTTGGTCACCCTCCTTTTCATCCTTTCTGATTTCAATAATTTTATCATTTAGAGCCTCTTGCTTTGTCCTTGTATCCTCCTTTTCTTCATTGGAGTCCTGGATGAACACCATGCATTTGATAGGGACTTTGATGGGTAGGCATCCCTTGGGGCTACCTTCCCCTTCAACATATTTTTCTTCTTTTTCTTCATCATGCCCATGCTCCTCAGGCTGGTCAATTTCTGGATACTCATGAGTTTTAGCATCTTCTTTTGGCTTATCTTCTTCCTTTTCTTCTTGTTCACTATGAGGGAGCACCTCTTCACCATGCCTAGGGCTGTAGTCACGTTCCTCTATTGGAGATTTATCACCCTCTATTTTTGTGTTGGCAATCCTTTCTTCAATGATAGGTTGGTTTTTAGCCTCCTCTTCAATATCCTTGAGTTGCTTGGCCAGCTCCTCATCAAGTTCAGGGTCAGCCATTTCTTTGATAATATTTGTATCCAAATTCTCCCCATCATCATCAGATGACTCATAGGAAACTTCATGAATTATTCTATGCTCGTATACAGGGTGCTCATGGTAGTCATTTGCCTCTTCCTCCAAGCTCTTAGCTACCTCCATTTGTTGGTGTCTGTCCAACTCTTCAAATATCTGCATGGTAGCCTCCATCATTGGTGGCTTAGTAGGAGGAGGATGAACTAAGAGATTGGTTATTACTTGGGAAATGGTAGCCTGCACCACCGAGTTTGTGAACATCCCCGAGAGTTCAAATGGTACATTCTGCATATATTTGGAGAAAGACTCCAGAAGGATAAGGGCATGTAGTGCAATCACTACGATAGCAGTTTTAAGAGAAAATGATGGGGACATGTGTTAGGACTGAAAAATTCCATGAAAACCCTAAGATTTTCCCGTTTGAATTTAATATTTTCCATAAAAAACTTAAGGGATTCTCTTCATTTTTACCCTACATTTTCCTATCTTTTCATAATATTTCATTTTCCGCTTTACTCCCATTTAAATTCCCATTCATTTGCTATATTTTCCATTAAAAAATCATTCTTTCCATTTATATATGCCTTGTACCCTTACCGCTACCTTAACATTCACATCCTATGTCACTTACCACTTTACCGTGGCCTCCCACTAAGGGGCTTGCAGTATAGCGGTAGCAGTTTGAAACGAGCATGAAATGTTTACTGTGCTACCACGTGCAATCAATTCATTGATTGCGGTAGCATGGTAAACCATTAGTAACTAGTGAAGGTGGTGGCAAGTGGTCAGAGAAGGTAGCCAAGGTCCTACCGCGGTACCATTGGTGGTCAAACCAGTGGCTGTGGTAGCACAGTGGCAGTAAGTCAACGACGAAGCAACAATTAGGAATCTATACTGCGTTACCACTGGCTATCATTTCATACACTGCGATAATCATAGTAAAGGTTAGTAGAGACAACGAGGTGACATAAAATGTTTGACACCACGATACCGTGGTCGGACAAAAGGAAGCCCGCAGTAGCACAGTAGATGTGGAGATAACTATCGCGATGATCAGAGATGACAGTGGAGGTCGTGGAAAAGTCAAAATACTGCTATACCAGGGGGTACGAACAATGTGACCACGCTAGAGCGGTAGGGATAAAGAAAGCCATGGGGAATAAAGTAAATAGAGGCGAGGGAAATATAAAAGGTATAAAGTGAGAAAATCAAAAGCGAGACTATGTAAAAAACATTTAATTTGCCGATAAGGCAATATAATTAAATGTTTTAATTTTTGCCATGAAATGTGAAGCAGGTGTAACCAAAAATGAATGGCTGCAATGCTTAGAATATACTATATAAAAATTTGTAAAAAGTCACAATGGTTTGAGGAGGGAGATAGTAGAGGATAGAAAGCAGTAGTTAGACTATAGAGGGAGATTTTTCCCAAGAAGGGACTGGGATGGAAATAATGTACAAAATTTTCTTGAAGCAGAAACAATGAAGATTGATGTTTTAAAATGGTGAATTTATCTTTGGTGTTTAGTTGTTGTTTTGCATCAATTTATACTCTTTATTTTGGTTTCCTCCAACTTGAGGTCTTTTAATTATTTAAATCAACATATCAAGCATATTCCCTAATTTATCAAAATATATTCCATTTTGTGTGATTTGATTAATTGGTGTCTGCAAGTCAAAATTAAATTCTCTTAATAAATCATAGTGGTTTTAAGATATATTTGGATAATTAAAGAAGAACCTGATAGAGAAACATTCCAGCACTATTTATGCAAGTCATAGACTTAGCGAATTTTTATGCCAGCCATAGAATTTTCAGAGTGCCTAACAACTATAGTTAAGCCAATAAGAGGAAACACATATAATTTTGACTCCATTTCCCATGTGGATAGAAGGCACTGATCTGCCAAAACCCAGAGATACAAATCCATATCAAACAATTTAATCAAAAAACCATTCATTTGTGTAGTAGGAGTAGGAGTAGTTGTAGTAATTTTATCTGTCCACTTCCCTTTGCCATTGTGGATAGATTGTTTCACTAGGAAATACATCTTAAATCTGCAACATATAGATAGGTGCACCTACCTAGGTTTTGCAGAGCCTAAAGAGCAGAAGGTACAATTGCATCAATTGGCCTTGTTAGTTGGCCAAAAGCATTGTGAGAGCTTGGCAACCTCTCATGGTTCAAACCTGCATTTTTGATACCCAACAAATTGGTGACTCTATTGGGGACATACTCGGAAATAATTTCCAGCCATTCCATTTATAGAGTCAACAAAGATTTCACATTTTGTTTGGAGATTCCGCTGGGGGAAAACCAAAGCAATATCATAATCTATTTCATTTTCCTACCTTTGGAAAAGTAGGTGGTGACTTTGTTTTGATTTGATATATAATGCATAGATATTGTGGAGCAGTAACATTTTTTCAAGATGGTAGAAGAACAAAGAAGACACCAGACAAGGAAAGAATTAGAAGAAATGAAACAACAATTTTTATACTGGGAACAAAAAAACCTATAATTGAAACAACAAATGCTGCAATTGGGACTTGAATTCGACAATGAAGGTAATATGTGCTATTCATAGCAGAACACTTATACACCATAGCCATTACCTCAAATGAATCATCTTTCATTTATTGAAAAAAGATCAATGATCTACCAAAACCCATATGGCCCTCCAAATTTTGTCCCAATTATCAATAAACCACTTAACTTTAGTAATATCCAAGGCTACCCAAATCCTTACCCCTGCGATGAGACATAACTGTTCATGCAGATCCCTAAATTTCATGGAGAATGGAATGAATCAGCTTATGAGCATATGGAACAATTTTGGAATGTCATTGTCAACTTTCAAGTTTATCTAGAGGATGTCATTATGAAATTTTTTTCAAGATCTATGAGGGATGGTGCAAAGGAATGGTTTAGAAAATTTCCTATGCAAAGTATATCTTCATGGGAGGATCTGAAATAAATATTATTGAGCCAATATGAGGACAAAGATGATGAGTATTTACATAATCAAGAAGGAGGTCAAGGTCTCTTAGATGAAATTTTTGACATAAGGAGACACAAAGGAGAATTTGCACACTCTTTACTTAAAAGAATGATGAAAATCCATTTGAAAATACCTTATGATCTTCTGCCTAGTGATCTTGTACTCATTGAGCAATTTATGAGAGTGTATGACCCCGATCCAGTTCATTGGTCTAAGTCATCAGAGTCAACTACTATTGGGGAGTTGGTGTTATGGATACATAGGCATGAGCATGCTAGCAATATCAAATCTGATGACATAAGTAATAGTATGAGTAAAGATGGAGAAATTGATGAAATAATACAGCCAATAAAGGATACATATGCAAGTGAAAATTATGACAATCTATGTGAGGAAGAAGAAGATGATGATATGAGTGGTCAATCATACATATTGGATGAGGAATACAATGATGAAGATGTTCTTGAAGATACACTTCACAAGGAATATGTTGGTGACAAAGCAAGCAAAAATGAGCAAATTGAGCCCTCATTCTTAGACCAACACCATGATGGCACAATTGATGATAAGAAAAAATTCATGGGAGAAAACTTGCATGAGGAAGATGAAGATATAGAAGATATCTCCTCATAAAAAATTGTGATAGTGTGTGTTATAAGGGATCCATTGAATACTAAAATTGTGAGGATGAAGTTATGAGTCCTTAGGAGTAGGAGCTTTCTTCTCTAGTTCCTTTTTTAACCAATTGGGCATTGAGGACTTTCCCTTGGGTGCTTCTTGGTCACCCTCCTTTTCATCCTTTCTGATTTCAATAATTTTATCATTCAAAGCCTCTTGCTTTGTCCTCGTATCCTCCTTTTCTTCAATGGAGTCCTAGATAAACATCATACATTTGATAGGGACTTTGATGGGGAGGAATCCTTTGGGGCTGCCTTCCCCTTCAACATATTTTTCTTCTTTTTCTTCATCATGCCCATGCTCCTTGGGCTGGTCAGTTTCTGGATACTCATGAGTTTCAGCCTCTTCTTCAAGCTTATCTTCTTCCTTTTCTTCTTGTTCACTATGAGGGAGCACCTCCTCACCATGCCTAGGGTTGTGGTCATGTTCCTCTACTGGAGATTTATCACCCTCTATTTCTATGTTGGCAATCATTTCTTTAATGATAGGCTAGTTTTCAACCTCCTCTTCAATATCCTTGAGTTGCTTGGCCAGCTCCTCATCAAGTTCAGGGTCAGCCATTTCTTCAATAATATTTTTATCTAAATTATCACCATCATCACCAAATGACTCATAGGAAACTTCATGAATTATTCTATGCTCATATATAGGGTGCTCATGGTAGTCATCTGCCTCTTCCTCCAAGCTCTTAGCTGCCTCCATTTGTTTTGTCTTTCCAACTCTTCAGAAATCTGCATGGTAGCCTCCATCATTGGTGGCTTAGTAGGAGGAGGATGAACTGAGATATTGGTTATTACTTGGGAAATGGTATCCTGCACCATCGGGTTTGTGAACATCCCTGAGAGTTCAAATGGTACATTCTGCATATATTTGGAGAAAGACTCCAGAAGGATAAGGGCAAGAAGTGCAGTTGCTGCGATAGTGGTTGTAAGAGAAAATGATGGGGACATGGATGATGAGGAAATTGGTGAGGTGGTAGCCAAGGGGGAATCCACCGATATGACCTATGTTGCGAGAGAGGTAGAGACAAGGTGGATAGAGATATCCACCATGGGTGGAGAGGTAGCAACTGTTGTGTGTGGGATGAGCGGGGTGGTGGCATCAACAACAGTGGTTGCAACAGTAGATGAGATAGGTGGAGACTATCACTAATCAGCCTCCATATCTTCTCCCTCATGGAGTGGATCTTCTTGAATTATAGGAATTTTGGTGATGATGCTTGATTTCTTGTGTTTCTTGGAAGGCTCACCTTCTGAGGCCTTTATAGCATACACCTTTGGATTAGATTATTGTTCATCTATCTATTTTCTCTACTTTGAACAAGTAGATGGAGGGGAATTTGATGTTTCTCCTATTGATGTAGTAGCTATTACACCATTAGATCCACTTGGCACACTCTCAAGCCCCTTATATGCTTGGATGAACCCTTTTTGCTTCAATCAAGAAACTTACCCATCAATCCATTCTTTCGTTCGAGCCTCAACGGGCTTGGTGAGAATATCAAGGTTATCAACCTCTTTCTTATTCCAATAAATTAATGGTAATGGTAGATTAGCAATTGCATTAAATTTGGGGTCTATAATAGTGCTCTCATCCTCCTCCATTTGATCTGACACTAGGAACAAGGGTTCACCCTTTTCACAAAGTATGCGGTCATCTACATATAGTGCCTTATCTGCAATTCAAAGTCATATTTATAATTGGCCTAAAAACATTCAATGCTATGAAGATGGGCATACTCTTGTCCTAGTGCTTTCCTGATGTGGCCATAGGGATCCATCTGTGGCCAGACCATGTGGAGCTCGAGATGATACTTAACCAACTCCTTCGCAGAGTTTTGGCCATATTGGGAAGTATAAAGCTTGTACATCCCTTGGTCGAGTGTAAGGGGATAAGGGATCCCCGCTAGATGCTTGCTACTTAGGAGAGTGTGAATATGTCACAACTTCCAAGAAAGTTCTAACAATATTATGTGGTCATTAGGATACTAGGGTAGCTTGTTCGGTCTTTCTAAGAAGCCTTGGGCGCTAATGTATGTAAAATTAGGATACCGGATGAACAAGAAGGCATATTTTTTGAGGAAATCTTGAGCACTATGGGAGACTCTCTCAAACTCACCCCCGAGCAACCTGATGATGTAACTTATGAACGTATCATTCACATTGCAGTAGTCCTTCTTGAAATTTTTGAATTGTAGCTAAGGGTATTTATCATAAACCTTGAGTTCCCTGGCAAGTTCCTCATCTAGGGCTTTGAAAAAACCACTATAATGCCTTTGTGCAGCCAATGAGTATACCAGATAGGATGTCATATAGAATTTGGAAGTTTTCTTGACATTTATGAATTGTTCATGGAGGAAATCATTGATTATTCCTTCCCAATAGAATTGAGCATCCTCCTCTCCATAGAGAATCTGCTCGATGAAGTAGACCATCCACTCTTGAAAATACGCAATGGTGGGGAATCACATTAATCTTCTCAATAGGGTCACTAGATCATGATAGTCTTGAAATAAATCATTGTGAAAGAGCTCCTGAGGAACCTTTGTAGCACTACCCCTCTTTTCCTTGAGCCAATGTTGATTTATGATCTTTTTGTACTTCATGGCGTCTTTGTCCCACATTTCCTTGCATTCTTTGATAGTTGGTAATTCCATCTCCCCAAAGGTAGGGATATGGAAGGTATTTTTTATTCCCTTGGAAGACATGTCGGCCAACATGTTCCCATCTCTATCTACTATTGTTGTAATTTCAAGCTGATATGCCTCCTTGCAAGCCATCACTAGTTTGGGGGCAACCAAAGAGGGAGGGAAACCTACAGCCTTAGCTATCTTACTACTTTTGATTAATCTTGCACTTTTTATTTTAGGGTTGACTTGGATCCTTTGTGTGAATTCATCAATATCCACATGTCCAATAGTAGTGTTAGAGATCTCTTTCCATTTGGTGGTAACTCTGGATTGTAATGGTACCCCTTGGAACCGGTACTTCATTTGGTCCTTGTCCTCTTTCCCAAGAGGGGCCTTGCCTATTTTATTTCCTATATTGCTCCATGACTGCCCCCAAATTTTCTACACCTAATTCCATATATCCTCCACATAGAGGCAAGGTGATCATAATCAATCATGAAAATATAAATGGTTAGCCAAATCCTTGCAAATAATTGTTAGATTAGATAATTCATCATTCAAAAATCTAAAATTTAGTTAAAATTACCATCAGTAGTTCACTAGAAGGATTTTGGATGGTTCGGGCCCAAGAAGTCAAATTTCCCTAGTCAAAATTTTGTTTTGAAGGGCGAATAGGGTAGGGAAATACAAATGGTTTCTCCCGACTTCAGATTTAGATGATTTGAAGTGTTCATGTGTGAGAGGGTCCAATTTAAGCACATGGGTCAATGTTTGTTTCTAGATTGGAAGGCATTTGGATCATCATTGGGACACCCAAAGCCATAAGGAGGGAAAGTTTCTTGGTGTTTGCCGTTTGGAATGGCTTTAGAGAAACGACATTCCGGGGGTAGAGTTCAAGAATCTGGAACCTGTGAGACTAAAGGATGGCTAGTCAATTTTGTAACTTCTTTAGTCATTTGGGTGCTTGGACCGTGAAGGTCAAAAATCTATTGGATGATTGTCATGAGAAATGGTGAGCCATGGACGGAAGTCCGGTGGGAGCAACCTGGTAGACCAGACCCAGGTGTTGATTTTGCCTTTTGTTTGTTTGTTGAATGCTGATGGCAATCAAAGCATCATGGTCTAGAGACTAGAGGGACAGTCTAAGTTTTCTATTTCTTGATGGTCGAAACATGATGAAGTCTTGATGGCAGAAGCCTGAAGGTTGGGGCCCGATGAGGGAAAGGAATTAAGTATTCTCGCCTTTGTTCATGTGGCAGTGAGGATTTTGAGGTTCGGGGACTAGAAGGCAGTTCTCTGATGACCGTTAGAAATGGTTAAATTACAATGGCGGTCCATGAACGGATGTCCACAAATCAAGACTCAAAAGGTACTTGGATGTGACAAGGCGAAGAGCAAGGTGGGCTCTAAGGCATGGGTGAATGGGGCAGAAATTCCATATGAAACGGCGAAAAGGGGATAGCACTCCAGAGGTAGAGTTTTGAGGTGTCAAACCCATGAAGAATCCTGTCATTTAGAGTTATGTTTCAGGTTTAAGGGTGAAGGCAATGGGAAGTCACGGGCCCGGAGATCATTTTTTCTCATTGCGAAGAAAGGCGCAAGGATGAAGTAATTCCTTGTTTGATTTTTAGGGTTTTGGGGGGATTTTATTATCATTTCATCACCTGGGTTTTGTAGCACAATCCTCCCTCTATCGAATTCATACAATCTTAGCCCTTTCTACAAGTTATTTAAGCACGAAATCACAAAAATGTAATGGGAGGGCAGACGACAAACATACCTCAAACAATCGATGAATAAAGCTGGTGAATCCATGAAGAACGGTAAAGAGAACTCTCGAGTGCGAAGGCGGTGAAGGCTGGGAGGTCCCAACTGTTAGAATCCAAGATCACCTGCATGCAAATGGATACCTGTCACATGCAAAAGACATGCAAAACCAAGAAGATGTTCTGCAAACCTCAAAGTGTAAAATGCATTATTAGAATCTCAGTTATTACAAAGAGATCAATCCTTATGAAGGAGATCAAGAAACCCTAAAAGGGAAACCCTAAATGAAACCCTAGTGTGCACACTTAATAATTAATAAATAATTATTAATGCCTAAGTTTAGCTTAAGCAACTAGAGGAATAAGTGACTTAATTAATTAACCAGTATGATGTAATTAATTAAGCGTAATAAAATTATTACTCTAACACCCCCCCTTAAGATGAACTTAGGAAGAAGCTAAAACACTAGAATAAGATGCATGCAAGAAAAGATGGGTCCCGGCAACTAGGCCTGATCAGGTACCCATTTACAAATGCAAGAAAGAGGTAGAGGAGGAAAACCCAGTGGGACAAAACCCCCCTACAATGATATGACATGCTGCAAAGAAGCACTGGAAGAACACTGTAGAGTAACACTGGAACCGCAATCTGGCAAGCAAGGAAAGATACTTCTGTCTACAAGAAACCATATCGGAATCATAATGATGCAACAGCAGACCCGATGCCACGGAACACTCGAAAACTCCAAACGGGAACAACTCTGGAATCTATGAAGCAGCAGTCGATTATTAAATGATGTATCACTGAAAATGAAGTGCAAAGATGCAAGAAGCACTCTCCCAACTGTCAAAATATCCAGGTAATCTCCAAAACACCCATCGGGCCAAATCTGGAATAACGAAAAACTTGTGACAGATACAGAAAAAAGTGCATGGACAGTAACATAGAGCTCCTCAATACCTTTCCAATGCCGCAGAGATAGCGAAAATCGGAGATCGTGGCAAAAAGTTATGAGCTCGACAGCATAAAAAGTACATCTAACTTCAACCAGCAATAAATGCAGTAAAACAGGAAAATATTGAAAAATAAACTGCACCAAATGAAAGTGCTTGGAACCAGCTTTCCGGCGATATCTCGTTTGCCCAATTTCGATACCGTATACCCAAGTTATGCAAAAAAGAAAAAAACTGCTTCTTTAGAGAAAACTAGGGTTAGGAGGGGCAAGGAGAGGCCGTACGGACGCTGACGTCATGCTGACGTCAGCGGTTCACGGGCATAAATTTGACGGCCTGCAGACCGTCGTCACAAAAAATCACCCCTGCAGAAAAATTTCGGCCCCTGGTCACCCATTTGACCGCGGGCGCAGAGCAGGGGGCTGATGCGGAGCAGGTGGTTCTCCATACGACCGGGCGCTGTGGACTGGGAGCCCTCAGGGGCTGAGCATGGTCGGCGGCCGGATGGGGGAGCCACCGGCGGCGGTGGCGGGCCGGTGGCCGCCCGGTGGCCGGCCGGTGGCGGGATCGGTTTAAACTGGAGGCGCCGGCGCAAATCCCGAGATCGGTTTTTCTTGATTTTTTTTCGATTTTCGTGTCTCGGAACGCGTGCTGGGGAGGCCGTACGGCTTCCCTGGCAAAAAATTTTTGCCTCCCAGATCAACTTCACCAAAAACAACCAAACGACAGGCGTTCCTAGGGTTTTGAGGCGCTGCAAACGCAATGGCGATGTCCGTTTGAGCCCATAGTGTGCCGAAAAATTGGCTACCCCCAGATCTTGCAAAAAAGATGCCTGTGGAAACCCTTGCACTTGAAACTCACTGAGAAGCCATATCTTCAGATCACGAACAGGCAGCGGCAGGTCTGGAGCTCTGATACCATGTTAGAATCCAAGATCACCTGCATGCAAATGGATACCTGTCACATGCAAAAGACATGCAAAACCAAGAAGATGTTCTGCAAACCTCAAAGTGTAAAATGCATTATTAGAATCTCAGTTATTACAAAGAGATCAATCCTTATGAAGGAGATCAAGAAACCCTAAAAGGGAAACCCTAAATGAAACCCTAGTGTGCACACTTAATAATTAATAAATAATTATTAATGCGCCTAAGTTTAGCTTAAGCAACTAGAGGAATAAGTGACTTAATTAATTAACCAGTGTGATGTAATTAATTAAGCGTAATAAAATTATTACTCTAACACCAACACTGCTCTGAACTTCTTGACATGTGAAAATGACACGTCGATGGGATTATTTATACCCTTAAGTGAATTTAATGCATCTAATTAATGCAGGTATGATGAGCGAAAAGTTTGGTGAGTTTGAATTTTGGGACAATGGTGGGAGGTCTGAAACTTGGAGGCCGAAAAGCTGTGAGCTCATGGCCATCTGAAACACCAAGTGGAAAATCGATAGCCAAGGAGGGCTCGAGGTCCGATTGTTAGAAAAATGCAGGATGACGACCATTTAGAATGGCGAATCCATGAAGGAATCTTAGGGAAGGAAAGTCAATGGATTGATCCCAGAAATCCTGAAGGATGGTCAGTTTGCAGCACAAGATTGAAATATAAATCAGGGAGTTAGGCTTCGGAAACCAAAAGGATGCAGGCCAAAGGCCATTTAAAAGAGAAAATTCAACAAGGAAATCTAGCAGGGGAAACCCGACAAGCCAGGCCAAGAAGGTTCCATGGCTACCTGCAAAAGTACCAATGGAACTCTGAGAGGATTCAAGACTTAGCAAATTTGAGGGGTTAAAACATGGTCAACTTAGGGTGAAACTTCAAAGGTGCGCTGACCATCGAAGACACCAAAAATGGGGGCACACCTAATGAAGCAGTGACAAAATGACTTGGAAAGGTAAAAGAAAGAGAGGGTCCCCATTCTGAATAGGGCGTGTGTACTAAGGGCACAACAAATGGTGAATCTACGTAGTAAACACTCCTGAGCATTCAAGGATAAGTATTCATTCAAGACCTAGAATCTTTGGTTTTTGCAGATCAAGGGCTAACATCCAAAAGTGAACTAGGAGAACATGATCCTTAATTGAATCGAAACACAAAAATTACCAAAAGTGTGTGTGTAGTGAACTCACTCCTTCCCTTAGGAGTTGTGACAAGAAGTGGCTAATCAAACGAGTAAGCTACATGAATCATCCAACACCAAAAGTAACCTAGACATTTCCCCACTGCTAGTTAGGCATCCATAGCCCCAATGAAGTTGTTGCTATGACCCAATGGATATTTCTCTACTGCCAGCCAAGAATCCATAGCCCTGGTAGAGGTACCCACACACCCATATAGTTGCTTGATTTTAAAACAAACTTTCTTTCTTTTTTAAATATTTTTCTTTCGACACTTTATTATTTTGCTCAACTGTGTAAGCATTGAAGCCTACAATGGGTTTGAGAACCACAGTGATCACTGGAGAGGACTTAATATTTTTCACTTACCATGTTATCATAGCAACTATAGAATGACCCTTAGGAAATAATTAACATGTGTTTTTTGCAAGATCTGAGATGAATGTAACAAGATTTGAGTTCCAAAATAGAGATCAAATGAGGAAGTCCTTCCCAAGCATATATCAGGGACCAATAGTCAAGAATGAATGTTTAGCCAAAGAACACTAACAGTGGGTAGCAAAGTGAACCATTCTTAAAATGAGCATGACCACCACAGCAGGAATGAAATGCCTCTCATCAAAAGAGCAAAATAACTAGGAGACAAGCGAAATAAAGCAGAGGAAAAAAATTGAATGAAAGAAAACCAAAGCAACCTATTATAACCTATATACAAATATTTACAAGGAAAGCTCTACACACTAACTCATTTGATTGCAAAATCTGATGAAAACTTCCAATGATAGCTATATAATCAGATGTATCATCAAGCACTTATGCGAATTTTCATTTTTAAAAATTTTAGCCTCGACGTTCGTTGGAATTTTGACAAATCTTATTTTTTCATCTACGTTTCGAAAAATATCTTTCACCAAAATTTTGAGGGACTTTCAAAGTTAAATTGTGGCTTGGAAATAAATAAAAATGAGCTCGACTATTTATTGCGACAGTGTTTTGCTCGACGATTTTCTTGGGTCAAAAATTAGAAAAACTCAAGAAGATATTGCCAGGTTGAGGGTAGTCATTGTCTTTTTCTAGAATTCATTTGTGAAGTCATATTTGTACTTCCAGGTTTGAAAATCGTATTCTAAAGCAACATCTCATCAGATTTCATTTTTAGTCTTGTGCACTTTCAGAATTTCATTTCCAGATTTTATCCCTGACTTCACAAATTCTTTATAAGGGAATTTTTTATAACCGAAGGAAAATTCTTGATGGATTTGGACAAAGATTATATTTGCAAGGTTTCAATTTTAACCCTAATGATCAATTTTCAATAGATTTGGGAGCCATAAATAGATAATATCAAAGGTGTTGGTTATTTTTTAGTGTAATTAAGTTTATGCTCTAGAAACATAGCATATAAAATCTCAAATAATACTGCCTTACAATACCATCAATATATATTCTAACCCAATACTACTTATCAAATCCTTATATGAACATATTCACCTATAAGTTATAACCTCACTCAAGCAATTTAATTAATTCCTTGAATTAAAGCCAAAATGAGAATTACACACACCATAACAATGAGATGAACAGAATAACCCTTGATCATTTTATTCAAGATAATAATATATTCATACAATGGAGAGACATGAATTTGAAATGAGTAATTTTCATTCAGATGCTAGTTTTTTCTTGAAAATTAAGTACCCATGAAACTAAAACCTACAACAGAATGACACCAAACCTAAGAATAGTATCTTCACTATAATATCAGTCTCTTTACAAATTCGCTCTACAAATTCATTTAGAATCGACCTAAAGATATCTAACTTGCTAACCCATATTTCTGGTCCTGAAATCCTTCTTATAGGGAAAATGAAGGAGCAACAAGCATTGGACTAGAAATACACCTGTCAATGGTCACTTGACCGCCTTATGACATTTCAAAAATTGGTTACAATAGCTGAGTCTCTAGAGAATCTTCTTGTTCATCCCATCCACTGGAGAATAACTGTTGCATTTTCCAAACTTCAAAAACTTGCACCAGAACTACCACTAAGACATAGCCAAAATTTTTTATAACCATAACTGCTGAGTTGTTAACTGTCAGTTGTGGACTCTATCCTATTCTTCTTCAGTTAAGTACTTGTCTACCCATCGTTGATATTCCTCATTCATTGGCCAATTAAAATTTACCACCTCATTTACCTTTGCACTGTAAGGTGTATACTTTACTGCTACTTGATTCACCTCCCTTTCAAAAGATTCCAAAAATGTGCCAGTGTTAATGATTTTATCCATACTACTCACTAGCATGTCATAATCTGAGTCATCATAAATCAATTTGATTTGTGAATTGATGATTTCATCTACCCTGTCCTGCCATTGCTGCAGGGATCTAAGATTTCCTTGGGCATCTACAATATCTGGTAAAGATGTGTCACTCCAGTCATCAAAACTCTTTACCAACTCTTAAATCCTCCTGCTTAAATCATCAGGTAAGGCCTGGAAACCTTGCAGTGACTTCACAAAGTCTTGAGTAGGCCTTAATTTTTGAGGCCTATTAGCTGCATCAAATCTAGAGGTTTTATACATAACATCTAAATCATAGGCCCCAGGGATCCATTTTTCAATTAAAGGAAAAACTAATTCCTGATCCTTGGTTAAATTTTTAATTGAATCCAAAAATAAAGAATATAAAGAATAGATAGATGGAAATATACCATCAATTCTCTCATTCAGGTGCCTCAAAACTATATCTACAACCTCATTTTGCTTAACAACTGCTACCTCCTCACTTGCTTTTAGAGCTGCCTGTAGCTCTGTAATATTTTTAAGAATTTTCATTTTGGTTGGATCTATAGAGTACTCAGCCTTCTCTTCAACTAGCTCTAATGAAGGATAGGGAGTAGGAGTCTAAATGGGAGACCCCAGAGTGGAAACAATTGGAGAAGCTGGGGGCCTTGACCTTGATGTTGAAGGTAAGGCTGAGGTACCTAGAGCACTAGAAGACTCCCCCACATGCCTACACTTCAACCTGTCTACTTAAGTCTGCAACTCAACATTTCTTTGTTGCATTCTACTATATTCTCCAATAATGATATTGTACTTCTCCATCAATTTTTTCTTCTTAGCTTCTTCTCTTTCAGTTATCTTTCGGGCCAATTTGGCCACATTCACAATCAAATTTGTAGCCTCTGTGGTTGAGGTTTTAGAAGCTCTTTTGATAATCAACCCTCCCCTCAAGTTTGAGCTAATATCAGTAATTATTGGCTTTCTACCCTGAGGTGCCAATGCCCAAATAGCCACGGTCTCATACTCTTCACTAAAGGCAGAATCTTGGAGTGTTTCCTTGACCTCTTCCTCGGTGTTCTGCATTGGATGTTTGGACTTCAGGATAGCATTGAATGCTACAACATTTGCTATGTCCCATTCAGGCAAAATCAGAACACCAGCCTGGGTTACCATCTTTCTTCCTTCCTCAAGAGTGATGCTTTTGAATTCATTCATGAGTTCAACCTTCACCTCATCATCATTTTATTGATCAGACGAATCAAGCCTTGATTCTCTTCTCTCCTTGGATTTGGCTTGGTATTCCTCCCACTTCATCCTCCATACTAGTTGCAAGAATACAAGAGTCTTAACAAATGTATCATCATCCAAGAATGCCTTGCATGCTTCCATTCTGGCTTCTTGTACACATTGGCCTTTTACATCCATATCAGATAATACCAATCTAGTTGATCTAGGAGGGGATGGAATACCAACCTACGTATCTTGATTAGTAATAATTATTTCCTCCATCAGAGCATCATGTGTTTCTTCAAGTCTTTGCCTCTTTGGGCTTGGCTCTGATGGTGATAGTGTAGGATCATCCCGAGGTGGAGAGTCCAAATCAATTATTTTTACACCTCCATGTGCTCTGATCTTTGGTCCTGAGTGAGCTGAGGCTTTCATCACCTACTTCCCCTTCTTATCCTCCTCCTCCTCACTACTACTATCATTCAGGCCTCACCTCTGGTCTCTGAATACCGAAATCCAAATCCAAATTGATCTTCTTGGTCATCAGAGTGTTCATGATTTCTCTGAAATTATCCATTAATAAATCAACCTTCTTGTGGAATGGAGTAAACTCCATCAATGGATCATACTTGGGATCCATTTTATGTACTGCAACCAGCAATTTTCCATAGGTAATCCACTTCTCCTTATTCAGCTCTTATTTATTCAAGTCAAATTCATTCCTGATTAAGTCTTCAAGAAAATTAAATTCATGGGAAAACTTCCCACCCTTAATCCATTGCCTGAATAGGAAAATAAACCCTCTGGATCATGTTGTCACCTAGGACCACTCCTCAAGTGAAATTCATCAAATTACTTCCCGAAATGAACCCATCCACCCTTGGAAAAAACAAAATCTAATACAACGGTGTAATCAGGGAAGAGAGTCCCTTTTCCCTTCCCTATCAGGTTGTCATCATGGATAGAACCTATTTTCCACATGACTTCAGAAAACCCCATTCTAGATGGCACATTGAAAGGGATAATATGTGGGGCTCCTTGGAAACCATATACTCTTAAGACAGTGCTGACATGGTACAAAATGATGTCACCCCAGTTGTGACAAACCTTTAAATCTGGATTCCTCTCCTTAGGCCTGAGAAATTCATGAAGATCCTCAGGAACCCTAGGCACATTAACAATTAGTCGAGCCCTAAGCCTGGAAGCAAAGCAATTATCAAATTGCACATAACTAGCGCTTCCCCTATTGTATGATAGGTCTACAGTCCAAACCTGCACTGGTAACCTTTCCCCATTTATGTCCTACCTTAACTCCATCCTTTTTGAAAATAAGTCAACATTCTTATACAAAAACATATACATAAGAAATGAATACCAAAAGAAAGGATTGCTAGTATCTCCAACTTGCAATTTCAGCAATCCATCATGCATCTTTTCTGCTAGAAAAGATGCAAAATCATATATTACAGAGAAATTTGAGTGTTGTATTTGGGCCCCCATGAACATATATGCAATGGGAATAACAGTGTTTGGGCTAAAACCCATAATCTAGTAGAGTGAGTAGAAAGTAGCCAAAAAATGGTTGGCAAAGTATCTTAGCCTGAAAGGCCCCTTGTTGTTGGGACTGATGTAAACTGTAGAACTGTTGCCTTTCCCAGATGAGGAGGAAGCAACTTCAACCTAAACAATGACTTTGATGTTGTGTATTCTTGCTTCGTTTCATTGAGATCATTTTGAACCAAGAATGGAATTGGTTCACTTAAATCAAACACCTATTGGATTTCTTCTTTTCTTATTCTCAACAAGACTCCTCCATCATTATCCCTAATCACCCTAGTGGTAGGGTCATACCATGCTGCCATAGCCCTGAGCAAGTCCATATCGAGGAACACATTCAGCACTACCAACCTCCCCATGTCATATCTCCATGCATTAGAGAAAGGGTGAGGTAAATTGTGTTTCCCATACCAGAGCTTGAACATGTCTAAACCTGTCATAGGAACCCTAGCATCTGCAATGTTATAGTTTTTACATACTAGTCCCTCACCTAGGGTTCTTCCATTCATCAAAACCAAACCCCTCCTTTTATGATTTGTAGATAGTGGTAATTAATCAAGGAAATCATCATACAAATTCCTATGTAGATAATCCACATGGCCGAAGTGTTGCTTCAGTGGTGCCATCTCAAATATAATAGGGTTTCTTTAAAATTCAAACCTTGAATAGACTAGGGCTAGTTAAACAATGAAATTGCAGTAAAACTTTGCAATCTCGCACAATTCAATCAAACCAGTAACCCTACTTTAATAATCAACAAACCCTTTGACCAGCTTATTACAAGTCTTCACAAAACCACAACCAAAGCAATAAAATAGTTCAAAGAACAACTCATGCAATATGCTTTGTGGAAGACCAAATTCTCACTGTGATTACTCAAAAATTTGTTGCTGGCTCTGAAACTAACTTGCAAGGATGCTTGAATGTTGTGTGATGAAATAAGATGAAAGAAACATGATTTATTTCACTTGAGTTGGGACTTTAAATGTCTCATCCGCCATTAAATCTCTCATACATGTCGTGACAACGGCTCCAATCACATTTGATGTGAATTTAAATTCCAACCATCAATCTTTTACTTTCATCAGATCATCAAACGACTACCTTCAAAAGGCTGATGTAATCATCATCTCAGCACTGAGGGCCCACCATAGTATGCAACATCAAAGGAAGTACATGTGGCACTTTCCCATGATTTTGTAATCAATAAACATATTGAATATTTCGATCATGTGATGGCAAGCAACTGTTGATCTCCACCAACGACAATTGTGTTCATCTATATCATTTCATTGGACATAACTGTCGAGCAACTTTTTCACCTCGATTATAACACATCCATTGATTCTAAGCACATGCATCCTTCAACTGCTTTAGTAACCTACTAGATAATGTATTAAAACCTTGATGCATATACTAAAAAAAATTTATTATTCATTCGACACCGCCAGCTAAGACATGTGGAGCTCGCCTGTGATATCATGATCAGTTGAAACTCTATGGTGGGGGCATCATGGGATCGCGGAGAATGGCTAAGATCAACCGATGGTTGATCAATAGTCAATTAAACATTCCCTGCAAAATAAAAAAATTATTAATACAAAGGAAGGGGACACCGCCTAGGCCAACGACAAACGATAGCTTAAGGTTTTTTTGAAACATGAGGCATAGGCCGACCAAAACATAGGAAATAATAAAATCTAGGCAACAAATTTAACTTAGTTATAAAAAGGGGCCCGACCTACATGATGTAATGAGGCAATAGTCGTTTTAACACCCACTCCAAAAAGGTAACGACCAAATAGATTTTACCCAAGGTTTTACAATAGGACATTAGAATTTTTCAGGAAAGCCAAAGTAAAACCTAACCTTAACATCCTCCTAAACAATGTAGTAGACTAGGACAAGGGCGGACATAAAATGGGATTCAAAGAGAAAAATTTGAAGCTTCATCAAAAGGCATAGGGATAGCTACAGAGTCAAATAGTTGTCAAGATTCAGGCCTAGAGAGTTGAATAGAGAATTGGGAATGTTTGATAGTGGATAGTTAGAGCCGTTTAGCTATGATATTTTTGAAGACTACTTCATAAAGATGTATTTTTCCCTTTTCCAAGTTTCAAAAATAGATTTTAGACCTTAGATGCCAATGTCTTAAAAAAGTAGTTATCATATATTTGTTACCTGAAGTTCTTGAATTCATCTTGACTCTATACAAATGTACCTATTTTTTATTTGAACAAGAAATAAATAAAGAAATCAATCTGTAAATATTGTGAGATATTTAGAGCAACAAACTAAAAAATGAGAAAATGAAGGTCAAGGCCTCTCTATTTTTCTTAGTTCATTTAAACTTTTTAGATGCTGCCAAACATCTAGCAAGCTATAACTATCATGAAGATTATATGATTTATATTTGTTTTGTACTTTGGAGTAGTTTAGAAGATGAAATTGTCTCCTCATGAAGTATAAGCTACCATATTCCTTCAAAAGTTGGTACAAGAATCAAAATATGAACCTGTCAAATTGGAAACCAAACTTTTTGTGGTAAGAATAATTGATTCTGACATGAATGGCATGTTGTAACAAATTTATTGTTAGAATCCAAGATCACCTGCATGCAAATGGATACCTGTCACATGCAAAAGAAATTTAGAACAAACAAGATCTGTAAACCTCAAAGTGTAAAATGCATTATGAGAATATCAGTTATTACAAAGAGATCAATCCTTATGAAGGAGAT
The DNA here is from genome assembly GCA_007115665.2 of Sequoiadendron giganteum. Taxonomy (NCBI): domain Eukaryota; kingdom Viridiplantae; phylum Streptophyta; class Pinopsida; order Cupressales; family Cupressaceae; genus Sequoiadendron; species Sequoiadendron giganteum. The sequence continues at coordinate 537,244,190 of CM021104.1, read as the reverse complement.
CAAGAAACCCTAAAAAGGAAACCCTAAATAAAACCCTAGTGTGCACACTTAATAATTAATAAATAATTATTAGTGTGTCTAAATTTAGCTTAAGCAACTAAAGGAATAAGTGACTTAATTAATTAACCAGTATGATATAATTAATTAAGCATAATAACTTATTACTCTAACACCCCCCCTTAAGATGAACTTAGGAAGAAGCTAAAACACTAGAAGAAGATGCATGCAAGAAAAGATGGGTCTTGACAACTAGGCCTGATTAGGTACCCATTTACAAATGCAAGAAATAGGTAGAGGAGGAAAACCCAGTGGGACAAAACCCCCCTACAATGATATGACATGCTACAAAGAAGCACCAGAAGAACACTGTAGAGTAACACTGGAACCACAATCTAGCAAGCAAGGAAAGATACTTCTGTCTACAAGAAACCATATCGGAATCATAATGATGCAACAAAAGACCCGATGCCACGGAACACTCAAAAACTCCAAATGGGAACAACACTAGAATCTATAAGTAGCAGTTGATTATTAAATGATGAATCACTGAAAATGAAGTGCAAAGATGCAAGAGACACTCTCCCAACTGCCAAAATATCAAAGTAATCTCCAAAACACCCATCAGGCCAAATCTGGATTAACAAAAAACCTAAGACACATATAGAAAAGAGTGCATGGATAGTAACATAAAGCTCCTCAATAACTTTCCAACGCTGCAAAGATAGCGAAAATCGGAGATCGTGGCAAAAAGTTATGAGCTCGAAAGCATAAAAAGTAAATCTGACTTCAAACAGTAATAAATGAAGTAAAATAGGAAAATACTGAAAAATAAACTACACCAAATGAAAGTGCTCGGAACCAACTTTCTAGCGATATCTCGTTTGCCCAATTTTGATATCATATGCCCAAGTTATGCAAAAAAGAAAAAAATTGCTTCTTTAAAGAAAACTAGGGTTAGGAGGGGACAAACACCACCATACAGACGCTGACATCAGTGGTTCATGGGCATAAATTTGATGGCCTAGAGGCCATCATTGCAAAAAAGTGCCCCCTTGCAAAAAAATCCGTTGGAGCCCCTGGTCGCTGATATGACCAGGGGCTGGGTGTTGAGTTCGGTCGGGGGCCAGGCGTGGAGCTCCTGGTCCCCCATAAGACCTTGGCCCACGGGAGGAAGCCCTCAGGGGTTGCAATGGTTGGTAGTGGAGTCAATGGCACTGCTTGGGGCCGCCATCAGCGGTGGCGGACCAGTGGCCGCCGGGTGGCCGCTCGGTGGCTGCCGGTGGTGGGAGCCGTTTGAATTGGGGGCACATGCGCGGATCCCGAAAATGGATTTTTTTATTTTTTTATCGATTTTCGTGCCTCGTGAAGCATGCTGGGGAGGCCGTACGGCTTCTCTAGAAATTTTTTTTTTCCTTCCGGACCAACTTGACCAAAATTGATGAAACGAAGAGCGATCTTAGGGTTTTGGGGCACTACAAACATGATGGCGGTGTCCGTTTTGCTCCATGATGCTCCAAAAAATTGGCTACCCCCAGATCTTGCAAAAAAGATGCCTGTGGAAACCCTTGCACTTGAAACTCACTAAGAAGCCATATCTTTAGATCACGAACAGTTAGCGGCAGGTCTAGAGCTCTGATACCATGTTTAATATTATCATAGTGTAATTAAATATTAATTACACTAACACCCCCCATAAGTGCAACTTAGGGAGACTAAAATAAGCATGCACCTAAAACTAAGATGAATGCAAGAAAGCATGAATGGGTCCCGACAACTAGGCCTGATCAGGTACCCATGTACAAATACAATAATGAGGTAGAGAAGGAAAACCCAGTGGGACAACCCCCCCTACAATGAGATGACTGCTGCAAAGAAGCACTGGAAGAACACTATGGAGTAATACTGGAACCACAATCTGGCAAGCAAGGAAAGATACTTCTGTTTACAAAAAACCATATCGGAATCATCATAATGTAACAGCAGACCCGATGCCATGGAATACTCAAAAACACCAAACTGGAACAACCCTGGAATCCATAGAGCAACAGTAGATGATATGATGATGAAAGAATCTAGAAGCCGTGAATTTCAATGTCGATGCCAAACTAAGACTGAAACTCTTCCATGGGAAAAAGTACCATACAGACTCAGGAACAATAACCACAAATTTAGTGGCCCTCAAACTGAGATGGATCTGATGCGGATCACTAACCATAGGCTTTCAATCTAAAGTGTGAACCAAAATGAATCTGGTATGTGTCAAGCTAAGACAAAAATATGGCCAAAAGAAACTAATAAACCAGATTACAACCCATGCGAGTTACCATCAAAACACAATGAAGATTATTATGCAAGAAACCCCCCCGATGGAACTTTATATCAGTTCATTTATTATAATCCCCAATGATTGAAAAAGGAGAGAATGACTAACATGCATAAATGGAAAATGAAAATAGACCTCATATCTGTGTAGAGGACTAAACCAGCTTTCCAACGCCGGAAGAATGGCAAAAAAAGGATCACCGAGTCAAAAGATATGCCCTCTGGAGTGAAAACAACAACATCTGAGTTCAAGGACCTGCAAAATAAATCTGGAGAAAAATATAGAAAAACTAAAAAATTGAATAGATCGGTGCTGGAATCATCTTTCCAATGGTATCTTGTTTGCAAAAAACGGACACCGTACGCAAAAGTTATACCCGATTTCGTGAAAGTGCTCCAGAAAGGCCAATAAGGCCTGCAGGCAGCCCAAGGGGCTAAAACATTTCGGCCGCTGGTCCTGCATGCGACTAGGGGCTGGTGGAAAGAGGCTGGGGTAGAGCCCATGGTTCTCCATATCACCGCCCGGGGTGCTCAGAGGCCGGCTAGGGCTGGGCGCAGGCCGCAGGTTCTCCATATGATTGACGGGTCGATGGAAGGGGCGAAGGTTGGGCTGGCGGCACTAGGTGGCAGAGCCATTGGTGGCGGTGGCTACTAGGTGGCCGCCCAGTGGCGTGGCAGTGGTGGAAACATGCAACCTTGGAGGCATAGGCACAAATCCCAAAAAAAGGAGTTTTTTTGCATTTTTTTCAAAATTTGTGCCTCGAAACGCGTGCTGGGGAGGCCGTACGACTTCCCTGGGAAAAAAAATTTGCCTTCCGGATCAACTTCGCCAAAATCGATGAAACGAAAGGCAATCTTAGGGTTTTTGGCCACTGTGAACGCAATGGTGACCTCTATTTCTACTCAAAATGCTCCAAAAAAATGGTTACTTCTAGAGCTTCCAAAAAATCAGCGAACTTGAAACCCTCATAGATCTGGCAAATGATGACCAAAATCTGCAAAATAAAAGCCAAACCTAACTTTTTCCAGTGCTTTGAATCCAATGGAAAGGCCCAATCTGATCCAAAATTCCACATAGATGAACTCAAGGCATGATACCCTTGAGGAATCTCGAACGAAATTTGCAATGGTTTTCTCCAAAATTTGAGAAGGGGCTGCATGTCAAGGCTCTGATACCATGTTAGAATCTAAGATCACCTGCATGCAGATGGATACCTATCACATGCAAAAAATATTCAGAACAAACAAGATCTGTAAACCTCAAAGTGTAAAATGCATTATGAGAATCTCAGTTATTACAAAGAGATCAATCTTTGTGAAGGAGATCAAGAAACCCTAAATGAAACCTTAGTGTGCACACTTAATAATTAATAAATAATTATTAATGTGCCTAAGTTTAGCTTAAGCAACTAAAGGAATAAGTGACTTAATTAATTAACCAGTATGATATAATTAATTAAGCATAATAACTTATTACTCTAACATTTATTAAGTAATAAAATTTATTTAGTTATTTGAAAATTTGGTGATTTGTGTGTAGATATGCCACCATATGAAACTGAGTGGAAAAGAGCACTCCTTACCTTATCAAGTAATATCCAAGTAAGATGTTATAAAAAATAACTTGTTCTTTTAGTGAAGCTAGTCAACCTACTCATGCTTTTGCATGCTTAGTTTTTTCCTTTTGGATTGAGCTACTTATGATAAATTTTTAACTTTCCTTTCAACCTGTGTATTACCCTCTCAAGTTTTTAACTGGTTAAAAGCAATCTCTTATAAAGGATATAAAATTCCTTAATACTTTAGATTTTCGTTTATGTTAAGGGAGTCATCTAACTATTGTTTATATAATTCAACTTTATTTGAGAGTAAGCATACTTAATCTCTATGTGGTAGATTCAAACACTAAAATGATATCATCCTTATTCAACCATACACTAAATTTTGTCAGATGGATATAATCATTAAGGAAGATGCTTTCATTATTCCTTTAATGGATTGAACTTTCAAAAGAGGCCATCTAATAGTGCTGCCTATTGATATCCAAAGCAAGGATGTGAATAAGACTGATGAATATGTAGGCTATATTGTAAATAAAATTCATAGATCTTTTAACTTTATCAAGACATATAATAGGGTGGTCCATTTCAAATGAAACTCTTTATTATGCCATACTATTTTATTTCCATAATTCATTTGTGAAGTCATATTTGTACTTCCAGGTTCGAAAATCATATTTTAAAGCAACATCTCATCAGATTTCATTTTTAGACTTGTGCATTTTGAGAATTTCATTTCCAGATTTTGTTGTGCAAGTTCAATATTCTGATTTTAGGAGTCTAACAGTTGGAAATCATAGTAAAATCAGAATTTAATAATTTCTGGAATTAGCATTTTAAAGTGTTTTTTGGGGTCATTAACTTCAAACTATCTTCTCTTTTGCAAGGGTGGTTCCATGCCAAATTTTTTTGGAGTAAAATATCATAATTATTAGATTTTGTTACTTGTCTATGATTAAAAATTATTGGAGTGTGAGTTTTATATTTTTTGAAGATCTCAATATTCAAGCTTGGTAAAGAAAAATCATGTCAGATAATATTAGTCCAAAACAAAATGAAGAGTCACTTGATAGATTGTGAGCTAGATTGAAAAGAAAGGGTGATGGGAAATGTTATTGTCCTTGCAATAATTGCAAGGGCTTAAAGATGAGAAGACTTTTAATCACAATAGCTGAGAAACATTGTAGGAAGCATGGTCATGTTGAAGGGGGGCATGGTTTTCGTCCATTGGTAAGTTGTTCATTATATGTGTTTATATTGATTGAATTTGTAAATGTTTATATTGTTTTAACATTTGATATATATATAAAAAATTACTTGATCATGATCATGGTTTATTTATGTCTGTCATTATTATATAGGTGGGGCACCCTAGGGCACATGATATGGATTATCACGGCCTAGAGAATGTGGTTTTGCAAGTGGAGGAACATGAAGCTATGAATATAGAAGATGAAGTTAATGATCCTATGGAAGAAGATGATCATGTGCCAGAAAACACAGTTGAAGAGGATGGTAAAAATACATTGATCCATGACACATGTAGTGGCACAGCTGATCATGTTGATCGAGATGACTTTGATGATGTTCATGATTTACCTGTACTTGAGAAGGCATATGAGCCCCTTTATGAAGGCTCCCAAACAACTCTTCTCTCTGTTGTATTGTTTCTAGTGAACTTGAAGGTTATGAATGGTTTATCCAACATAGCAATCTCACAGATGTTAAGGTATGTCATATATGTCATCTTTTTTCATCTATTTTAATTTTTGTTAGTTCATCTCTAGTAAATAAAGGATGAAGTATGTACCATTAATATTCTTTATATTAAAAAATTATTTTTTGTTGTAGATTTATTGGTGAATTTTTGTTACCACCATCAAATATTTTACCTCGCTCATATTAAGATTTATCTAGCATTATGAAAGATATTGGAATGGAGTATCAAGTAATAGATGCATGTCCCAATGATCATATTATATATCATAAACAACATGAATTTGCAATAGAATGCCCAGAATGTCATATCAATAGATATCAAATAGATCAACTAACATAAAAGGTGCCTCACAAGGTTCTTCGTTATAGTCCCATTATTCCATGTATGCAACAATTATTTAGGTGTGAATGCTTAGTGCAATTTATGGATTACCATGCACAAAATAGAAATGGAGATGGCATTCTTCGAATGCCTACAGATGGTTCTTCATTTAGGGACATGGAGGAAAAATGGCCACACTTTAAAGAAGAACCTCGTAATCTCAGACTTTCATTGGCAGCGAACGGTGTCAATCCATTTGGAGAGTTGAGATCTATTTACTCGATGTGGCTTGTTTTTGTTATCAACAATAACATTCCTCCATGGATGTTAATAAAGAGGGAGCACATAATGTTGGCAATGATTGTTCCAGGTATTTGTATACATAATTTTTCTTTAACGTAGTAGCATCTCATTTGTCTTATTTGTTGCATAATGACTTATATGTGTTTTCATTTAATAGTCATGTACATTAATTAATATATATTGCAGTAAAATGGTTATAATAATTATGTAATGTTTATGTTCATTCAACTAGGTAAGTACCAAATTAAAGATATGAATGTATATATTGAGCCTCTTATCAATGAGTTATTAAAGTTATGGAATGGCGTGACTATGTATAATGTATCTAGACCAATAGGACAAAGAAAATTTGAATTCCATGCAATGCTTGTATGGACAATTCATGATGCCCTAGGGCTAACACATTTTTCTGGTATGTTATAACGTTCGACTGCATGACTTTAACGATATTTAATTTTATGAAGTAGATATCATGCATGTTTTTTAAATAATCTATTCATTATATATAATTATAAAAATTGACATATTTAATCCAATTATATAGGATTTGCAAGTCTTCAAACAAAGGGAAAATTTGCATGTCCAATTTGTGGTCCAAAGATGAAATCTCATCGTTCAACAAGTTTAGGAAAGCAGGTGTTTGATGAGTATAGGAACTTCCTCCATAGAAATCATAAATATCAAACTACTCAAAAAAATCTTTTCAATGGGAAAGAAGAGACTACATCAAAACCACGAAGAATGAAACCTCGCCTATGGAAGTTGGAATATAATAGAATTAATCATCAAGGTTAAATTGGATCAAATTGTTTATTTATCATATATGATATGTTTTGAATTTATATTTTTATATTGTGTTGTGTTTACTCATGTTGTAATTGACAATGATTGTCGTTGTTAATTTGTTTAACTTATATGATTCATGAAGGTCATCAAAGCATTAATGGTCGGCTTCCACAGGGACTAAAAAGTTATCCTAGACAATTGAATAGGTTTCCCTACTATGAGAAGCTACAAACTATGCATTTGTTTGATACAATGCATATTGGAAAGAATATGACATAAACATTATGGAAAATATTGGATAGAAGGCATGAAAAAGAAAAAATTGTCAAAATTTATAGTGACATTCAGGAAGCCAGTCATGCAACAAAAAATATCATTCAATTAAATAGAAATGGAGACCAAATTAATATAAGTTCCCTTCCTTGGTTATTAATGGAGCAGAAAAGCAATGCTATAAAAGAATACATACGAAAAATTTGATTTCCCACAGGATTTGCTGCAAACATGAACAATATCATAACAAAGAAAGGTGAATCTGGGTTAGGGATGAAAAGACATGATTGGAATACCTTCATTAAGGTAATTATTTTGGTATATTATATATATATTTTTATACTGCATGTACTTTTCAGTGTATTATGTTTACTACTTTTGGAAAAATATTAATGAAAAGTTCATTTTATAATTGTTGCAATACGTTCTACCTCTATCTCTCCTAGACAACTTCAAAAACAATGTCAAGCAAGTTATATATGATCTTGGAAAATACATGAGGTAAGTAGCGATATTTTTTCAATTCATTGTATATTTTTGTTAAATATCGTTAATATATTTGTGCCTTGAATCACTTGTAAATGGTTGTCATCTAAAGCAATCCATAAAGAAGATTTAAATTATTGGAAGAGAAAAATTCCTCATCTGATGTGTGATATGAAAAAGTGTCTACCTTCAACATTTTTCAATGCATAAGAACACTACCTCATACACCAAGTTGAGGAGATTGAATTGTGTGGACCTGTACACATAAGGTCAATGTGGATGGTTGAGAGGCACTCGAAGTTTTTGAAGGCTTTGGTTAGACAAAGAGCACATCCTGAGGGTTCTATGGTGGAGGGATATATGGCATACCAGACCATGGTATACATTACTAAATATCTTCCTAAGTTTGTAGCAAAGATCCATGTATATCGCATTTGGGATCCCAACTCCATTAACAAATTCGAAGGGGAGTACTTGATGGGGAAAGGTAGATTGAAGAAAGTGACAGGTAATTATAAGATAGTCATGGAGATTAACTAGAATACATTTTATATTTGGTTTTTATGTATATTGTACTTATTTAATTATTAATCTTCAATATTCATCAATTATAAATTAAGGTCGTATACCGTGGTAATTAACTAATTATACGTCATTTGTGAATTTAAATTTTTTTGATACAGTTGGTCGAGAGTGGGATGCACTACATTTGTACATCACAAAAAATCTTGATTGGATGATGGTATGGATTGAACAATGTCAACAATTCGGTCACGCATTAACATGGGAAGGTGTGGCTTCATTGGTTAAAGAATCTCATTGTAATGGAGATTCCAATGTTACACCAAGGGAAATTGATTTAGCATATGGTTTAAGAGATAAATAGGTACATATAAATATATTAATCACCCATATTATTTAATTATTTTTAATTATATTGATGTTTATATATGTTGAGATTTTTTTCTTTGCATACATTTGGCCAAGAATAAATATGTTTATCAACTGATGATATTGCAATAAGTTTGAGATGTTTGACATATTGCAGGTGAAACACCACAAGGCTATGTGGTGCAATGGTCATAAATTTTGAATCAAAAATTTGGATGACACAAAGAAAACTTATGATTCTAGGATAACTGCAGTCTTCCAGGTGACTAATGTTTCATCTAGAAGCGACATACATCCAGAAGTCTCAGAAAATCAATACTATGGGATTTTGGATGATATACTTGAGTGTGACTTTAAGTCCTTCAAATTAGTTTTGTTTTTTGTCCTATGGTACAAGCTATGATTGAATGAAAATGATCTCGAGAGAACTGCTATTGAACATGATAATGGATTTACCATGGTTAATAAGGTATTTTGAGCCAGCTGGAAATGAACCCTATGTTCTTCCAAGCCAATGTGAGTAGGTATTTTAATCAGAGGTTCCAGGTAAAGAGGGTTGGTCACATGTTGTTAGACATGATCCAAGAGGAAGGCCGGTAAAGTATAATGTGGTGGAAGAAGAAGATACTGAAGAAATAGAAGATGATGTAGACGATGATCATGATCAGCAACTAGTTGATGATGTGGCTAACAAAGATTTCGAAGAGGAGGAACTAGATCATGATGATGTAGGAGTTAATGTTCTTGAATATGATATCTATGTGGATGATGACATTATCAAAACTGATATCAATGATGATAATGATGATATGACCAATCCTTACAATGTTGAATCTAGATCGAATGATATAGACAAAGTGTTGGATGAAGAAGAAGATCAATGCCATTGAAATCTATGAGTTATGTGATTGTATTATCTATTTGATATTAATTTCTTGATAGAATTATATTTGAATTATGTGGTTACATAATTAATTTATGATGTTTTTAATTTTAGTTATATTTGAATTATATTAGAATATGTTCAGTTAACAGACGTAAAAAATAAAATGGATAAACTAAAAGATGAAAAAGTGAAACCAGTGCCTTATTGGGTGTATGGAGTTTAATAAAGATTTGTAAAAGTGTAATCTATGATGGCAATAATTCAAACTATTTGGCACACAGATGTAGTTTATAACTTGTATATGTAATACCCCTCCGTTTTGCTTCTATTTTCATGTTGTTTATGCTTTGCTTGGATTACAGCTACTGAGATACTGGACATATTTTATTATGATATTTTGATCGCTACTCTTGAGCGACAAACTATTACTGTGATGAGATTATCTGATTTGATTTTACATGCTTTGATGAATGAATGTTTCCAGTAGAATTATCATGTGATTATTTATGAAACTATTGTTATGATGTTAGTGTCAGTCTTTGATGAGTGTATTGGTGAAGGAGACGGAATTGCATCACTCGCTTGTGAGCGCCCTGCGATTCCGAGATTTCTTCTTCACGGTGTGAATTATATACTGCATATATTATGTTGATTATTTGATTACAAGTTGCACGTACATGACATCGACTCCACCTGGTTCCACAGGTTTGAGCGTGTCGATCCAATGGTTAAGTTGAATGGGAGATAGTAACTTGGTAACATGTGTCAGGTCTACACCCTAGCCTTAGTGTGTCATCAGCTCTGATGTTGGAGTCATGTTAGATCTTATTGGATGCTTTTGTAATGTTTCAAAATGTGTTAACCCTTTCAATTGGTCTTTTGAATATTGCTTTGGCTGGAAGAAATGGTTATTTTATAGTATTTTATATTATGCTCTTTGGTTACATTTAAATAGATTATGGAAATTAAACTTAAATTATTTATTTAATTAAATTTAAATCTCAAGGGATTAAATTTAATTATTAAATAATTGTAAGTAGGCTTATTAAAGTTGAATTATTTAATTTACCAAATGTAGATCTCATGGAGTTGGATTAAATTATTAAATAATTGAAAATATGTTAGTTTGTTGAAATAATTATTTAATTAGATATAAATCTCTAAGGATTAAATTTAATTAATATAGAATTGTAAGTTAATTAAAGTTAAATTGTTTATTTAATTAAATTTAAATCTCTTGGGTTTGAATTTAGTTATTAGATAAGTTATAATAATTATGTAATTGTATTTGATTGTAAAGTTGAAATTAAATCAAAAAGGGAATATTGAGAAATTAGAATTTTAATTAAAAGTCAAAAGTTAGGGCCTTTGAAAAAAGGGGAAATGAAATTATCTTGTAAATTCAACTCTTGCATTTGAAAGTGAATTAGGGTTACATTAGGTTATTTTGGGAATTGTTGTTTTATAAGTTTAGGGCAGAAAAATTTGGGGATTCTTCTTGCTTCATTTTTTGGACAGGCAGGAAATTTGTTGGAGAAATTTTGATGAAAGTTTAGGAAAGTAATTTCTGGTTGAGGAATTAAATTGAAAAGGGAGAGAAATTCTGTGAAGAAGGTGGAGCTAGTAGATTGAAGCTTGCTGGAAATTTCTTGGCATTATGGGAAAAGAATTGTGAAGAGCTCAAAGGAGAGTTTGCATCAATAAACTTGGTGGCTGCAAATAACCAGGTTTTCTTTTATTTTCTTGTTTTATTGCTCCTAGTTTAATCTATTTTGTTTAAATGAGAAGAAATTTGCAAATGGGGGGGATTTTCTTGAAACCCTAGGTTAAACTCCAATAGTTTGATTTTCAGATTTAATTGTTTTTAAAATGCAAACCCTTTTAGAAAAAATGGGGGAAGAGAAAACCAGGTCATTGTATCAATCTTCTTCTGTTTAGAATTTTGAAAACACAAAGGAAAAGGAATGGTTTCATTTGTTATTCTGAATTTAATCTTTGTTTGGAAAGGTTTCAATGGTTGCAAAGAAATTATTTTCTGGTTGTTTATATATTATTTCTTCGATTACTCTAGTAAAAGAATTTCTGGAAAAAAAAATTACATATATAATAATATATATTGCATATACCATTTCTAGAAATGATATATGCAATTTATATTTATTATATATATAAAAATTTTATAGTTTTAAACTGTGTTGAATAGTTTTATTTTGGCCGTGTACGGCCTGAGAAGAATCGTACCCTGCGTACGAAATATTCCATGCGAATATTTTTATTTATGAAAAAAAAACATTTTTGATTTTGTGGTGGGGGGGGTTCGACCCCCCACCTTTTTGTGGATTGCACAGTGGGTACGCAGTACCCTCTGGGCAGTGCGCCACCCGCATGGGGGACGCACTGTCCAATGGAGACCGCGGCCCCCTGTTGTGTATGCCGGCCGCTGTACGTAATGTACAGTCGGCTCAGGCGATGGATGGGACTGCGGACAGTCTGCGGGTACCGGCGGTACCGTCCGTTGGATGAAGTACCGTCCGGACCCGCCATTAATTTTTTCTTTAATTTTTGTTTTTTGTTTATTTTAATTTTTATGAATTAAATTTATTACTTTTCATTTTTATTTTTTTTATTTTGTTTTATTTTAATTCGGTTTTAAATTTTAATTTTATTTTTAGTATGATTTTTTTTATATATATGATATTTAATTTATATATATATTATATGTAATTTTTTTTATATTATATATGAATATATATATATAATATTTAATATACATATGTATATATATAGAGAATTTAATTTAATATTATATATATGGTATATTTAATTTTATTTAAAGATTCTTCTTGTGTAATTGATTTCGTTCTGGTTAAGATAAAAGTATTGGTTTTAATAGTGCTTAGTAAATTTTAATATGAGGTGTTCTTTGGTAAATATGGATTTAATACCTTATTAAAATAGGATTGCATAATAATGTGGATAAACAATTTTGGTTAGGTCTAGTATTACTCATGATTAGAATATGTTGTGAAAAATAGTTATTTTATGGAAAAATTACTGTTTCAAATGTAAACTTAGAATGACATTATTTTATTTGCTGCGAAACACACTAGATAGGAACATGGTTTTAGAATAACCAAATGTAGTATTTCCATTTCCAATGCGTGAGTTCATTGATGTATTTTGTAATGGGTATTTGTGAATGATTATTGAGTAGTTGGATTGTAAAGTCTTCCAGTTAAACGTGGGTCATTCCCTTGTTAAAGTATTGTTTTGTTTTCCCTTGGGTAGTGTTACAATTATCTTGTGTCCTCCTAGTGTTGGAGTGGATTTCTTTGTGGTTGCCTCCTAGGATAGGAGAAAGCATGTTGGTTCAGTTCTGTAACACTTGAGTAATCGTTGGAGTTAGTCTTTGTAGTGTGTTATCCAATTAGAAGAGTGGCTTTTGTTAGGGGCCGAAGCCCAAAGAGGTAAACCGGGAAACCTTCAGAAGTGATTTTAACAACTGAGAACTAAAGTAAATATACCTAGCAAATTAGGATGTAGTTCACATTAACCAAGATAAGTTAACCTCACTCACATGCACAAGGGTTTGTTTAGACTTGGGGTGGGTGAAGGCCTGAAATGGCAAGATCACTATCTCGTCCCTATGAGAGGTAGTTGATTCCGCTTGAGTTAGTATGAGTGCTGGGATTCAGTTGAGGCCACCAGGATTTCCGGAGCCTATGAAGAATGCCCAGAGGATATCTCATGACAAACCTTGGGATGACACTCTGTCTAGGATAACACCATGTTTATGTTGTGCGTATGTTTTCTTTAGCACAGTTGATTATATTATGTCTGGAAGCAATGTAACCACGATTAGAGTTTTGACTTTATTGTGCATATGTGTGGTTGAGTCAGTTTATATCAGTATGAGTCTACCTTTGGTTTGAGGTGGTAGGTTTCTCGTCCATGTTACTTGGTTACTATCTCCTAGCATGGGGGTTGGTCCTTCGGGTACCACATGGTTGGGTGGAACATGCACCATAACCATTGGGTCCCCTTGATCTTCAGCACTTGGTGGCGAGACTTCTTGATGGACATCTCACTTGTCTTGCTTTTGGATTCTTGTATTTTGTATCTCATAATGTAATGATTTTGTTTTACCCCTCTTGTGTATGAGGTGGACCTTGTAATAATCAGGCTTATGTATTTGTACTCATTCCAGGAATGAGGATTGTAATAGATCCTTTGTAATTGATTTATGTAAATGAATGCTTTATCATATCTCGTTTCTTTCTATGATGTTGAATGTTTTACTTGGGTTATTTACTTTCAATGTATTTTAAATAATGTATGTTATTGGGGTTTAAGTAATCTCAGTTATGTAACCCTAGGGGAGGTTGTCAATTTAGTTGAACATGTGGGTTTAATTCACTTCTTTTACTTCTTTTAAAAAAAAAAATTTAGTACGCTTGTTTAGTGAATTGAAACTTCCTCTAGGGTTGTATGGCGGGGCATTACAGTATAAATGTGCAAGTAAATGACTGACAAACTCTACTTGAGATAGAATGACAATCCTAGTTATGTGATTCTTCTTATTGATCCAATTAATACTCTTCAGTTACTGTGATTGACTAGAAGGGTTTAATCTTTACTTGAAAGAACCAAATAATCACATCACACAAATACATCAAATGTGTATCGATAAAATGAATATATATATTCTTGATATATCAATTTAAACAATAGAAAAGCATCAAAATGGAGACAACCAGATAACTGTATAATTCCACAAACAACTGATACCAAAATTAAGCCACATGTTCAAACATCTTCATAACTTCATCAAAATTCATACATGCATTTGAGTCTTTTAAAGGAAATTTTCATTGCAAACTATCTACTATATCTTTCTCCTATCCGCCTATATCTATTTTACATTATAAAACATATATAAATATATCAAAATTGTGAAAGCACGCATCCTTTCAGAAATGTCTTTTGCTTAACAACATTAAAAAACTAGAAATTATGCTCTATTAAGCCATAAATAGATGTTTGATAGATAATCTCGATAAGCTGGCTGCTTGTGTGTATCAACAACATCCAGCACATTCCTTATGACTATCTCCATTTCAAACATCTTCTCATTTTGTTCACATGCCCCATCCATTGTTAAATCATTTCTTGTGGTTGTCTCCAAAATTGTTTGCATCATCGTCTCACATTACTTCATCCATCTATATTTTCCCTTTAGATTCCCTCCATCTTCTAATAGCATTGGTACTCCCATTTTTGTGACATTGATCATCCCCTGCTCATCACCTTGCAATTCATCATGGAAGTCTTTATGTTTTTTCATAAAATGGTTTCTAGTATCAATCGGTATGTTATCAGGAGCATCCCTTTGGTTTATTTCTTGGAACTTGTCTCGGATCCTACCATCTATCCTATTGCATTCTTGTAGTGCAGTAAAATTGTTTGAATGTGTTCCCCATAGCTTACTCAACCAAGTCATTAAGTTGGTATGCCTCTTCCTTATTATTGTAGTGAGTGCATCACATTTACCTCATGAGTACACTTTTGATTCTTCCCAGTGGTCTCTTGCCTGGGAGCTTTCACCATGAGTCAATTGCTTTGTGGATCCCAACATGATTCCCATCATGTCCTTCAAGTGATCAATTTGTCTGAGTAGTCTCTCGTTATTAATCTTATACATTTCTTTTTCCTTGATTAGCTTTTGGATTTGGTCTTTATTTAATTTGGCCACATTAATGCCAATTTTTGTTGTAGCTATTAGATCAACCTCACCAAATTTTAAAGTCATTACATGTCCAAAATCCTTTTTAGTATCAATTACAACAAATTTCTTGTGTGGAGGATATAGGGTCCATATCATAAGTGATCCATCATCTGGGTTATACTTAGATCCTACATAGATCTCTGTTACCCCCTAAGGAGTGAGTTTATGTGTGGCATTACTATTATTCAGAAAACTATCAAAAACCAAAGAAAAGTTTAAATCCAACCCAGGAAAGATCATGAAATGTGCATCTTCTAATAATTTCCTTCCTTTGTCAAGGGTCATCCTCTTCATTTCTTCTTCCACACTTGATTTTAAGTTATTCAATAGTTGTTCCTCATTACTTGGTGTAATATTCTCCATTGATTCCCTTATTAATTTTCCTTTTATATTGCACAAAAAGATTTTAAATTCTGAGGTTTTAATGAATTCATCATCAACCACAAATTATTTATATGCTATATGCCTTGTGTTAGTAGTTGCACTCCCTTCAACATCTGGTTCCCTGGTAACATACTTGTAGTCTTGAGTTCTCAATCTAGAAATTTTATCAATTGTACTACTAGGCCTACCATCACCAGATGCCTCTTCATCAGAAGATAATAGTTTTGTATCTTGCAATCCCCTGTTATACTCATCAAGAAAAAATTTCGGCCTCCTTTGATTCGAAATTCCTGATCAAGTCATCATACAGATAGGGTATGTGATTTTATCCTCCCAAGTTCATTTTGTTTTTTGGAAAAATAAATCTACCCTTCTAGATCAAATCCTTTTCGCAGTGGACCCTTCTTCATGTTGTATTGCAGAAATATGTTGAGAACCATGTCATATCCATCCCTTGCTAGTACAGTGAAATCACCGAAGCATAATGTACTAGGCATAAATGCCTACTTTTCAAAAGAACTCAGATTCATAACATCTGAAAAGTCCAATTTCCTAGCAATCTCCAAATATGCAATCCTATCAGGCACCTTCTTGGGTAGAATGAAGGGTCCATCTTCAAATCCATATACTCTTATCATGGTCAAATCTTCTAGACAATACCAGTCTTCCCAATTATGGTTGACAGGTCCATTGAAATCCTTAGGCCTTAAAAACCTTTTTATTTCATCAGACAATGAGTATTCACAATGATGATTGTAAAATCTGTACAGTGGTTTCACAAAAAACTCTTCAAAATGTAGATAACAAGAATTAGCAAATCTGCAATCCCAGGTGGTAGTCCAGAGTTGTACTGGTAATAAGCTTCCTTCCTTATCAAATTGTACAACCCTCAGATTTTCAGGCCACATCTACAATTCTTGTCCATAATAAAGTATCATATGCATTAGGATTGAATAAGCATCCAAGTGCAAGATAGGAGCTCCACTTTTTAATGCCATCAATCCTGAATCAATTACTTTAAAGATGTGTGAAGCATAATAAAAAAACCTTGAATTGTGACATTGGATGTCCACTGGAATTACCATGGGTAAAATTGACATGTGCTCATGAGCCTCCATTCCCAGCACTTGACACATTAAAAAATATGTGTACCTCATGTAGGGTTCAAACAAATCAACATGGAATGGGGGACCATCATTGTCATTCAATGGAATTGAAACACCATCTTTCTTAGACCTATGTAGTGGCAACCTCCAACCCTTGTACAAAATATCCATCCTCCAAAATTCTTTTTCCAGCTCTTCAGGTACAATTTTTTCACCACACACTTCCTCTAGGTTAAAAACCTCATAGATGGTACCTTCAGATACATGTATAAATAGTTTACCTGATGGATCACAAATAGCTTTACATTTTGGATTATAATTGGCAACAAGAATTTTCACCAATTCTACATTTATAAATACATTGGGGAAGACTAGTTTCCCTAGGTTTAACTTCCAAGGATTGCACACTGGTTTGTATTGGTTCCTTTGTTGGTAATGAAAAATAAATAATTCATATCCCCTAATTGAGGTCCATATGTCTTGTATATGCTTGCACTTATCATCTAACTTTTCCACTTCTACCCTAAGTTGTGCAGATTGCCTAGCCTTAGGTCTTGAGCCAGGCAATTGATCAATTAAGTCCCTATTTAACTTCCTCTCAACTACCCCTAGTTCCTTCTCTACTTCAATTTTTTGCTTTTTTCCTCTAAGGTTTTTACACTCACTCTGTTTCCTACCTTTTTCTTTTCCTGAGCTAGTGCTTTCCATTTTATGAATCACAAAACCATAAATTTAATTGTAGGGAACTTACGAGTTTATTTAGAATTCTTTGACCACAAGATCCTTTGGCCCTTCATCTGTTCCTCTGCTGCTAACTTTGCAAAATTCACCTTCAATTTCTTTTCTCAATTCAAGAAATCATCGACACATTTGGTAGTAATACTGCCATTAACGTCCTAGCTTTGAAGATGAGCGTAGCTGATATTCGAATTTACCCACTCTCACATCAAATGTTCTATCAACAAGAATATTTAAACTTTGGGCGATCCTTTTATTCAGGCTTGACTAACATTCATTAAACATTCTTTTTGTGGGGGAGACATTACATTGATATCACATAATCTATCCATTTGATTCATATAAATGTTGCCAAGATTGACCCCGATGAATATCTTGATTTGTTTGTCTTCATCAGCAAGACATGGTATATCGCTAAGACATTCAATAATTTTGTCGATGTTAAAAAACTCCCTGATGATTATTCCTTCGATCTCAAGTATGTCACCAAGACTCCTTCGGATGTAATCTTATTGGCATGACATAGTGGGTTAGGAGGACATTTTGAACTCATTCTAATAGCATTTGTCTTGGTGATAGTATGTTTCTTTGTTTTGTCAGAAACACAAGATGAGTGTTTTGGTGATGATATTTCATCGATGAGACAAATGCACTCGGCCTGACTCAGGGATCTTACTCTGATGGCATTGGTCTGGCCGATACAACTCCTTGTGCTTTGATGGGTGAGACAAGAAAAGTTAGTTGTCAATGGAACTTCATCAGTGAGACCTATATGTTCGGTATGACCTTTTCATTTCACCCCGATGGAACTTGTCTTGTCGATGATATGGGTTATTTGAATACTAGATTTTGGAGGTTTTCATGATATCAAATGGTCAAGAATGTTGTGATCATATGTGATGAGTGTAGAATTTTGTGTGTTGTCACTTGTAATTAATCTATTTGATTATTTTGAGTCTTTTTAGTTTTTGCATATCATCATAGTTAATAAATTTAAAACTTATCAACTTCAAATATTTTATATTTTTAAAATTAGAATTTAGTTTAGTTTTACAATATAAAAAAGTTTGTATGTAAAAATGAAAAAAAAATACAATATAAAGAATACTTTTAAATTTAAATTTTAGTATTTGATTGTTCAATTATTTAAAAAGGAACATGTACTTATATTTAATATTTAATTCATTTATATTACATAATCATTATAATTTAATTAATTATGAATTTAGTAATTAAATAATAAATATTCTATGAATTTTAGAAAATAGAATTTAGTTTAATTTTAAAATAAAATTCAAGTTTTGCAAATATTGTGTTGATTTGATTATTTATTTGCTTTATGATTGATTATTCAAATCAAGAATAATGCAATTCAACTCAAAAATATAAAAATAAGAATGTAAAACATTTTATTATTTTTTGAGGTTAGAATTTATTATGATTTTAGAAAATGAAATCACTTGGATGGAAAGAAATAAAAAAAGTTTCTTTTATATATATTTTTATTTCTGAATTTATTCTCAAATTATAATTAATTATTGTTGAATTATTTTGAAAATAATATTTAGTTTTATTTAATTATAATGCTAATAGTACTTAATTTCACATACAAATAAAAATATATACTAACTTTTCTTTGTTTAATATATTTATCATTGATGTCAAATTTATAAATTAATATCAAGAAATAAATAACCTTAACCCCAAGATTTATCCTAGAACTCTAATTGAACCCTAAACCTAACCCTAATTCAACCATAAAAATAGGATTTAATTACGGTTAGGGTTAGAGTGAGAATTTAATTATGGTTGGTGTTAGGGTTAGAATTAGGGTTAGGGTTAGGATTCAATTACAATTATAGTTAGGCTCAAATTTATAAGCCAGTATTAAGATATTCACAACTCTAACCCTAACCTAACCTTAATCTCCATCCTAGAATGCTAATTAAACCCTAATTGAATTGTAACAATAAAGTTCAATGAGAGTTAGGGTTAGGGTTTAAGTAGGTTTATGGTTGGAATTAGGGTTTAGTTACCTGGTTAGGGATAACATTGAATCAATTTTATGATTGGGGTCAAGTTCAAGTTATAGTTAGGGTTTAGTTAGGCTTATTTTGGTTAATTTTACAATTGAGGTTTAACTAGAATCCTAATTGAACCCTAATTTAATCCCAACAACAAGGTTCAGTTAGAGTTAGTGATTGAGTTCAATTAGGATTATGGTTGGAATTAGGGTTCAATTAGGGTTAGGGTTAGCATTCAATTAGTGTTATGATTAAGATCAAGTTCAAGTTACAATTAGGGTTCAATTAGGATTATTATAGTTAAATTTACAATTAAGGTTTAATTAGAGCTAGTTTTATGGTTCATTAAGATTTCATTAAGATTTAATTAGGATTATTATTACTATTTAATTAGGGTTAGGGTTAATGTTAAGTTAGGATTAAAATTATTAATCCAAAATAAAACTTGGAGCTAAGGTTAGGGTAAAATAAGGGTATAATAATATTGGTTACTTTTTAAGTCATGACCATGCTAGATGCCAATTTGGTTTAAAAGGCCCCTTGTCGAAGCCCACACAAAATTTATTTCTATATACCTTATATATTGTTCAGATTTTTTATCATTGTGTTTGACCTCATGAGAATGCTTCAAAGTAAAGTACACCTTGCAAATCCACCTACACCTAGAGAACCATTCAATCTCTCAAAATTTGACTATTCAATCTCTCAAAATTTGACTGTTATTCCAGAATGATTATAAAATTGGAACAGTTGAATTGGATATGTCCAAAGCCTTTGATAAGTTGACTTGGTAACTTCTATACTATATATACATGTTGTGAACTTCAACCAAGGGAGTACTAATTGCATAATGAATTGTATTCTTTTTCAATTTGATTAATCATCCCCCATAGGTTCTTCTTCACCAAGTAGGGGATTATCTTAAAGAGACCCATTACCATGTATTTTTTTCATCAAAATGGAAAAGGCCCTTAGTACAAAACTTATACTAGCCAGTATGCTACAAAAATTTACATGACTTTCAATTCTAGCAACACAAGCTAGTACATACAATTTGCAGATGTTACCTGACTTACAAGATAGATGAGTTTCTGGAGGAGATGCAAATAAAGAAAACTTTTCAGTTTATTTAAATGCCCAGTGTGGAGTATCTAGAATTTATTTTTAATTTTGAATATGATATTGACATATATCATTGAACTAATATTGATAATATTGTTATGATTCATTAGCAATAATTATTGGATCTGTGTGTAAAATATGGAGATTTGTGTTTGACTACAAAGAGTTATCTCTTGTGATTTATCAGCAAATTATTATTTTTGTTTGTGGGCTTCTTACATAAGAGAATATATTTATGTATTTCTTGCAGAGTCTATTCCAATTGATCATAACAAAAAAACTTCCATTAGTCTACAATCAACAAAACATGCATATGGGTTCAATTGAGGTTTCTGATGTTTGATCAAGGCCTTTTTCAATACACTTCACATTATAATTTTTATGAGGCTTATAAATGAGTTATCTATTACAGAATGGAATAAAAAGATCATTTTCTATCGTAAGGCATTTTTTGGAGACATTAGCCACCTATAAGAGGACTTAGGACTTTATGCTTTCATTTTCATTTGTGCAAAAAACTATAAAATTTAAGTAGGTTGGTTATACATGACTCCGTGTGCAATGAAAGTTCTAAAAATCTTTTCTTTTTTAAAGATGATTTTTTTTCATATATGTTGAATGGTTAAGGAAATCTTTGAACTCATTAATATTTACATAATATTGGCAACATGTAAATTGTGCTTCCTTCATGGCCTAAAAGCACAACTAAAGCATCTCATAATTTTGAAGTGAGAATTTTTTTTTTGTTATAAGGATCATTTTGCAATTGAAGACAAATTTGACTCTATCAATGATCAAATTCCTAAATTTAGGTGACAACTGCTTTATCTTGACCAATTGTTCCTACAACACAATAAACACAATAAATATAAACAAAACTATTCTAAAACTTTATGGCAGGAACTTCGCAGCTCTGCAACTCTTGTTTTTGTTGCTAAGCAAATAACAAATTATAGTCTAATACAAATTTTCAACTTAAAAAGAAATGAAATAAACCATATTTTGAATATATAGATTTTTCAAATAAAAATTACTATTATGTTATTTTTCAATATTAGATTTAACATGCTATAATATTAAATTTAATATTAGTTATATGAATACGATTCAAAATTTTGAAATGATTTTATTTTTTAAATTTATCTAAAATTAATTCTTAATAAAAATTTATAAATTATTAAAACCTTATTAATAAATTATAAGTTATTTTCCAAATAATTTCATTTTTAAAAAATACTTTTAACGTTTAAAGATATGATATTTCCAAGTTTAGACTAAAAATATATGTTTCACATCACAAATTTGCATAACCAGTAAAAAAGATATGAAAAAACAAGATACATAGGAGAGTATTAAGAGAAAGATTAGACAAAAAATAGTAAACATAAAGTCTAAAAACATAATACAACAAAAGAGTAATAAAAGAAAAAAAAGTAAATAAATAAATAAAACTAATGTGGGAGGTGATTTAAGGGAAAAATAGTAAGAAAAAAATAATAACAAAAATTAGGATAATATTAAAATAAGAATTCAAGATAGGCATGTGAATGTTATAAAATATTATAACAATTATAAAAAATGAGTTACAATCAAGTATAATTAGGAGTAGGGAAAAAATTAAAAAGTAAAGAGAAAAATACAAGATGATATAAAGAGGCTTGGATAAAAAATGGATGAAACAAAATCCATAAAATGTCATAAAATAATATCTCATATCTAGAAACTAAATACTTACCTTGACACAAACCATAACCAATGCATAGTACATGATGTAAGCACTTTATTAAAGAAACATTGACCATTTTATAAAAATCTCATGTGCTACCATACATAATTAGATTTGAATTAAGGTAAGAAGTAGAGTGAGAATTATACACATAGATAAGAAAAGTTGTAATAAAGAAAAAAGTGTAATTAAAAATCAAGGAAGAAAAAAAAATGAACCCAAATTTAGATAAAAAGAGATCTAATCAAAATATACTATAACTTTAAATATGATTATGATTAGGGTTCATATAGCTTTATGGTTAGGGTTAAGCTTCAATTGATTAAAAATAGGTGCCTTGAGAAGGATATATCTCGGTGTACTTTACATATATTTCTAAAATATAGGCATGCTAGTTGATTTGTTACAAAAGAGTTTGCATATATTTTATTTTTAAATTGTTTTTAGAAGACATATTTTTTTTATTAAGAAGATTAAATCATTAATTATTAATTATAAATAAATAAGATTCATCAATAAATATGTATTAATTTTGTGATATCTTTTTTTCTGAAATTAGTGTATAGTAAAATTTCTCATATTTATAGTGTTTTTTAACTTTTAATTTAACTTTTAAATAATTATTTAGGATGCCTCACCCAATATTAAATTTTGAAAACGAAGAACAACGAAGAGAATATGCTCAAAATTACATGAGACAAAGATGTGAATAAATGAGTAATTTACAAAAAGAAGAATACATCATGTACGAGAATTTGAAGATGAGCAATACATATTAAGAAGATTACAAACAAATGAGCATTTAGACCAATTTAATGAGATAGAAAAACAACAAATACAAGTATGAAATCGTGAATTAGTTGAAAGGAATTATGAATCTCAAGAGAATATAGATGGTAAATTTGAAGGAATGAATTTAATTACAATAGATTGTGTGTTAAAAACACCAGATAATAGAGTTCAAGATGTAATAAATGTTGAAACTGAATATCATGAAGAAAATAATAGTCCACAATAGGAGTTAACCTCTCAATTGAGAAGACGAAGATGAATACAAAGAAGAAAAAATGAAAGAGATCAAAGTAAATGCAATAACAATAGAAATGTGCAAATTGATTTGAAAGATTTATAAATTATATTTTGACATGGTCTGGATAAACTTGCAGCACCAAGCATGTGTTACATTTGTCAAGAAAGTTACCCTACAATGAAGGTTGTATGAGTTCCTGAAGGCCCAATTTGCAATAGATGTCGACAAGAGAAACATGAACATCAATTTTCGACATTAAATAATATGAATCCTGGTCCCACAACCATTAGAACTTGTAAAATTAATACAAATTGAGGAAATGTTGATAGGGCATGTAAATCCAATACTTCAAGTCACACATGCAACTAGAGGTTAGTACAAATATAAAGGACATACCATAAGTTTTCCACAAGAAGTAAGAGAAATAGCTAAAATTTTACCACATCGAATAAAAGATTTACCAATTATTATTGTTCAAAGGAAGGACCAACACAGAACAAATTACAATTTTACAGTCAATAGAGAGAGGGTGTACAAGGCATTGAAATATAAGATAGAACATGATAAGTTTTATAGAGATGTGCAAATTGATTAAAATTCTCTTAGTTAATTCACATGCAATTAAAATGAAAACATTTTTGAAAAATTAAACTCTTATCATATGGAGTTTGATTCAGAGATTTAACTAAATACATGCACTATGATTCAACTAATTAAATACATGCACTATGATTCAAGTTTTATAGAGATTTAACTAAATATATACAAAAATCCTAGGAAAATGCATAAGTACTACAATTCAGAGGTGGGACTGATTAAAACATATACACTACCTTACAATTCATTAATATTATGCTCAATCTTAGAAAAGACCATGGCACGGTGGGCTGAATCAAGATTCCATTCCTCCCTTAGAGTCTTCATCCTCAGAGACTTATGATTCCACCCGCTTCTTGTATGCAATGTAATCTACAATCATCGGGTAGTCTGCTCTGTAGTTCTAATGAGCCATCCCCTTCGCTTTCTCCTATGGGTCCCTGGAATTGAGTGGCATCCATTCTTCCCCAGAGCCTAAGTCCCAATTGATGTCATCTCCTGATGCTAACTCATCTACCAACCTTTCATCTTGCACATATCGCATTATCGAGCCACGAGGTTGGTTGGTGGTTAGCTTGGCTACTCTGAGCAGGAAGGTGATGCTCCGGTCTCTTTCATCCCATCATTTTTCAAACCCTTCGAGGTCAATTGTCCTGACCAGAGGGATTTTCATGAACTCCTTTCCTCGTATTCTCAACACGTAGTAGTTCAGGGGCATTGGGATGAGATTATTTTCATCCACATTATCCAAGGCTGCATCAATGCCTCCTAGCCATGCATGAATGAAGACCATCTGGGTCAGTTTATGTGCGATTTCCTTCGGCACACCCATGTGGAGGAGCACCACCAAAAACATTGCTGGTATTTCTGGATTGGACTGGAACCTGTGATATGCTTTCAGGAACTCCAGTCCTACAACCTTATTGGTTGCCCAAAGTATCAGCAGGTGGGATGAAGCTAGTAGCCCATTCAGCCTTTGGTTTGTCACTTCTCCTCAGAATGCTTGCATTTTCTTGCCAGTGTCCAGGGCTAGAGGAGTCTCCATCCCTTTATTGCCTATATATCACCAAGTAAAAATCCCAAGCTTCAACATGCAAACACTATTCCTGCAAAGAAGTTGTGTTTTAAATGACCTAGGCTAGCCTTTTTTAACTACGGTGGCTAGCAGTATTCATGATTAATTTTCTACGATCTTGGCGGTTGGAGCATGTAAACTTGCAAGTGCTCTACTAGAGGTATCGGGCGTGATTAATGCAAATTATTTTGAGATCCACTCAATCTTGCCTTTGCCTTGAAACTTGTTCAATTTATTTGCATCTTGCCCTCTACTGTTGAGCCTTGTCACATCCAATTAGACCCCAAGTTTGTCTTTTCTTGTTAACATAGTAAGTTTATTTTTTACCTTTTTATTTAATTATTTATTAAAAAATAATTTTTTTTAATAATATTTAGATTTTGATATATTTTGACTTTACATTTAGTTTATTATATTTTAATTTTTAATTTAGATTTAAGTTTTAAATTGTTTTAAGTTTTAATAATTACAAATAATTATTAAAATAAATTTATCTTACTAATATTTTGTCTTATTGAACTTTGAATTATTGTCCCTTTAATAATTATTTTATTTTTAGCAGGGAAAATTTTTTTAATGACCATCAATCATCCATCAGTTGATCCTGACCATTCCTCGCAATCCTGTGATGACCTCACCACTAAGTTTCAGCTAATTGCAATATCATGGGTGAGTGCCACGTGTCTCAGCTGGCGGTGTCGAAGGAATAATCAAAGTGATTTAATATTTATGTCAAGTTTTAATACATTATATGACAGGTTACTAAAGTAGTTGCGAGATGCACATGCTCAAAATCAACGCTGATGTTATAATCTTGATGAAAAGTTTCTTGATGGTTATGCTCAATGTTGGTGACTATTATGAATGAACACGATTACCGATGGTGGAGATCAATGGTTTCCCGCAATCGGGTGATACAAAGAAGCAAGGTATTTATTGATTGCACTATCATGGGCGAGCGCCACGTGTCTCAACTCTCGATGCCAAAGGAATAATCAAAGTGATTTAATATTTATGTTGAGTTTTAATAGATTATATGACAGGTTACTAAAGTGGTTGTGAGATGCACGTGCTCAAAATCGACGGTGATGTTATAATCTTGATGAAAATTTGCTTGATGGTTATGTTTAGTGTTGGTGACTACTATGAATGAACATGGTTGCCGATGGTGGAGATCAACGGTTTCCTACCATCGCGTGATACAAAGATGCAAGGTGTTTATTGATTGTGATATCATGGGCAAGTGCCATGTGTCTTTCCTTGGCGATGCATAATGTGGTGGGCCCTTGGTGCTGAGATGGAGATTACATCAGCCTTTTGAAGGCAGTCGTTAGATGATCTGACGAAAGGAAAGGATCGGCGGTTAGAATTTAAATTCGCATCAAGTTGGATGAGACAAATGCACTCGGGTTGACTCAAGGATCTTACTCCGATGGCGTTGGTCTAGCCGATACAAATATTTTTTCTTTGATTGATGAGACAAGACAAGTTTCTTGCCAATGGAACTTCATCGGTGAGACCTATATGCTTGGTATGACCTTTTCATTTGACCCCGATGGAACTTGTCTTGCTGATGATATGGGTTATTTGAATACTAGATTTTGGAGGTTTTTCATGATATCAAATGGTCAAGAATGATGTGATCATATGTGACTATGATGGATTATACTCAAGATAAGGTTTTCTTTAGGGAATCAACAAGTGAAAAATTGTTGTAAAGTCTAGTTGGTTTGTGATGAATGTTCTATTGTGGGCCTCTAGCCTATCCTAGGTCTTTGTAGTAGTTTTTTTAATTCTTTGTTATCAGTTTTTTAATGTTATATACAACGACCAAGTTTCTATTTGCAATTTGCTTTAAGTTGGTCATTAAAAAGAGATATATGGTTTGTTTCCATATAGAAATAATGCATTTATAACATTCATGTGTTTTTCATTTAAAATAATGGCATTTGGTAATAATAAGAAGGAAGTGTGAAGTTTGAAAAGTAATATTTTCTAATTTATTTTTTTGTCTTTTTTGAAACAATTAAATAAGTTTGATGCATAAGAGGATTCAATAAGTTGTTTAGAACAGTAAAATGGTGTCAATGTTTGTGATGAGGAAAAATGAATTGGAGAGTGGTTCAAAGCTGGTTACAAGGTTTGAAAGGGATGTTTAAGTTGTACTTTTTAGAGTGATAAGGTTGACATTAAAATTTTCAAATATTTTTAGTTCATATTTTTAAGATAAAGATTCTTTTAAACAAAAAAAATGTTTTAAATTTCATACTTGGAAAACAAAAATGCAAATGCAATAAATGAATAATAGAGAATCATGCATGGGAACAAAACACCACCTACAAATGCAAATAAGTTATTGGAATGTCACATATTGATTTTATCAATTATTTTATTTGGATTATTAATCATGAGAATTTCAATGTTTATGTTAGATGATTATATAGATTGAAATTGAAATTGAAATTTAAATGCAAATAAAATGATTTTGAATTTATTATTATGAAATTTGGGGATTTTCATTGCTGATGAGAAATTGAGTGCAAGTGAATGCAGGAAAAGGTTGGAAATTTAAGCCATTGAGATGGAGTGAAAAATAAAGTAAGATTTGACGTTATGTGAACCACACCAAAATCTCTTAATGAGAATGATTAAATCACCTAATCACTACTTTACTCTTGAATGAAACCTCGAGTTAAAGATAGCCTAATTGGGACAACAAGTGCATTCAATGAAGAGAGAGATCTTATGATGAGACTAAAACCTATTAAGTTGGATTACGTATTGGATTACTCTTTAACACCTACAAGTAGAAATTAAACTTGAATGAGTTGTACTTTGGATCTTGACTATTTCCATATAGAGTGGGGAAATCTATAAACAATCGGACTAGTCAATAATTAAGGATTCCATCCTAAGAATTGAAAGGGAATATTGGGTTTAATATTTTCCCATGCGATTGATTATCATTGGAGTTAATGAAACTCTATAAGGATAGAAGCATAGGAGGGATGCCTAGTAAGTTAAAGAAAGTCGTATTATTGACAAGACTTTACTTTAAGTAGCTCTTATTAATCATGAGAATTTCAATGTTTATGTTATATGATTATATAGATTGAAATTTAAATTTAAATTTAAATGCAAATGAAATTATTTTGAATTTATTATTATGAAATTCGGGGATTGTCATTGATGATGAGAAATTGAGTGCAAGTGAACACAGGAACAGGTGAACGAGAATGTAGGTGAGAAAATTGTTTAGGTAGAGTCGTTTTAGCCATTAGAAATTTATGAGGATGATGGAATCTCAAACACCACGTAAATAATTGGAATGTAATTTGCATGATTAAATGGTTTAATCTTTAATTATTCTAATGGCTATGCATTTGTTGAACAAAATTGTGAAAAAGAATATGTTTGTTTTAAATGGCAATTTAAATATTATTGTGAGAAAATTGATTTTATTCAATTTATTATTTATTTATTTAAATCTATTATTAAAACCAATTTTAGCTTTTATTCTAAATTATTGGAAAAAAATTTAGAAAAAGTCCTCACCAATTAAGGTTATAAAGCAAAAAGCATTGTCTCCTAGGATTTTAGCTATTTGAAAGGGGTCAAGCCAAAGCTTGTCCCCCTTTCTTTTCATGGGCCTTGTCTCAATATAGGACTAGATCTACAATTCTAAAGGCCTTAATTTTGGCTCGACGATCGAACCACCTCTTGACCACACCTTGATGTTTGGCAAAAATTTCTATTGCACAGTCTCGTATTTCTTCCAAGTGCAAAAGCTCAGCTAACTGAGATTCTCTATAGTCTCCTCCTTTGTAAAAATCATTGATAAACTATACGGTGGGAATTTTTAGGTGTATAAGAAAGATAGGCTCTAATATATAGACTAGATGGAATGGGGAATCACTGAGGGCAACCTTGTGATGGATGCGATCTACCCAAACGTTGAAATAGAGCTAGTTGTGCTAGTCCTTGGGGTTCCTATCAAGTAGTTTTTAATCACGGTGATTAAGTTTTTGTTGGTAGATTCCACAAGACCATTGCCCTGAGGATAGTAATTAGATGATAATTTGAGGGTGATTCCATAATCAAAGGCCCAACAAGTGAATTTAAGTGAGGCAAAGGCGGGGCCATTATTACATACCAATGCATACGGGCAACCGAAATGGTTTAAGATAAAAATTTCAAGGAAATCAGTAACTACCTTTGTGGTACACTTCCTACATGCAATATCTTATGTCCATCTAGTATAGTAATCAGAAGCAGTTAGAATGTACCTGTGACCCATGGATGATGGTGGACTTACCAGACCAATGAAGTTGAGACCCCATTGCGCGAATGGCCTTACCTCCAGGACTGGTTGTAGCGAGACAACAACATTCCTTTCTTTATTCACCGCAGTCTGGAAAATGTGACATGTGCGAACATGGTTATGAGAATCCTTGAGGACCGTAGGCTAGTAATATCCTCCTCTTAGGATTTTATGTGCAATGGAAAGACCGAAACCATGACCTATGCCAAGCTTACATGAAACTCCTTTAAAATCAGATCTACCTCTTCTTTGCGAAGGCATCTCAAATAGATGCCTTCATGGTTCCTCTTGTACAATATGCCCCCCTGTAGCATATAGTTGCCACTCTTCAGTCTAAGAGTACATTTTTGGACCCCCTACAAGTGGAGCAGGAATCTATGATTCAGCAAATAATACACTATGTCATCATACCACTCTCTTGGAGATACATCCTCCAGCTAGTACTGTTGAACTATAAGTTTAGGCCTGAATTCAGTTGTTGCTTCAACTATTGTTTTGGTAAGGGCTTGTCCTCTAACCAATTTCATTGGTTGTATTTCCATATCATATTCTTGTAGTAGGGTTACCCATTTAGCTCTACGTTCTCCTAACTCATTTTGCATGAGAAATGTATTCACCGCGGGGTCGAGCAATACTTTATTTCTCAAGATGTAATGCTTGAATTTCTTGACTCCATAGATGAGAGAATATGATTGTTTTTCAACATTGTGATATCTTAGCTCAACTTCCTTTAATGGGGCACTCATGAAGGCAATAGGGTTCTCATTCCCATCGTTGTCTTTCTGAGTCAGTATACTGGCACATGAGTGGTTTGAAGTGAACGAATAAATATAGAATGGCTTTAGATAATCAGGGCTGACTAACATGGGTGCGTCAAAATTTTTTTCCTTGATCTCTTCAAAGGCTTGGTTCACCTCCAAGATCCACTCAATCTTGGCATCTTTCTTTAACATGGAATTGAGCAGCTTGTTGGTTTCAACAAAGCCTGTGATAAATTTTTGGACAAATTTTATCTTCCTGAAGAAATATTTTAACTCTTTCTTGTTGCCTGGTAGTTGGATCTTCATTATGGCTTGGATGCATTTAGGGTCAATGGAGATTCAATTTTCTAAGAGGACATGTCCAAAAAACTTTCCTTCAATGACCCCAAAGATACATTTCTTTGGGTTGAGGGACACCCCAAATTCTCGGCACCTTTGAAAAAATTTGCACAAATCAGCAACATGATCACTTCGTTGCTTTGAGAATATGGTCAAATCATCCATGTAGATGATTATGAATTTTCCTATTGGATCCTTGAAGGAAATTTCCATTGCAGGTTGAAAGGTTGCACCGTTGTTGATGAGTTCGAATGGTATTTGTCTATAGGTGAAGGTGCCCTTCTTGGTGGTGATTGTTGTTTTATGTCGATCCTCATACTGCACCATAACTTGATTTTATCTGAAGTACTTGTCCTAAAATGACATCATCTGGAATCCATTAACTATCTGCAGTACCTCATCCAATGATAGCACAAGATAGTTATCCTTTTCTGAAGCTCTATTTAGATTGTGGAAATCAACACACAACCTGATTTCGACATTCTTCTTCCTAACTAAAACCAAATTAGCCACCCATGTGGAGTTCCTAACTAGAAAAATAATCTTGGTGAATAGCAGTTTCTGCACTTCCTTATATATGATCAATTCTAGCAAAGCATTAACAGGACATTGTCATTGTCTAAATGGTCTTGCATCTAGTTTGAGAGGAATGGTGTGAGTGATGATTGATGTATCATATGTTTTTAGGTCTTCATAACTCCAAGAAATGATGTCACGGTACTTCAACAAAACATCCACTATGCCCTTTCTTTCTTCTAGTGTGCACACCTTTCCAATAAACACATTCTTTGCATCCTCAGCAATGCTGAAGTTATAGGTGTCATATTGGTCACTAGTGGAGTCCCTCTTTGCTTTTTGGTCCTATCCTTTGATCTGATCTAGATCAAATATCCACTCTAGTTGGACCATTCCTCTCAGGATAGTGTTGGTCTTGAGATTGATGACCCCTTATATATCAAGCTCGGCCTCTTCAGGCTCAACCTCATCAATTATTTGGGTAGCAAACACATCAGAGCTGGTAATAAAATCTAGGATGTGTTTGTCATCATTAAACACCTGAAAATTTTCCATATTATTTGGCATGAAGGGAATGGAGGTGAGCTTAACGGTAAACCTTTTAAGGACAAAAAATGATAAGGGTTGCAAAGTGCTATCCACTTGTGCTAAGGCATTGGTGGTGTGATTTTAAGAGTGTGAGTTTAATTGGATATTCAATACATCTAGTCCTTCTAACAGATCCCATACCATATGCTTATAATTAGTCAGTCTATGATCATAGTAGGAATAAAGCTTTCTTACTTGCTTTATGACCAATTCAGAGTCCCCAAAGACTTGTAGCATTTTTACCCCTTTTATTAATGCCATGAGGAGTCCTAGGAACAATGCCTTGTATTCCACTACGTTATTAGTGCAATAAAATTGGATTCTATGAGCAATGAAGTATGAATTACCTTTGGGAATAATCAACTCAATATCGGCTCCAACTCCGTGCTTGGATTTGGACTCATTAAAGCACAACATCCAGAACCGAGGAGAGTTCATGACCTTGGAATTAACATAATTGACCTTTTTTCCTCAAGGCAACCTCATTTCATCAACCTTTTGAAGGGGTGTAGATTCCAACTGTATCTGATCTGGCGGTGTTAACTTTGCCTCCTCTTTCGAAATGACCTATCCCTTGATATGCTCAATTTGTTTTGGCATAGGCAACATTCAAAATCTGAATGAGCAGCATTGTGTGCCCTACACCAACTAGGTAGTAGGAGTTCCTAAAAATTCATTCTAGCTCCCAAACACATCTAGTCTTGTACACACTTTTCCATAAATTCTTGGAAGCCATCTAGCAGTCCAAGGTTTCCATCTTTAGAATAATCCTCATCATCTGACTTGATCAACATTTTCATGCTTTGAGGGGTACAAGCTAGGTTGGTAGGTGGGTTGCAAGACACAAGGAGGACTTCCTTAACCACCTCTTCTTCATAATATTCACGTTCATCAAAGTTCACCACGGGGTAGTAATTTCCTAATTCTCTTTCAGCAAACAATACTTAATTTCTGTTGTTGTATTTTGTGATCATAAAATTCATACGTGGCTCTTGGTCTATTTGAATCTGGTTTGACATTCCTTTCCATGAGAACCAAAAGGTGAGAGTAGTCTGTTGTGGCGTGTCCATTCAATGCTCGGGTGAATTCCCTTCCTAAAATTATGTCGTAAGTATCGAGGATATCGACAAATTGGATGTCAATGGTTTGTTGTATCCATGGATCAGAAGCAATCTGCATAGGTATTCTATTAATCTCACCAACTGTGTTGATCTCAGTCTTGTCAAGCTACGTCACTTTACACCGGGAAGGAGGTTGAACTATCCCTAAAGCCTTGCACATGCTCAAGGTCAATATGTTGGCGGAAGCTCCTGAGTCTAGCAAGTGTGATTGAGGATTTTTCTACATGGATCAAATTAGATTAGCAACATTGCATGCAATATAAATAAAACCCACAATGATAATAGAATGCATAGGAAAATAAAGTAAAGAACAAATAGGAGATATCTCACCCTATCCTTCCTCCTCCATGTCTGACTTCCATTGCACCTTGTAGCTTGATATGATGATGAGTGTGCCCTCAGATTGTGATGAGCAAACTCTACTATATGGCCTACCCCTAAGAAAAGTTTTGAAGGATTTACTATAAACTATGCAATAGAAATTTAATTCTAAATGCAAGCAATTAAATGACACAAGATTCAAGATTCAAGATTACAAGATTATGGAAATTCAAGATATTAAGAGATCAAATTCCAAGATATTAAGAGATGTCGAAATGAAGAAAAAATTGGCATGTTATAGAAAATGCAATTTTGGATGGACATATGAGATTGAAGATTGAAAAATGCTCTAGAATTAATGGTCAAGATTCAAAACGACAACTCTCAATTAGGGTTAAGGTAAAATTCTCAAATGAGTGGGAAAGATTTAATTTAAGCAATTAAATCAAGGATGGAGAATAAATGTGATAGTGAGATGAAAATTAGTAAAATCAAGAAGATAATGTTTGAACAAGAAGATAAGATTTATAAAATATGTAATTTTAGCAATTACTTGATTTGTAGAAGAATATTACCATTTTGAATTAAAATTAATTCAAAATATGGATTTAGTGAGATAGTAAATAATTGATTTTAAGATTATTTACTAAAAGAAGAAACAATTAACTATGTGAATCCATTTTAAATAAATTGTTTTATTGAAAATGAGGGAAATGTCAAATAAGGCAATTAAATAATTAGAAATAATTATTTAATTTAGAAGAGTTGATTGACTAATTAAATAAATTAATAAATCTATTTAATTAGAAGAGGACTTGAGAATTAGTGACACATTAAATAAATTAATTAAAACATATTTATTTAATAATCAATAGGACATTAATGACAAAGATTAATTAAATAAATTAAGAACTTTATTTAATTATGAGCAGACTTTAGATAATTAGTGACAAATTAAATAAATAAATAAGATCTATTTATTTAATAATCATGAAGAATAAAAAGACATGAATTAATTAAATATTTATGAATTATTTCATTAATAGTCGAAGGTGGGTTAGAAACATAATTAAAATGTCATAATTATGATAGGACAAAAAGTGGTAAAATAGTGCTTGCAGGCCTAGGTCATTTTTATGTGTCTACATTTGCCCCTCTTTGTTATAATGCAATTTATCGCATCATGGCAAAGAAAAAAATTCAAGAATATGCCCCAATGAAGGTACAAAGTGCCTATGCCCCCTTGGGAATTTTTTTGAATTTTGGCTCGGGGTAGAAAAAATTTGGAAAGTGTCTCGATTAATCATTTTAATGACCAGAGAAACAATGGTGTGATCAGCTTCAATAATTGAGGATGCTTAGCTAGTCAACATGCCAGACAAGGGAAGTCAAAAGAGATTTTAGTAAAAACCCACTAGGTCAAACCCTAATTTTCAACCTATAAATAGTTTGAAAAAGCCAAACCAAGTTTCATTTTCACACTTTCTATTTAGAATTTCTAGAGATCAGAGCTCGAGGAAAAGATAGGGATTCCCATGACAGACCACTGTGGCTACCGTGTGTAGAAATTTTGACGACCTAAGACTGTAGAGGCACCAATAAAAACCCTATTCGACTTTTAATTTTTTTGATTCTCACACATTTATTAGGGTTGTAGGAGCAGAAACAAATGCATTGCGACACAATTATTTTCATGTAAATTGCAATCGCCTTCACGTTCATTTCTTTTGATTATGTCATGATGCAAGTGCAATGGGTAGATAGGTTTTAGTTTAAAAGCATGTAATTGCTAGGGGGAACAATGCAAGTGTCAAAATGTAACGCATATGTTCATTTCCGCAATGCAAGCATCATGTTGCAATGCAAACGCTAGGTCTATTGACATAATTTCTATAAAATGACACAATTGTTCTTCAGAATGACACAATCGATGTAAGGATGCACAATTTCTAGATGGAATGATGCATTCATGATATTGTGACACAACTACGAAATGCAAAGCCACATGTGACATATCGTGACGCAATTATAGTTAACGGGATGCAATTGCAGTTGACCAGTGTTGACCAGTGTTGAATTTGTGTAGGCTCTTGTTTTATATGCATTTTTAGTTTCTCAAATAATAAGATTGTGCCATTGTGCTGACCCACGTGTGCTAATCCTTGTTTCTGTGTGTGCAGAGATGATTAGTGCCCATATATACATGAGAGTTCAGACCAGCCACTTATTCTTTTAGAGATCGATTGAGTTAAAGGGAGAGAGAGTGGTTGATGAGAATGGGGTTATACTACGTCACTTATATGCCCATTGTTCAGGCAAAAAAGGGTTACTGATGACACTTTGTAAGAGGTGGCACTCAAAGACATGTTCATTTCAGCTACCTACAAGAGAGGCTATGATTACCTTGGAGGATGTTTATCGTGTTTTGTGCATCCCGATTAGTAGGGAGAGGGTGGTATATGATCCACACCGAGGGTGACAGGCCCTAGCAGAGATGTATGAGGAAGTTGGTGTTGTCGGTTTAGGCATTCATGGGTATGAGATCAAATGGGATGTTCTGATTGACCAATTTCCATGGTGGGATACCATGCTCATGACATTGATTATCGGAGTGTTGATACCAGATCGTCACAGACATGGATTTCTAATTGGATGGGAGAAGTTGGTGTTGTCGGTTTAGGCATTCATGGGTATGAGATCAAATGGGATGTTCTGATTGACCAATTTCCATGGTGGGATACCATGCTCATGACATTGATTATCGGAGTGTTGATACCAGATCGTCACAGACATGGATTTCTAATTGGATGGGAGGAGGTACTAGTTGGTATGCGGGCTTAGAGGATAGTTTTTTCTTGGGGGCCCTACTTGTTGGCCATGTTATCTCATCAACTTCATGAGGTAGTTTATCATGAGAGACAAAGTATCAGTTGTGGGACCACACTAATTATGATCTGGGCATGGGAGCACATCCTCATTTTTTGACCACCAGTGCAAATTTAGTAGTTGGGTGATGGGATGCCCTATGTTTATCTTTATGCAATTTTAGTTAGCCAAACTCATCTGGGAGATACCGGGTATTGGCATAATTAGATTGTCACTTTGATCATCTTTTTCTAGAGGCGTTATAGAGATTGTGCCTAGTGGCCCGATGAGGATGGCCATTTGTCACTATGCAGATAGTTTTGATACCTAATTGGCCACACAATGCAAATTCAACATATTATTGAGATGTACCTACCTCAACAGGTACTACGATAGTTTGGAGAGCAACAAGATGTTCCAGTAGGGATAGAAGAGTATGCATGGTCCTCTAGGGAGACCATATGGGGACCGCTGATAGCAGTGGCATTAGCCAAGCAGTAGATAGATGGCCTGGTTGCACAATAGTGGTTACTGAGAGGGGGTTCAAGCAGATGTTGGGACATTTTCTAAGTTTGACACCTGGTGGAAGATTCATAGGCCAATTATATTGATAGATCCAGATGGTCCAACTCCCATAGATTGGAGATCAGTTATCCCATGGGTGTAGAGGGGAGGATGGGGTGGCAGAGACAAAGGTAGAGATGAAAGGGGGGCTGGAGGAAGAGATGGTGGTCGGGGAGACAGAGGCAGAGGTGGGGGAGATGATGGTTAGGGAGAAGGAGGCAAAGGTGGGGGAGATAATGGGGGTGGCGAGGGAGGAGGTGATGGCATAGATGGGATGGGTGTGAGGAGGAGGGATGATGGAGGGTAGAGGCAGCCTGGGAGAGTCAGGAAGAGAGGGGGTGGCATACCATTGTCACCCATCCAGGAGGAGGGTGAGGAGAGAGAGAAACTAGTTGGGCAAGAGGCAAAGGTGGGAGCAGAGGAGGAGGTCAGAGGTGGAGAGGAGGTGGAGGGTAAAGCAAAGGAGGTGGAGGGGAGAGCAGAGGAGGTGGAGGCAAGAGTAGAGGGAGAGATGCTAGAAGAGGAGGATCCATTTTTCGAGCACCATACTCTTGATATTGACGTGGAGGAGGGAGGAGGAGAGGGAGGAGGAGGAGGATGAGGGGGAGGATGAGGCCGAAAGGAAATTATGAGATCAGATGATCCTTGGAGATGAGGTGGGATACAAGTCACCAGTTTTGCCCATAGATGCCACCATTGATTAGAGGACCATAGATCTCCAGAGTAGACTAGATGCGGCCTTGTCTCAGAACAAGGCCTTGGCAGTGGAGTTGGAGGTTACCAGGGTGGAGAGAGATTAGGCCATTATTCGATGGTAGGAGTCAGACCGATGGGTGATGGAGTTTGTAGAGTTATGTGTAGGGACGATAGGGGATATGGCTAGGGAGCTAGCCAAGATGGCCAAGAGCAGGGGTCAATACAGGTTGCTTTATGAGTAGGCTATTCCACTAGAGAGATGGGACCCAGGATTGTTCTGATCATACAATAGGACTGGTAGTGGCACCTGCACCCATAGTAGCAACCGATCACATAGAAATAGTAACACTAGTGTTGGGGTGTCTACTTCATTAGGGTAGTCATCAGGCCATAGGTCACACAATTCACACCAACATTCATCAGGCCATAGCCATAGGTCAGAGCATGGTCGTAGATCGGTGTCATCAGGACACCAGGTAGAGCAGAGCCAGCCTCTCATGACTGAGCCCTCGGGATCCCAAAGTCAGACTCTAGACACTACTCCTATCCAGGTTACCCTTCTTGTGGTGAGTCAGCCACAACCACCTCATGATTCACCTCCACAAGATGGAGGGGGCACAACATAGGAATTGAATTTAGTGATTCATCTTTAGACATTTGCATATATTGACATTTGAGCCTGCGAGCTCCATTTTTGGGATATCCCATGACTCTATCCTGTGACATGATATTTTTTGAGATTATATATATGTGATGCAATTTTGATGCATCCTATATGGTTCTATGTGTTATCGTGTTCTATTCTTTATCAGATGCTATGTCATTCTTTTATGATTCTATGAGATGTATGGATATCATGTTTTATGCTCATGAATGCAATTATGGATGTGCTTATGTATGTATGCATTGTGTAATGTATGATGATGTGATTCTTATATGTTAATGCAAATAATATTTATGATTCCTATATATTGATGCAAATGATGGTTTTATGATGTGAGATGGATGGATGTAAATGATAGCATTATGCAATGTGAATTATGGTATTTGATTTATGCAAATGTTGAATATGAAATGCTCGTATGATCATGTATGCAACTTTGTTTTTGCATGTCATAGGATATCATTAGAGAATGAGAGAATAGAGGATGAAAGTGGATGTTAGTGTGAAGAAATATATGCATGTTAGTGCAGAAACAAAAAATCCTTCAAAACTTTTCTATAGTGCTAGTCTAGTTGTTGCTCTTAATCATCATTGGGTGAAAATTTCATGATGGCCGAAAAACACTATGATATGACATAGATCAATAGTGTGCAAGGGTGAACAACCACATAGATCAATATTTGCAGACAAGGATGATCATAACTCATATGAGGAACATAATTGCCCCTGCTTATTTTGTCTTCACCAATCACCAGAAAAACTAGACTAATCATGGGACATCGCTGCTTCTCTAAATCCTGATGTCAGGACATCCTTGAGAAACTAGCCACATGATAGTAAAAAGTAGATAGGAAAATCATCGTACTACATTGTTGCTTCTCTAAATTCTGAAGCCCGGTCATCCTTGAGAAACTAGTAGTAGGGTGATCATAAAAAGAAAAGGATGATCATCATGATATGTCATGGATCCTATGACATAAGGATCTAATATCATGATAACCATCAAAAAGACAAATAAAGTTTGCCAAGTGTTTTCCAAGTGTTTTAATGTCAAGTGTTTTAAGATGCCAAGGTTGACAGGGTCAAGGTTTCCAAATGTCGAGCGATATCAAATTCAGGAAGGACACATCCTGAATGACATTGATATCTAGGAAATTGATTCTCAGAGTTAGAAGAATCCATCAAAATGTAAGATGATGATGGTGATGCTTAGGAAGGACACATCCAAAAGCATAAATAAATGATGAGAGTTGATATTTAGAAGGACACATCTGAAAAAGAACCCAAAATTTTTCTAGGTTAATTTGTCTTGATAAATTTTGATTACATGTCCTTGCTGACTTGCTTATTTGACCGAAAGTGTTGATGAATACATTGTTGATAGACTGTTTGCTCGATATTGATAGAATAGTTTCTTGATTTTAAGATAGTTGGATGTGTGTGAAAATGTGGTGCCATGAACCCTAATGGACTAACCTAGTGTGGCCTTGGGGGATCATCGATTGATGGCCTTGCCTACATCATGCACTTAGAGATCTCATAGTTCAACATGACCAATGACCTTGTTCAAAGGACAGAAGTTTGAATCTTAATTTTATTTTGACAAACCTAGGTAGACTGACCTAATGTCTTGGGGATTCAAAGATTAATCTTGCCTACGTAGAAAATTCGCAGAGACAATGTAATTCAGACTTGGAAAAAATATTAATTGATGTGATTGATTGGATTGACAAGACACATATTGAATTTGACTCCTTTTTGAGGCGTTGACATTTTTCAATTTTTTTAGGTCTTTTTTAAAGACTTTTTCATATTTTTATGACATTTTTTATGACTTTTTCATATTTTTATTACTTTTTTCAAGACTTTTTATAAATGCAGGATCATGTGCGACACCCACTATAGTTACATGATAAAGGTCTTTCCCCCAGATAGATTGGGGATTACCTAGGTCAAAATGATATGGAAATAGGTAGACATGAGGTAGAAGGCAAGGATATGCAAGGGGTGATGTCAACCAAATGCTAGCCATGGATGGAATTGACAGGACTTATGAGGGAGGTCATGAATGTTTCAGGTTTTTTTTTATTATGTAAAGTGGATAAGGGTTGATTAGAGTAACAGTAGATGGTGAAGTAACGATCAACTATGCATTGTGCCTATTTGCAGGGTTTCACCACGGTACCTATCCAAAGTGCCTGTTTGCCAAGTTTTCACTATTGGATGAATTCCTTTCTTTTTACTATTTTTTCCATTTTTTGATTTTTTTGGTGTCACCAAGATGCATGTTTGCCAAGTTTTCATCAAGGGATGATTTTTTCTTTATTTTTTATTTTTTTTGTATTTTTTAGGTTTTAGCCAATCTCTTTGATGCTATGTGTAGAACTTTTGTAGATGTAGGTTGTTGATGGGTTCTTTCAATTGTTCTTCATCAGGTGTCACCAACTGATAAGCTCTAGAATTGAATGTTGTAGTAATAATATAAGGACTGGGCCAATTGGGCTCAAACTTATCAGGCTTTTCACGGTCGACTTGATTTCTTGGATTCTGCATGAGGACCAAGTCACAGATTTCAAATTTTCTCACCATCACTCTTTTGTTATAGCTTTGGCAGAGACAATTTTGATATTCCTACAAGTGATTCAAGGCATTTTTTTTCTTTTTTGCAACATTTCTTACTCATGTAGGTAGGACTGTCTATACTCTTCATCATCGATCATTCCCTTCAAGGAGACTTAGAGAGAAGGAGTTTCGACCTCGATGGGCAATATGGCCTCAAATCCATAGACAAGGGAAAATGGAGTGGCTCCAGTGGGTGTACAAATGATGGTATGGTAGGACCATAAGGTAGGATTTAATTGTAGATGCCAATCATGGCCAACGTCATTAATGGTTTTCTTAAGAATGCAAAGAATTGTTTTATTTGACACCTCATCTTGAACATTACCTTGTGAATAATATGGGGTGGAGAAATGATGTTGGATGTGGAATCGATCACAGAGTTCACAAACATCCTAATTTTTGAATGGACTCTCGTTATTTGTGATGATGGATTGTGAGACACCATACTAGAAAATAATGTAATTAAGGATAAACTTTGATATATTCTTACCTGTGATGTAAGTGAGGGGGACAACTTCAATCTACTTAGTAAAGTACTCAATGTCGGTGATTAGGAATTTATGGCTGTTAGAGGAGGATAGATGGATCTTGCCCATGAGGTCAAGTCCCCATTGTGTGAAGGGCCATGGAGAAGTGATTGGTCTCAACTCCTATGTAGGTTTGTTGATTAGGTCACTATGCACCTAGCATTTTCGACATGTTCTGACAAACTGAAGAGCATCTTTTTCTAGTGTCAACCAATAGTAGCCAAGTTTGGTGACTTTCCTAGCTAAAGTTGGACCACTCAAATGAGATCAAAATATACCCTCATGTACTTCTCGTAAAGTTATTTGGGCTTCATCAGTGTCAAGATAGTGAAGAAGGGTGTTATCAAATCCATGGCAGTATAGGGTGTCACTGACGATGGTGTGTCAGGCAACTTTTCAAATGAAGGATTTTCTTTGATTATTGGATAGGTTGGGTGGTAAGGTTTGGGACTTAAGATAATCATAGATGTCTTGGCACCAAGGCAAACTGGGACCAACAATCTCACCAACTATTTCTGACTCTAGGATGTCATATGCAGGTATCAACAATTGTTCCACTAAGAACTAAAATTGTGACACAATTTTGGGGATGTCTAAGTGAGATCTAATAGTAGCCATTGCATCGACTGCCTTATTCTGTGTCCTCGGGTTTTTTTCAAAGGAAATAAATTTGAAATATGTCAGGAATCTATCCACCATTCACTTGTAGGGGAGAAAATTTTCTTCTTTTGTTTCATAATCATCATTCACTTGGTTGATAAATAACTGAGAAGCCCTGAATACTAGCAATGTCTAAATTTTCCATTTAATTACCATTTTGAGTCCTATGACTAGTGCTTCATATTTTGCAATGTTATTAGTACAAGGGAAGGTGATATGGAACACCTTAGGAATGGAATCCCCTTGTGGTGTGATGAACAAGATACCAACCCCTGAGCCGTGACCAGTATGAGACCCATCAAAATATAGTTTCCATGGTGATGTAGGCTCTACATGAAAGATAAAATCATTAGGAAAATCAATTATCACTTGATGAGTGCCTTGGATGGGTGCATCTATAAGTTGATCCGCTATTACCTACCCTTTTATTGCCTTGCACTCAACATATTGTATGTCATATTCACTTAAAATCATGACCCACTTTGCTAACTGGACTGTCAATGTTGCTCGACTTAGAAGATACTTTAGTGGATCAATCTTAGCTACCGGGTGCGTTTGGTGATTCAGCATGTAATTTCTTAGATT
Source organism: Sequoiadendron giganteum (assembly GCA_007115665.2). NCBI lineage: Eukaryota > Viridiplantae > Streptophyta > Pinopsida > Cupressales > Cupressaceae > Sequoiadendron > Sequoiadendron giganteum. The sequence continues at coordinate 537,201,906 of CM021104.1, read as the reverse complement.
TTGTGCTACAAAGACAATTGCAAGGCATGCACATTCAATGGTTGTATAGTTCATCTCATATCCTATCAGTGTGTGATTGATATAGTATATGGCTCTTTCTTTTTCCTCATAGTAATTTTGTGCCAATAATGCCCCTAGTGCATTTGTAGTTGCAGAGACATACATGATCAACAACTTGCCTTCAATGGGCGACATCAGGACAGGTGGTGTCAATAGATATTCTTTTATTTATTTGAAGGTTGTGTGTCATTTTTCTGTCGATTCAAAGGGGATAATTTTGCGTAATAGGTACTAAAATGGTTGACACTTGTCTTCCAACTATGTGATGAAGCGTCAGATGGATTGCAGTCTACCCTGAAGTGTACTCAAATCACTAATTCCTTTTGGTGGAGGCATGTCCAATATTTATTTCACATTTGCGGGATCAACCTCAATTCCTCATCGTGAAACTATGTAGCCCAATAGCTTTCTTGAAGTGACCCCAAAGACACATTTTTTTGGGTTCAAACGAACCTTGTAATCCTCTAGCCGTCTAAAAATTTTGTCCAAGACCTTGAGATGATCTTTCTATACTAAAGATTTGGCCAAGAGGTCATCCACCTAATCTTCCATTAGTATATGCATCATGTCATGAAATATTGTTGTCATGGCTCTTTGGTATGTGGCGCATGCATTCTTTAGGTCGAATGGCATGACATTCCAACAATATGTTCCCCATGGGCAGGTGAATGTTGTTTTGTGTTGATCCTTAGTTTCAATTCGGATTTGGTTATAGCCCGAGAAACCATCCATGAGAGACAAAATCTCGTACCTTGTTGTGAGATCAAAAATCATGTCTATATTTGGTAATGGGAAATAATCTTTTGGGAAATCCTTATTCAAATCTCTGAAATCCGTGCAGATACGGATTTGTTCATTTAGCTTTGTGACAGGGACAATGTTGGATATCCAATGATCATAGTCTATTGATCTTATGAATCCAACATCTAGTAACATCTTTAGTTCACCCTTTACAAGTAGTACAATTTGTGGATGCATTTTTCGCAAAAAAAAAATGACTAATTTGATATTTGGGATTAACAGAAGATGATGCAATACCAATTCTAGATCTAGGTCTGGCATGTCAACATATGACCATGCAAAGTTAACTTTCCTTTCTGTGAAGAATTGTTGAAACTCGGGTTTTTCTTTTTCTGTTAAGGATACAGCCAAGAGAACCATTTTGGGATTCTCTTGTGTATCTATGTTAACTTCTATGGTGTCTTCGATAAGCATAGCCAATTTTTCTTGTACTATGGGAAGAAAGTCCAATCCTCCATCCTTAGGCACGTTAGAGAGGTTTTCACCTTTGGATACATCCTTTATTTTTACTATTTTATTGTCAGAAGGCACCTTGTGGTGTTCACCTAAAGAAATTTCTTTTTTTATCTTATTCTTTGTTTTTTTGTGACTAGAGGATTGCACAATCTCCCCGAAGTAAGCTGCAAAATATAGGTCAATAGAAAATCTTGCTTTGTGATCACCCCAAGGTATGGCCTCTCGGAGTCCCATGAATTCTGCTATAGCCTCATCATTCTGAAAGATATTCATAATAGGTGGCTCTTGTTGGTCCCAGTCAATAAATTATGGGTAAACAAGGGAAATCCCATCTTTAATGCTAGTAAAATATGGGGAAGATGTGGAAAGCATGCAAATTGAAGCCTCAAGTGTGAAGGAAAAGTCATCAATTAAAAATTTCATGTCATATGAAATGGATGGACCGTATTCAAATTCAGATGACTTGTACTCATTTTCATAAAAGGGGATAAAATTATCAACATCATGACTAGTGGTCGGTGGGTCAGAGGCATGGATAGTACGTTCAGGTATGTTGAGTTCATGGGTGGGCTCAAGAATGGGGTGGGATAATTCAGATGTTGTTGATGACAAATTATGTTCTTTTGGATCCCAAGGAATTTTTACCCATTCCTTATTTTAGAATGACGACCAATAGGATCAATGTTGTATTCTTGTTGGAATCTTTCTTCAAAGGGGGGTTGGCCAGGTTCCAGGAATAGTTCATCAATATCATAGTTTCTTAGGGTTTTCTCAGATCCCCATTCCCATTCATTAGAGTCAATTTCGGTAAGGGATTCTTCACTTGTCTCGACACTTTCTAGAGTTGTTACATCCTTACTTGAAAATTCATAGGTACATCAATTATCAGTTCTGAGTTGGTCAAACCCTAGCCCCATCTATCTTGGTCTTGTAGAAATAATAACAATTTCTCTCCTTCCATTTTTGGCTTTTCCAAGGCCACTTGTGCCATCAAAACCTAGTGCCTTGCATATGTCATAGAATTTTCCATAGAGATGCACTGGTAGTGGAGGTAATCACTTTGGATATTTGTAGATCCAGTTAGCTATGTCGATAATGAATTCATTACCCATATCTCCCCATAGTGTGAATACTATTTTTGGTGGAAAATTGAAATTTGTTTTAGGCTAGACTACAAAACATGGTCTACCATATAATTTAGGTGGCTTAGGTATTGTGGTAATACAATAAGTCGTATTCAGTTTGAATTCTCCACAGCCAAGGTCCTATATCTGAAGGTCTTTACTTGGTATAGAGACCGAGGAGGATGGTGCACTAGAAGTTGATGGAATGGATGATTTGGTTAGTATAGATGGGTCAATATATTTTGAAGAGGTGGAAGTTGAGGCTTCTTGATTAATGCATGTTTGATGCTCAACAGTGGCACTCAAATTGGTACAGTATTGAAATGGATTAGGATCTCCTGGGATAGTAATTTTAGTACCATCAAAATGGAACTTTAGGCTTTGGTGGTATGTGGAAGGAATGGCCTTTAGGACATGAATCTAGGGGTGACCAAGTAAAATATTGTAATGTATGTCATGATCCAGGACCTGGCATGTTGTATCTATAATAACTGTTCCCACATGAATTGGAATTGTGATGATGCCTTTAGAAGCGTGTTCCTCATCATCATATGCCTTGATGACAATGCTCTTGGTAACATTCACACATGCATCAGAGAAGCCAAGAGCTTGAACCAATTTTAAAGAGAATATGTTCAATCTTGCTCCGCCATCTACTAAAACTTGTCTAACCTAATGCTTATGGACAAAAAACTCGATATGAAGGGCATCATTATGAGATGGTTTGGGTGAGGAATAATCAGTGTTTGAAAAGGTAATGTGGTGAGGCAAAGTCAAATATCCCACCATAGTTTCAAAATGATTGACATCAATGTTGGTTGGGATGGAAGAATCTTGCAGGACTTTATCCAAGATGGCCTTATGTGCGGGTGAAATGTGGAGAAATTCAAGGATGGAGATTTGAGTGGGTGTTTTGTTCAATTTCTCAATAAGGTTGAACTCTAGCTTAAGGTTTGGCGGTTTGGCAGACGGACCAGGTATGGTAATTTTAGGCTGACGAGAAAAGGGACCTGGGATGGTGACCTTGACTTTACGTGTTGTGACATTGCATTCCAAGGCCTTTTTGATGGTAATAGTATTGGCACACTTCTCTTCATTAGCAGTGCGAAGATTTTCAATGATGGTACCACCAGAATAATTGAAGGCAGGATGGATGTGATTGGCTTGATTATTGTTATTCTTTGTGCTAGATGAGGAGGGATTACCAGAACCATGATCCTACAATGGATTCTTGTGGATCGTATGATCTGCATTAGATGTGAATGGTTGACCTCCTAACTCAATGGTATGGTTTTCAATAAGGTCTTGCACAAGATTTCGTAACTGACGACAAGAGGAAGTTTTGTAACCTTTGACACGATGATAATCACAAAATGCATTATCATCTCACCATGATGGCTTGAACTGACCAGGGTCATACGGTTTAGGTTCTTCCAAAGTTATGACACCATTTTGGATAAGTTTCTTTAAGACAATTTCGATAGGTTCATCCAAAGGGGTGTATGTGCGTTTTTGAAATTGTCATTGTTGGTGTGGCTTCCTTTGATTAGATTGAGTAGGATTATTTTGAATAGCATTGGCAGTTGGTGTGGGTGTGGTCATAGGTGCATTTTGATTTTGAACTCCTTTGATGGTGAGTACATGACCTGTTGCATTAATAGTTTTTTCATCCACCACACCATCATTGGTGATGTGTTTATTCTTAACCCAATATTTGGTTTTGTCACTGGAATTATTTGGGTTAGTGTTTGTGGTGGTGTTGATCATTTTTCCACCATATTTTTATTCGCCTTTGCCGATCAAGGATTTTTCAAGTTGAACACTTTTTTCAACAAGGTCAACAAAGGTGGTACAACAATGGACTTGTAAGCCATATCTTAGCAGTCCCAGGAGATTTTTTACAAACATGGTGACTTTCTCCTTTTCAGGTATTTCTACCAGACATCTGCTTGCTAAGGTTCTCCATATTTGAAAGAATGGGATAAAAGTCTCTCCTATCTCCTCTTGGGTAAGTCTGCATAAGGAGGAAATGTCAATATCCGTGTCAATGTTATAGGCATAGTTTTAAACAAGCTTGTTTGCCAATTCATCCCATGTTTTGATTCCTTTAGGCAATAATGAGAACCACTCCAATGCATGGCCTACGAGACTTCTAGAGAAGAGTCTCATGAGATAGGTTTTTTCATATGCAATATCCATACAACTGGTGGTGAATTCTCTTATGTGTTCAATGGGGTTTGTCTTGCCTTTGTATTTAGGGAAATGTGGCACCACATATCCATGAGGAAACAGTGGCATATACAAGGTTGTGTCAAATGGATATGGACATAAGTCATGTGACATGGAAGACTTTTTGGTTGATTGTTGTAAGGTCTCCACTTGTGTTTGAAGAGCAACAAGTTGAGGTGTGAGTGCCTCCACAATTGGGTTGTTGGTAGCATCACACATGTTGGTGATAGGTATGGATTGGTTTCCCACCTATTGTGATGAGATGTGTTGGTTTGGGATGTGTTGTTGGTGAGAAAAATGAGTGTTCTGATTTGGTTGTTGTTGGAAATAAGCATTTTGATGAGGTATGTGTTGTTGTGTATGGACTTGAGAAGCATAAGTGGGGATGTGGGATCCCGCCATGCTGGATTGAATTTGGGGGCCTTGCTGGTTTTGAGTATGTTGATGGCCAAATTGAGTGGAAAATTGGGTACCTTGATTGCCTTGCCCAAATAGATAATTATTTCCTTGAGGAATGTTGGTATTAACTTGTGAGGAATTCGAGACATTAGTTTGGGTGCCTTGAATGACAAATCTTCATTTATTTCTCCCAAAATGGTTTGATGAGTTGGTTGCCATAGCATTTGAGGAACCTAATAAAAGGTTTGCTGATGTATCCATGGAACTAGATGAAGTTCCAAAGAAGTTTGAGGTGGTTGCACCCATTGTTGATCCAAATGTTTGTGAATGGATAGTGGATGTTTGTTGGGGGATGGATTGTGATGTGGTGTTGGTTTGGGTAGATGATCCCCCAATAGATGTTGTGTTGAATGTGGTGGATGCATTGGTTGTGGTGATAGCATGACCAAGGGAGGTAGCATTAATGGTGTTAATGACATTTTGTGAAGTGGCTCCCATGGAAGTATTGTGTGATTGAGGATCAGGAGATGTTTCTCTAATAGTGTTGAGGTCAAATCCTTTTGGTAACCTAGCCCCTTGGTCAAGGAGCATGGCTAGATATCTAGTTGAGTCATTTATAATGAGTTCTTCCACAAAAAGAGGCCACTTCTAGGTTTTGGGTTGCAGATTGTATGTCTTCTTCAATGATTTCCCCATTTTGGTCTCTGCGGACAAATTGTTCAAAAGGATTGTGTGAAGAGGATGGTAATGACATCTTAATAAATGGATTGATAGAAAAATTTCCCATGTCATTAAAAAAGGTGTTTGTGTCATTAGGGAATGAATTCATATCATTGGTGAAATTGAGAAAGTTGGTGTCTTGACCAAAAGAACCCATGAGTCTTTTATTTCTCTATAATCTAGTTTCAACCATAAAAGTCTTTCTCAACTTGGGGATGATGAGGGAGGATGGCCTAAATATGACACCATGTTTTTGGGGTTTTTGAGGAATGTTATGACATGCAAATGAGACTAAATATTTGTAAATATAAATGATGACACTAAAGTGAGGAGACTAATGATATGCAAACTAAAAGGAGCCTAAGATGCACTCACTATTGGTAAATCTAAGGAGATGTCTACTTGACCATACAAATTTTTGGTAATGCTTTAGGTTTGGAATATCAATGGACTATAAAAGGACTAAAGGAGTACAAAGTGAAATCTCCATACTAGACTATTGAGTGGGAAATAATTCACCAAAGATATTGACTAAAAGACAAAGGGTGATTGAGTCCAATGATAACCTACTTTTGAATGCAAAGGTTTGAAAATGGATGGAAAGGAATCTACTCCTAAAATCTTCAAAATGGGTGTCTAAGGAGATGGCAGAGTTTAACAATGCAACTAATGAAAATAAAAAATGGATCCTATGGTGACCTTAAGAATGTTATCTATAATGCAATGATGAGGGAAGTTGAGCAATTCAATGTCTGTTTGACAGAAAAAGTAGAGAAAGACTTGATGGAAGATGGAAAAGACAAGTTTGGGCCCTAGTTTTGACAGTGAAAATATTTAAGTCTCGCAAATGCATCGTAGCAAATGCATTATGACAGGGTAGATGCGTCTCAGTGAGGCAATGACGATGTTTTAACTGGAAAATGCGGCCTGAAATGGCGAATGCGGCTTGATATCAATCAAAATTAGTTTGGAAAGGTGATTGCGGCATATGAGCAAGAAAATGCGGTTCAATAAGTTGATTGTGGTGTAAGAAGTTGTGAATGCGGCTAATAATTAATCAATTGTGATTTAACAAGGTGATTACATTGCAGAAAGCAAATTTGGAAAATAATTTTAACAGTTTGTTTTAGATTTTGGCAAGTTTGATGTTCATTTGTTGAAGTTTTCTGAAATAGTTGGCAAACACATGGTGTTGTAAAAATGAAAAACAACCACATAGAAGACATTTACAAAAATCCTATGGCTGCAAGCACAGTATTCTTATGGATCCCATCTGGATTTTACTCCAACCGCATATCCTTAGCGGATGAATTCAGAATCTTGGCCCCACATGCTCCCCCTTATAGTGCACTCACTTCTTAGGGAAACCAAGCTTCCAGCCTCCATGAAACTCCCATGGAAGATTGATCATCTCTACTAAGAACTGCACAAGTGTGGGTTCCTTGGCAACGACCATTGATGCACCAAACAATAGAAGGTTTGTGGTCACTAAAACAAAGGTTTTATTTCAGGCACCCGTTTAGAAGGCCACACGAGAGGCATTATCATCCCAGTCTACAGAGGTTATGCTCTATAGGTTTTGATGCACCACAAGAGTACTAGGGAGTCAATTGTTGGTCCATAGGAAGTTTTGTAATGCTAAGCTTTCCTTAACATTAAAATTTATATACCAGTTGGGCATCACTTAACTTTAGTGCATTACCAATTTGAGTCACTTTGGGGTGAGTACTTTTTCCCACCAAAGCAAGCCGAATTTATAAGGCTAACAAAAGTGAGCCAAAATATTCATAGTTCAATCAATCTTTGTTTAAAAAAAAAGAGAGAGCACATGAATATATTAAAGCACACTCGCATGTTGTTTTTTTTAAGCCCAAATTGAAATGTGTTGTTGCGATAACTAACTAAATCACAAAACAAAAAAAATAATGGTTCATTTTAACTATTTGTAGTGTTGTCAAGAATGTGGTTCATTTTAATCATTTGTAGTGTGAGCTAACTAACAGTTAATTTTGAACCCATGAAAAAAAATAGAAATGATTATTCTTTTTAACTTTATGTAATTGCATGATTGTTCATTTTATTTATGAGTGAAGAAATGCATGATTGTTGGATTAAATTGAATAAAACTAACAATGAATTTTAGCTAAAATCCAACTTGACACATGCTGCAACAAATAGGTTAGTATCAAGAAAATATCTAATCTAAAAACAAAAAACAAAAACCAAAAAACAAAAAACAAAAAAACAAAAATAATTGCTTTACTAGTCGCCTGCGTCGTAGCAGAGCAAATGCATCATAGTAGAGTGAATGCATCACAATAGAGTGAATGTGACACATTATGTCAGATGCGACTCTTATTTTATCAGATGCGGCTCATGTTATCAAATGCATCGTGAAATAGATCAAGTGCATTGTGAAACAGATCAAGTGCATCGTGATAGAGCGTATGCATCGCTGTAGGTGGAAAATGTGGCGCAGTAGAGCAGTTACGGCATAGGAAATGTCGAATACATCGTTTCATACCTGTACCTACAAAAATGACAAAAATATATGGAAAACCTACAAAAAAATGTGTCAAAAGGTTGGGTTCACCAATGTGATTGAGGATTTTTTTGCATGGATTAGATTAGATTAGCAACATTGCATCCAATAGAAATAAAACCCACAATGACAATAGAATGTATAGGAAAATAAAGTAAAGAACAAATAGGAGAGATCTCACCCTGTCCTTCCTCCTCCATGGCTGACTTCCATTGCACCTTCTATCTTGCTATGATGATGAGTGTGCCCTCAGATTGTGATGAGAAAACTCTATTATATGGCCTAGCCCTAAGAAAAGTTTTGAAGGATTTACTATAAACTATGCAATAGAAATTTAATTCTAATGCAAGCAATTAAATGACACAAGATTTAAGATTCAAGATTCAAGATTACGAGATTATGGAAATTCAAGATATTAAGAGATCAAATTCCAAGATATTAAGAGATGTCGAAATGAAGACAAAATTGACATTTTACAGAAAATGCAATTTTTGATGGACAAATGAGATTGAAGATTGAGAAATGCCCTAGAATCAATGGTCAAGATTCAAAATGGCAACTCTCAATTAGGGTTAGTGTAAAATTCACAAATGAGTGGGCAAGATTTAATTTAAGCAATTAAATCAAGGATGGAGAATAAACGTGACATTGAGATGAAAATTAGTAAAATCAAGAAGATAATGTTTGAACAAGAAGATAAGATTTAGAAAATCAATAATTTTAGCAATTACTTGATTTGTAGAAGAATATTACCATTTTTATTTAAAATTAATTCAAAATATGGATTTAGAGAGATAGTAAATAATTGATTTTAAGATTATTTACTAAAAGAATAAATAGTTAACTATGTGAAATCATTTTAAATAAATTATTTTATTTAAAATGAGGAAAATGCCAAATAAGGAAATTAAATAATTAGAAATCATTATTTAATTTAGAAGAGGTGATTGACTAATTAAATAAATTAATAAATCTATTTAATTAGAAGAGGACTTGGGAATTAGTGACACATTAAATAAATAAATTAAAACATATTTATTTAATAATCAAGAGGACATTAATGACAAAGATTAATTAAATAAAATGAGAACATTATTTAATTATGAGCAGAATTTAGATAATTAGTGACACATTAAATAAATAAATAAGATCTATTTATTTAATAATCATGAAGAATAAAAAGACATGAATTAATTCATAATTATGAATTATTTAATCTATAGTCGAAGGTGGGTTAGAAACATATTTAAAATATTATAATTATGCTAAGACGGAAAGTGGTAAAATAGTGTTTGCAGGCCTAGATCACTTTTATGTGTCTACAGTAGGTAGTTATGAAGGTTCTTCCCAAATATTCTAATGGTGGTCAACAAGGGAGGGGTTTCAAACTTTTTCTGAAACAGTCATCCGGAAACATCTAGCTGGGCCACCTAACCTTTATCCTTATCACTGTCTTTATTTTGGGCTTGTGTGTGATCTATTTCTTTGGCAGGTTGCTTATTTTCTTGTTGATTTGTAGGAAGATCAACCTTCTTATTGAAGACTTGTCTCACAATCAGTTCACTTTGATGATCCTCAAAGGAAACCCTCCTTGGGGGTGTGTCCTGGGATGGTCTAGATGAAGAGATCCCATTGATCATTCTAAAGAAGGTGTTCCTAATAGCTGAGACTTTTAAGTAGCTCAAAGGTGAATACACTTAACTTAACCTTCTTAAATTATTTTGCAATATACTCTCCCATTTTCTCAATTTTTGCATCATAAGTGGTATTCTGGGGAGAGCCAATAGGTTGATTTTGGTTTTGATTCTATTGCCTATTCTTATTAAATTACCACGTAGGTATGTGTGAATAACCTAGGTTGTTTCTTGCATTCAAGTCAGGAGGGGTACTGAAATTGTTAGGTGGGGTGGAGGTCATGAAAGGACCACCAGCATGCTCACCAACCTACCTATTTGGTGAAACATTTGGACCTTGTCCTCTCTCAACTCTTCCTCATCTATGAGACCATTATATACTAAATCAAAAATATGAGCCAAAGGACTTTCGGTACTTACCTCTTATGTCTTGTTGTTGCTGCTTGTAGTGGCATCCTCCTTCTCGGGCATGTTGCTCTGAACCTTTGGGAAGGGATCCTAGTTGACCACCAACACTAAGGATTCATATGGCTTGGAAGGGACGATGTCCCTACATCCTGAGCTATCCATGACATTTTGGACTTCATTTTGAAATATTTCAACAACCGTCAAGAATTTTGGATAATCCTGTAGACATGGAAAATGTACATTTTCAGTTCGACACACTTGATCCTGATTACTAACATCATTTGTTCCTGAATCACACTCTCAACATTTCATCGTAATTCTATCTCTTAATCTAATTAATAATTATTCATTTGATTAAGTCTATCACCTCCTTTGATTAAATTAATCAATTTGATTTTATTAACCTTACATTTTTGTTTAATTAAATAAATCATTTTATTTGATTAAAGTCTCTAAAGACCTCTTATTAAATTAAATAAATTAAACCTTATTTGATTTAATCTAATATTTCCCTCCTTAGTTAAATAAATCAAATCATTTATTTAATAAATCATTTCCTCTCAAATCTGATTTAAATTAATTCATCTATTTAAGTCTAAATTGTCACATCATCTAATTCTTCATTAAATCAATCAAAAACATGATTAAGTTAATCCCTCTCATTAAAATCCTCTAGAGAATGCAAATTGCATAATAAATCAATTACTTTGATTTATTGAATTCTCTATTTTCTCCCACATGGCATCAAAAGGGAATATTCCCTCATTTGAATTCAAAAAGGCCAAGTGGACTTGGTCCTTCCAACAAGGCATTTAAGGCCTCTTACATGTCCTTGGCCTTGAGCCAAGTGACATTAACTTCATTTCCCTTCCCTCTTCAACAAGTCATCTCACAAATTCAAATTCAAACTAAATGCATTTATTGGCACTTTGGCCAAAATGTGCACAACTACTAACCATTCACATCATGACATGTGGCACTCAACCATTGGATTGAAAGTTAGTCCCACATTGCTCAAATCTCATTTTATCTTCCAAATTGAAAGTTATAAATTGGAGGCTTCTCTCCTCATTTCTCATCCACAATCTTCATGCAAAGTTACTCTCTTCACATTGAGAGCTAATTTTTCCCATTTCATTCAATCTATCACCATTTTCATAATTTTTAACAAGGTTATGCTTAAATTTCTTTGGAGAATTGACCATTTCTCAATCACTCAAACATTGAAACTTAGGAATTGGGAAAGGGCCAATTGCAACATCTCATTGGCACCAATTCCTCCATGGGATCACTAATTTATTGGCTTGATTAGGATTTAACTTCATTTCTTGTATTGTGTTCTTCATTTCCTAATTTTAGTTTGAATAGATGGATTTCATGGGGAATCCCTCATACTTTCTTTCTTGCATTTGATCTAACAACCTAACATGTTTGCTGCTCTTGTGCATTTGGAGGTTTAGGGGTTCACAAATCCAATTTAGAATTTTGGCTTGTTTTATGTATGTGGCACCAGTCAGATAAGGTAGCCTCAGCTAAGTAGACTCCACTTGTAGTCTTTTCATTGTTACTAGGTTGGTCCAAGGGAGTAGGAATTCCACCATTGTTTGGCCTCGTGTTCCATGTACGATTCTATCTTTGGGAAGGCCTTTTATCAAAGTTCTTCCCTGAATTTTGACCCCTATCATAAGTCTATCTGGAATATGCGCCATCATTGCAATTGTCCTAGCTATCACAATTGTCTCGATTAAGGTTGGTTTGGATGCCTCTCTACGACACCTACAAATGATTGTCTTGATTCTTCAAGTGATTCATCTACGTGGACATTTTCTTCATCATTTATGTTAGCTTGTTGATCTGATCCTTCTCTGCGTTGCTCAGCTATGAAGCAAAATTTTAAAGGAAAATTGGTTGTGCAACCGACTGATTTTGAAGAGCGAGCGGGAATTCAGAGGCTTGAAGGTATGCCAACACTTGGAATGGCTAAGAATGGACCTGTTGCTACTAAGGTAGCAGGTACTATAGAATTAGAGGTGCCTGGCTCATTGGTTGTCCCGGATGAGGCACTATGGGCACATGCGGTACCAGATTCATGAAAGGTGTCTCACATTGCAAAGCTTGGGTAAGCCCCTGAATTTGTGTAGGGTGAGTGACATACCCCAAAGAGGGCAATAGACTAGAAATATTTTGTCCCAAATTTGAACTAGTGATGATAGCCTCAACATAAGCATCCACTAATTTGGTAGGAGGTGGCCACATCATTTTCACTAATGTTGAAGTAAGGTTTCCCAATGCCTCATAATAAACTACTAAAATAGTAGCATCATTGAGCACATAAGGGTCCTGCAGCCGAGTGTATGCCCTGTGGAAGCGATAATTAAAGGAGCTGATTGGTTCATTGACCTCTCTTTAGATAGACATAAATTGTTGGTATAAGTCCAAAGGACTGATCAAAATCTTGAATTTTTGTAGGAAAGCATTTTTTAAGAGGTCCCATGTGTTAATATTTCCTACCATCAAGTTGACGTACCAGTAAAAGGCCTCCTCCCCCAAGGAGTAGGGAAAGAGCCGGCAAGCCACGTCCTTATTAATAATCTACATAGTCTTCAAGGCTATCTCAAAAATCTTAATATGTTCCTCCGTTGCACTCTATGGATCCCGAGGGTTGAACTTCGTGCAAAATATTTCAAGATTCTTTGGCATATCATGGTAAAGGTTGAAGGCCAAAGGGGATGTATTATTGTCCAACCACACCATTGGAGGAGGCAGTGGAGGTAGATGTGCCATAGTTACTTGAGGTTGTGGAAGGGAGACAACAATCAATGAGACAACACCTAGAAGTGGGACTGTGTTGGGCTGAAAGGTAGCATCTAGCCTTGTGGAAATGATAGCCTGGAAGGTTGTTTGAAGTGGATGAGTGGGAGAAGGTGCTACCAAAGATGAAGATGAATGGATTGAAGAAGGAGATGATGGTGAAAGTGAAATGGGTTGGTCGGATGTGTTGGAGGTGGATGCTTCCCCTTTCTTAGCTCTCTTATCTCAGGTAGGGGGTGGTAACTCTTGAAATTCCCCTTTGTTTAGTGTAGACCTTTCTATTCTATAAAATCTCTTAGAGGAGAAAGACCCAATTTGATCTAGCTTAGCTTCAAAAGGCCCCTCCTTCTAGTGCCAATTATGTTGATGGGTGTTTTTGCACACTTTCTCAACATAGGTAATGCATAGGTGCATCACCTCTCTTGAAAGGAAATCTCCAACACAAGTTGCTAAAAATTTCCCCAAGGTCTCTTGGGTGTCAGGTCATGACTTGCATGGGTTCATTCAATTGATGTTTGATGTGATATTTTTGGTAATCATAGGGCAGAGTTACAAAATTTAGGCTAGAAGAAAGTTGAGTCTAAAAATGGAGTTTTTAAAATGGGAAAGTTGTATTTTTGTTGTAGGTTCAAACAATAGTCTTGAACACCATTTATGATTTGAGATTTGGCTTTACAATGTGCAATGAACCTTAGCATAGGTTACTTATTAAAAAAAATGGAAAAAGGGCAGGGAAGAGAGAATGTTCCTAGACTTGCATCTATGAATGAACAATGATCATGGAGGTTTCTACTGTGGACAACTTCCTTAAAACAAAATTTCACTTAACCAAAAATCTCATAGTGTCATGAAATTTGTGCTATCTTCTAAGGATTGGAGATGTTTTATCATTCATTCACCATGTACATGCATGAACAAAGACAAAATTTTAGAGCAACCTTGAATTTAAATCCAGACTAACTTTACACAACCATCTACCAATAGAAAACAACCAAAATTATGGACTAGAAGGGCATCTACACAACATAAATCTTCACAACCATAGAACAACATTACTAAATACCAAAGCTAACTGAAAGTAACTAAAAAAACAAAGTAAATCTAACTAAATCATCTAACTATGAGAGAAGAATCATGAAACATGAAAAGAAATTCAAAAATCCACCAAAGTCAATGTATTTCTATTAAATAATTTATAGCATTTCATTACAACAACTCAACTCTCTCTTGAAAATGAGAGGATAACACCTATTTATAGTGTCCCAAAAGTAGAATGAATGGAAAAGATTGATTTACATTTATGTGGCCAAGATTCACTATAAACTAGGGTTCTACCTACCCCCACAATATATACATTTTAAAATACGATTTTGTCCTCATCCCTATTTTGTCTTCTAGTGGTGGCACTGTAGCATTTTGTATTTTTGTTGATTGCTCTTTTGCTGCCGATATTTTGTAAGAAATTCTTCACCAATAATAGGGTTTCACTCCTGTAGACATGTAAAATATACATGCACTTGATTTTGATCATATTAACATTGTTTCATCTTGAATCATACTCTCAGCTTATCAACACCTTTCATCCCTTAATTAAATAAATCATTATTTATTTAATTAGGTCTTTCTCCTTTGCTGATTAAATTAATCAATTAAATTTAATTAATCCTCAATCCCTCTTTAATTAAATAATTTATTTTATTTGATTAAGTCTCTAAAGTCCTCTTATTAAATTGAATAAATTAAACCTTATTTAATTTAATTTAACATTATTCCTTTTAGTTAAATAAATCAAATCATTTATTTAATTAAATCATTTCTCTCAAATTTGATTTAAATCAATTCATCTATTTAAGTCTAAATTGTCAAATCACCTAATTCTTCATTAAATTAATCAAAACCTTGATTAAGCTAATCTCTCTCACTAAAAACCTCTAGAGAATGCAACTTGCACAATAAATCAATTACTTTGATTTATTTAATTCATATATTTTTCCTCACAAAGCATCAAAAGAGAATATTCCCTCATTTGAATTCAAAAAGGCTAAGTGGGTTTGGTCCTTCCAACAAGGCATTTAAGACCTCTTACATGTCCTTTGCATTGAGCCAAGTGGTCATAACTCCATTTGACTTCTCATCCATCTTGTCATTTCAATATTTCAAAATTCAAATTTATGCATTTATCATGCACATTGGCCAAAATGTGCTCATTCCTCCTCCAACCACATGTGGACAAGTGGCACAATGCCGTTGGATTATCCTTTGTCCCACATTGCTCAATCTTGCTCACCTCTTCCAAATTGAAGTCTATAAATTGGAGACTTCTCTCCTCATTTCTTATCCACAATCTTCATGCAAAGTTACTCTCTTCACATTGAGAGCTAATTTTGTCCATTGCACTCAATCATCGACCATTTTCATAAATTGTAACAAGGCTATGCTCAAATTTCTTTGGAGATTTGACTATTGTTCAATCAACTCACATTGTAACTTAGGAATTGGGAAAGGGCCAATTGCAACACTTCATTGGCACCAATTCCCCCATGGGATCATCATTCTATTAACTTGATTAGGATTTAATTTTATTTCTTGTATTGTGTTCTTCATGTTTGCTCATAATTTTAGTTTAAATAGATGGATTTTATGGGGAATCTCTCATACTTGTTTGCATGAATTTTATCTAACAACTAATGTGTTTTGTTGCTAATGTGCATTTGCACCATATTGACTCCTATTTAGTTCCCTAACTTTGCTGCGTATCCTGCCCGCTTGTCTTTTTATAAAAATTTCTAACTCCGTCACGCCCACCCCTGTGGCGCAATATTCCACCGCTTTCATCATTGCGGTGCAGTATCACATTGCACTTTCTCCAAACTCCGCCGCTCTATCCCTCCCGCCTAAACAATTTTAAATTTTCAAACTAGGTCACTTCCAAACTGTGCCACTTACCTCTATTGCATCGCTTTTGCACTCTCTGTCTCTGTAGAGCACCACCCAAAGTCAACCGCGTGGCGCTATATAGCGTCGCTTTTGCAAACTCCACCCTAGGAAAACAATGAAATTTTAAATTAACATGTGCTTTTTAAATTTAGGATTTTTTAATCTTTAATCTGGTTTTTTGTCTTTATTGCTCTCTGGTTTTCTGTCATTTTGTAGGTTGGAGCAAAGGAAGAAGTTTATCATGACATGACATTCACTAAACCCAAAGTGTTTTTAAACATTAAAGTGTTCTTTAACACTCTTCAAAAAAAAAATGTTAAACATCTTTGACCTTAGGAATACTAAGTTCAGTTTGGGTTAGAAAGAACAAGAAACTTTATTTTTTATGACACCATGCCTTTTTATGTTGTACAAAGTGTTTTTCAACACTCTTTAAAGAATTTGATAAGTTCATTGATCTTAGGACACTAATTTTCCATTGGGTTCTAAAATAAACAAAATCAAATTTTTCTTTTCAAAAGTTGCCAAAGGGCTAAAAGGAACCTTAGACAAACATACTAGATTTTGTTTAAAGGTTAACAATTGAACAAGGCAATCTCACATTTCATTTTGTGCTTAAAAAAAAATCATCATTGCTTTGAGGTCTAAAATCAACAAGTGTTTTCAAAGTTTTGCAATCCTTTTCACAAGTTAATATATTTAAAATGTGTATGCACTTCTCTCGTGCTTCATTGTGATCTTGAGAATCAAAAACATTTTGGTGATATTAGGTTGTTAAAAATATTGCCTCCACATTTCAATTTGGGCACTTAACAAATGAACAAAACATGCGAGTGTGAGTAAACTTGTTGCGAGTGTTCTCCCTTTATTTCTAAATGAAGGTTGATCGAACTACGGATGAGTTTATTCACTTTTGTTTAACTTAGAGGGTCTGCCTTGTGGGAAAAAGTACTCACCCAAGGGAATGACCCAACCAGGAACACACTAAAGCCAAGCGATTTCCAACCAGTATATAAGTGTGGATTCTTGAGGAAAGTTCAAGAATCACGAGGATTATTCTGACGAGATGGACAGAAATGGACTATCACCAATGTTGGATAATCCCCCATGAATGGAATGCCTGTATTAGAACCCTTTGTTTAGAAAAGGCCAAAACCTTATCTATTTTGTTGGTGCAAGAGGTCATGTCCTCTTAAGCTGTCCCACATTATACATGCGTTTTTATTGTAGAGATGGAAAGTATGCCATGGGAGATTCATGGGTACTAATGCTTGGCTGACTCAAGAAGTGTGTGTCGTGGAGGGGAGCCAGTGTGGTCAAGCATTTAGCCATCCGTACAAAATATGCGCAGCTGAATTCGTCCAAGTGGGAACCCAACAAATATTGTCTTTTCAGCCTAGGGTTGTACATGTGCATTAAATCGAAACACTTTGCTTGGATCTAAAATAGTGGAAAATAAATATTCAACGAATCATCAGAATTTCAAACCCTTTAGGGAAGCAAATACCTTTGAAAAATTCAAGTGCTCATGCTTTCCCTAGGGATTTCATCCTTAGAGGCTTCTAAGCATTTGGATTTCATCTCAATTTGCTTACTAAAGTCAACAATAGGTAACCTTTGCCTTGATTTTCCTTGATTTCCACATAATGCACTTTGTGGGATGAAAGAAAATTAGGGTATTGGACATTCAATTTGAAAAGCATAAATCAAGAAAGTGTTTTTGGTAAAAAAAACCGAATCTAAGCAAGATAAACAAACAATTGAACCACACATGTACTTGGTCCCTTTTGATTCATTTGGTTTGAATTACTTCTAGGGAAAAAAATGTTCTTCATCACCTTGGTCTTGTAAGTAAGTCCTCATAGGGTCATCTAGGATCAAAATCATCACTTCATCCATCCAAACATCAATCAAATTTCCATCTCACCAACAAATTTTGGAACCTTGGAAACATCATTCATGCCAGACTTTTGGAAAATCAACATCACCTTGTTTGACTTAACACACCTAGTCAAATTATCAATCTTCTTGAACAAATTTTCCTCTAGGATAACACAACTTCCTGAGGTCTACTAGTTCATGATCACTTTGATTGGCTTAACACACTTAGCCAAAATTCATTCTCTTATGCGAGTTTTCCCCAGGATAACACAACTTCCTAGGGTTTACAAATTCACCATCATCTTGTTTGGCTTAACGCACTTAGTCAAACTATCATCCAATCAAAATCAAATCAAACCAATTCCTAAAGTCTAGCATTGATCCAAAATTCCAAAAAGTTAAAACATCCATATCACTCACACTTGCATCCTCCATCTCATCATTGATCCTAATCACCTTAGAGGTTGACTCTTGCCACAAGGTCAAAGCACAAGAAAAACATGGAATATAAACTCGACTCATACATCATGAGCAATCCAATTCAACCAAACTATGCAAGTCTCACAATGCCAATTGATTATCGAAACTCACATTTATACATGGCATCATTATCTCCTCCAAACCTCAAAAGTACAATAAATGTGAGTATGCCCAATCCAAAGTTTAGAACACTTTCCCAATGGTAGATTTAAATCCAAGTCCAAATTTACAAATCTGTCAACCAAACGCTCAATGCATAAGTTTTCCAAACAATATTATCCCACCAAATGCATACATGCCAAGTGCAACTTTACCAAACCTGACCATTTCAAATCCACACTTGGTGAAATTTTGGATAGACATGTTTGTGAATCCCACCAATGTTGTTCAAAATCCAAGCAATATGTTGATTCAAATCAAGGTAGCACCATGCAAAATCAAAGTTACTTAAATCAAGGCAATATGATTCTCAACCACAAAAATGTTCAATTTCAATCTATCATGCAAACCCAAAACATCACACCAAATCATCCTATTTTTACAACAATATCACAATGACAAATGGTAACCATTCAAGCAACCCCAATGGTGAACACATCTACCATTCCTCAAATATCTCAAAGACCAAGAATCTCAATTGCACCATTCACCACTCAAACCTTGGCAATCAATGAGACTATTCTACTCACCCCAACAATCAACACCATTCCCAATCCACCACCACCACCACCGCCAAAACACAACATGAACAATTCATTCTCCATCATGTTGCAAGCCGCTCAAGAAGCTTCCCGCAAAAAGGCACTCCAAACCCAACAAGCTGCACAAGTTGCGTAAGCGGCTCAAGTAGCCCAACAAGCACAAGATCAAGCTCAAGCCCAACACCAAGCTCGATAGATGCAAGTACAATTCAGGGCACTATTGCAAGCAATTCATCAACATGTAGCTCATCAACAAGCCCAAAAAAAGGCATTGTTGGCACAACAACATGACCAACAACAAGCATTGTTGGCTCAATAGAAAACGCAGGCCTTACTCCCACAACAAAGCTTGCAATTGATTCCCACCACAATCATTCAAAATGATGATCAAGATCCTTTGACCAATGATAATGTTGAAAATGTCTCTACATCATCTAATGAGTTAGAGGACATATCTCAAGAATTCACTCCAAAGCATGATCAAAATCTCTCACCAAGGTCTAGCAATGATCCTTTCCAAAACATATGGACATATTTTGACCTCATAACATTTGAGAAACTTCCTATTCCTAGTGAAGATATCCAAGAAAGCAATCCATTCTTTGAAATTGACCCATGTCAAGAACTTGATCCAAAGCATGTCGAAAGCAATTCTGAAATCATTCAAGATCAATAATTTGCATCTCCAAGCTACTACAATGATATAATGGACACTCTCCTATCCATACAAGATGACCACATCCACATAATACATACTCCTCCGTCTACCCATGAGATGCTTTATTTGGATGGACACGTGGATGATCTTCATTGAAAACAAGAGTCTCATACTCTTGAAATCATTACCAATGAACAAGAGTCTCCTACTCTTAACATTTGTACACATGATCAAGATATAGGGAAATGCAGAGACATATGATAAATGGGTCATGAAGAAGGTTTCTACAGAAGTTGTGAACTAGAAACATCATGTGAAAGCATATCAAGAATAAATCATGAGGAATACCTTTGCAAGGACATTGAATCATCAATACCTCTTGAAGAAGCACTACAATCTGATATCTCAGAAGATCAAGCTAAAGATATCAATCAGGCATTCATCCCAGTTATGGAAGATCCTATCATTTATAAACTTGGATCACTCACCTTTGTAAGGGAAAATTATCTTATCAATAAGGAGCTATCACTTTTGAAGATCCACCACAGAGAAGAGAAGGATTAACACCTTGTTTCTAAGGTAAATAATATCCTATTACAAATAGGTTTTTTCAGAAGATGAATTATCAAGGCAGAGGATTAGGCCTACATGAATAGGGTATCTTGGAGCTAGTGCAAATTTTTGGCAATCCTAAGCATCAAGGTCTTGGCTATGTGACAACCAAGGGATATAAACATATCAGTAATACTTCCACAAAATTGGGGGCAACTTCATCTCGAGCAAACGTTAACATAGAGAGCATGAAGAATCCTTATGATGAAACCAATGCCAATACTACAACCAACCACATCATGAATCTTCATCCACCCATCACCCCATCCACGAATTGGGACCAACATCAAAAGAAAGACTTGAATTGAAGCATGAAGAACGTTATCAAATAAAAAGAAGCTAAGAATCATATCGAACAAATCAAATACATATGGATACCAAAGAATACAAATAAAGTTTATCCCTATCAAACTCCATTAGTCGAAGAAACTATGGGAAAAAATAAAAAAGGGAAAAGTATCCATCAAAGATTTCCACAAAGGAAAATGCAGGCTTCTCAAGTGACATACAAAGTGTATCAAGCAGTTGGTCCTAAGTCCATGCACACTTCCATATCCACCCATTACTGCTCATATTCCCAAGTTTGGAGATTCAAAGGTTCCAAACTATCAACCAATCCATCTTTTACTCCTAAACACACTCCATCCATGCCTCCATGCATGATATCCAATTCTCACATTGACCATGTATTGGCAGCGACCCTTTATCATAAGGATTCAGAAGGCACTTTATCGTGATGTGCGCACAAAGATAGAGTTAACTCCGGTATCAACAAAGCAGATCAGGGATCTCAAACATTGCATTCAAGTGCACATATCTTGGCAAAGTAGCTTCTTCAAGCAAGATAATGATGGCACATTATGACAGAAGCATGTACAGAACCACCACCAGGTGGTTCAACATCGGCTTAAAATCTCTCAGAAAATATAAAAAATAATTCAAAAATAAAAAAATCCAAAAAATCCAAAAATGGATTGAAAACAGTAAAGAGAAAAATCATCCTCTAGTGAAAACCACTTCGGTGGTGCTTTGGACAAGTACCATGATGAAAACTTGGCAAACAGGCGTCATGTGTAGAATCAAGCATCTACGTGCGTTAGTTCAAAAGAAAGCATCTTATCGCATCCATAATAAATCCAGCATTCCCTCCATCTTACCCATATATCATCCATTCATCCATGAACCATTTATCCAATCCATTTTCATCCATACTCCAAGGTATCTTAATCTTGATAAAATTTTGGTGCACGCTTTATACTTGTTTATGGTAAACATCTTGACATGGGTCATTTTCATTGATCCCATCCTATCCAACGTTATCTGAGCCTCAAAGCATTATCTGAATGAGCATTCCTCTATTTGAACACCCTTATCTTATCACAAGATGATCCATACATCTATTCAAGAATCCACCCATGGCATTTCAAACATTGCTAGACACTAGGGGCAGATATTTATATCTTGTTTCAGGAATAAATCTTGATAAATATCATCCAACTTATGTGGTAATCTGAGCATTGGAAAAATGTGAAATCAAATTGGTTAAAAGAATTTTTGAGCACCAAATCCAAATCACTAGCCCATGGCATATCAAGCTTTATCTTTTGTCCAACATCAATCTGAACAATCAATATCAATCGCATCTAACTTGTGCATTGACATCACATCAAATCATCAAAACAATTTTTTTTTAAGCCAAGCTTCATTAGTCTTGATCAATCAAATCCAATCAATTATCACCTTGTTTGACTTAACACACTTAGTCAAACTATCATCTTGTGCATGAGTTTACTCTAGGATAACACAACTTCTTGGAGTTTACAAGTGCATTATCACTTTTGCTTGACTTAACACACTTAGTCAAACTATCAATCCATCAATTCGATTGATCAAAATTAAGTTTGGTTTTCAACAAAATCCCAAACAGAGCACTGATATCATCGCATATCTAAATTGTCAAAATCGTGCAAAAAAAATTCAAAAACATTTAGAAAATCCATAAAAAAATTCAAAAACATCAGAAAAAATCTTAAAATAAAAAACATTCAAAAATTCATCAAAAATCCAAAACATGTCAAAATATCAGAAAATCTTCAAAAATTCATCATTAAGTCTTGTCAGTCTTTCACCTTGTCCAAACTACGTCGTCTCTGAGCTTGAACGTAGGCAAGGTTGATCTTTGATCATCCCTTGAGACAGTAAGGTCATTCCTTTAGGCGTCCGTCGTATTGGCAATCTATTTGCCCATCTAGCCTACATCTAGGGTCAGTCCCTTAGGCGTCTGTCGCATTGGCAATCTGTTTGCCTATCTGGTCTATTTTTTAGGTGAGTCCTTAAGCATCTATCACAATAAAATGGCAATCCGTTTGCCCATCTATCTCATCAATAGTCAATTCAATTATCATCTGAACTACATCATCTCTGAGCTGGAACATAGGCAAGGCCATCCTTGATCGGCCCCCAAGACACAAAATCCAAAAAAAATCATAAAACCTCGAAAATACCAAAAATGTTTGTAAAACATCTCAAAAATTCAAAAACAGCCTCAAAATATTTGAAAATCCAAAATGGTGCATCCATTTCATCTCACTTTCACCTGCGATAGTCATCATTCCTAATAAAGTCAATCATCACCTTCACCCTTTGGTGATTCAGTCAGAAGCAAGTTTAGTAGGTTCCAAAGTAAACGCTTAATCGTCAAAAGTTTTGAAAGCCAAAGTCAGTAAGCAAGCATGTTGGCCAACTTGGAATATCAATAGCTTATCACCCAAATCAATCCCATCAAAACCCTGATCACTACATGTCCTAGGATGAAGCTTTTCTACGATGGGCATAAGCATCAGGTACCCCACAGTAGTTAGTCTTGGCTAGTGGTATGAAGAACATCAACTTGTTTTTTTACTTTATCTTGGTCTTGTTTAAACTTATCTTATTTTGTGCTCATTCCAAGGACCTCTCGATGATGCCTAAACAAAACAGGTTTAGAGAGAAAGAAATGGGGCAAATATCATTATCTTTTTATCTACTGCGCTTATGGGATACACTTATAAAATAACTTAGTCATATATGCTTTGTTTGGTTTGTGGAGAGGATGTTTTAGATATCTTGTTGACCACATAGGAAATATTGCTTTCCTATGTTTTGGCTTGAGATGTTTAGAATGTTTAAACTACATCCTAAATGAAGTATGCATGCTAAGTGTGGACAAGAATACTCCTATCTGATTGACGAGTCAAAGTCTATCACACTAGGTACAATGCCATCCTGGTCCTTTATACCTTGATGCATCATACTTATGTGTGTTATCAAACATAAAGCAATTGGCCCTTTGAAAATTCCAACTCCTGGTAAGTAATACATCATCATCATTGATAATAATGTGAACTTGTGTGGATCCTCCTTCCATCCATCTTATTCTTCTTATTCTTCTATCTTTACTAACATTTCTATCTATCTAAAATTAGTGTGTTATATCAAAATATACATGAGGCTACCCACGGTCGATGACTGTCCATACATCATTAGAATTGTCTACATCACAGAATTATCTTTCATCCTCTGATCAATAGAACCACTCCTCTCGCATTTTATTGTGATCTCGATCAGAAAATCATACATTTCTGCTCGATCTCTCGAGGGGGCAATATACTAGTGTAATCATTTCACTGGGGCAACAGTGGGGTAGTCAGAAAATTGAGAAATTTTTTGAACTTTGATCACAGCATATTATTCTTTGAATCAATGCAACAAGTACATTGCTTCAAAGAGGGGAAAAATGTAGACACGTAAAATATACATGCACCTGATTTTGATCATATTAACATTGTTTCATCTTGAATCATACTCTCAGCTTATCAACACCTTTCATCCCTTAATTAAATAAATCATTATTTATTTAATTAGGTCTTTCTCCTTTGCTGATTAAATTAATCAATTAAATTTAATTAATCCTCAATCCCTCTTTAATTAAATAATTTATTTTATTTGATTAAGTCTCTAAAGTCCTCTTATTAAATTGAATAAATTAAACCTTATTTAATTTAATTTAACATTATTCCTTTTAGTTAAATAAATCAAATTATTTATTTAATTAAATCATTTCCTCTCAAATCTGATTTAAATTAATTCATCTATTTAAGTCTAAATTGTCAAATCACCTAATTCTTCATTAAATTAATCAAAACCTTGATTAAGCTAATCTCTCTCACTAAAAACCTCTAGAGAATGCAAATTGCACAATAAATCAATTACTTTGATTTATTTAATTCATATATTTTTCCTCACAAAGCATCAAAAGAGAATATTCCCTCATTTGAATTCAAAAAGGCCAAGTGGGTTTGGTCCTTCCATCAAGGCATTTAAGACCTCTTACATGTCCTTTGCATTGAGCCAAGTGGTCATAACTCCATTTGACTTCTCATCCATCTTGTCATTTCAATATTTCAAAATTCAAATTTATGCATTTATCATGCACATTGGCCAAAATGTGCTCATTCCTCCTCCAACCACATGTGGACAAGTGGCACAATGCCATTGGATTATCCTTTGTCCCACATTGCTCAAGCTTTCTCACCTCTTCCAAATTGAAGTCTATAAATTGGAGACTCCTCTCCTCATTTCTTATCCACAATCTTCATGCAAAGTTACTCTCTTCACATTGAGAGCTAATTTTGTCCATTGCACTCAATCATCCACCATTTTCATAAATTGTAACAAGGCTATGCTCAAATCTCTTTGGAGATTTGACCATTGTTCAATCAACTCACATTGCAACTTAGGAATTGGGAAAGGGCCAATTGCAACACTTCATTGGCACCAATTCCCCCATGGGATCATCATTCTATTAACTTGATTAGGATTTAATTTTATTTCTTGTATTGTGTTCTTCATATTTGTTCCTAATTTTAATTTAAATAGATGGATTTTATGGGGAATCTCTCATAATTGTTTGCATGCATTTTATCTAACAACTAATGTGTTTTGTTGCTATTGTGCATTTGTAGGTTTAGGGGTTCACACCTCCTGCTTCTTCAAAGCAGCATACTCCATGAATTTCAGAATCACCAGATGGAGCTTATCAACTTCTATAATCTCAGATCGTAGCACTTGGTAACTCCATTCCTTGGAGTTGTCAATGATTTTTTCCCAGTCTTCATCATACTTGGCAGCGTGGTCCCTAAACAACTCAAACTGGGTGAAGGCTTGGGCAACAAAACTCATGAAATCAGTAGTAACCTCACCCAACATCCCATCTTCTATCCTCTTTTGGAAATGAGGCTTTATCTTCTCTAGATTAACTTGGACAACAGACACATCATACCCTATCATTAGCTTTAAGTATCTACTGTAATCAGCCCAAACCTCCTTGGCCCAATCAATATTTGGATTTACCTTTTCAAGCACCTGTTCCAGCCTTTCTTTTCGATTTTCAAAATATTGTTTCCATATATCCATCAACCAATGATCATCCTCCTTGAATGCAAACTCCTTTTCCCAAATTTCACTAGGTAGTTTGATGATAACCTCAATCTTTGGGTAGGCAGACTAATATTTCCTTGGGAAGTCATTGCAAAGTTTCCTTGTACCCTCAATAGACTTTTGTACATCAAAGAACTTGTTTGTTGTCTGAACAACATGATTGATGCCCATGTTTCTAGTATTCAAGACCTGTCTGAACCAACTCTTCATGGTATTATCCAGTTTCTTTCTCCTTTCTAGCTTATCTATTTATTCCTTGGACAATAATTGTGGTGTGGCCAAAGATGTGGTAGGCTATTCTTTTTTTGACGATAATTGTTGGATGTAGGCTATTAGATCAACCACCTATGTCTTAAGCTCTTCCTTTAAGATTTTCTTGTTGAATTAGATGCACCACCTTGGCAATAGACTCCTGGAGGTGATCTACCTTTTGTTTCCTGGTGGTCATTCCCAAGTCGCTGGTGGAGATTTTGTAGCTTATTCCTTGTTCTCCCACCACTGGCGTAGCTATTTGTACTACTCTGGATCCGAAGGCATCCATCATTACCTTTGATTTGATTCTAGGTTTCTTCTCCTTCTTAATGCTAATCTGAGCTCAGGCCAATATAGCCTCCAATATTTTTTTTGGGTGCTTAGAAGTAGGATATTTCTTCTCCAATTACTTTTTTAACCAATCGGGCATTGAGGAATTTCCCTTGTGTGATTCTTGGTCACCCTCCTTTTCATCCTTTTTGATTTCAATACTTTTATCATTCAAATCCTCTTTCTCTATCCTCGTATCATCCTTTTCTTCATCAAAGTATTGGATTAAAACCATTCTTTTGATAGGTACTTTGATGAGCAAGCATCCCTTAGGGCTGCCTTCCCCTTCAACATCTTTTTCTTATTTTTCTTCATCATGCCCATGCTCCTCAGGCTACTCAGTTTCTGGATACTCATGAGTTTCAGCCTCTTCTTTAGGCTTATCTTCTTCCTTTTCTTCTTATTCACTATGAGGGAGCACCTCCTCACCATGCCTAAGGCTATGGTCACGTTCCCCTATTGGATATTTATCGCCCTTTATATCTATGTTGGTAATCCTTTCTTCAATGATAGGCTGGTTTTCAACCTCCTTCTCTTCAATCTCCTTGAGCTTCTTGGCCATCTCATCATTAAGTTTAGGGTTATAAAAACCTATTTCAATCTGCATTCTAAATCAAATTTGAAATAAATAGAATAAAAATGCATACCTCTTCATAATCTTTGACCTCTCTGGCATGTTGGTGGCATCCTCATGAAAAATCGCAAGCTAAGGATGCAAGTAATGGATGATATTTCACGAGCGTGAGTTGTAGAGGTCAAATCCTCCAAGCCAAGCCATGGTTTGAAGTGAAGTGAGGGTTTGAAAGGCATTTTTTTGTTTTATTTGACTTTTACATTTAGCGCATGCCAAATGACTTCAAACCATTTAGCGTGCACCAAATGACCAATTTTGGCCTTTTTTGTGAATTTTTCCAATTTAGCACCAAAATTGTGTCACAGATTGGTGCACAAGTACCCAGTGCTTGTCCTTTCATTTTGTTCAAACTAATTGTATATCCCTTCCCTGACTGGGAAGATGAAGTTGTTGCTAATTGAGATGCTAAAGAAGAAGAAGACATCGATGAGGGTAGCTGTCTGTTATTCATTTGAAGAAGGTGTGTAAGTTCATCAATCTTCTTTTCATAACATATATGATCATCATCTCCTAGCCTTTTACAATATTCACATTTGAACTTCATCATTTTAGATGAATCCTCTTTAAAAGAGGAAGTGGACTCAGGAGTTCTATATGAAGGTGAATCTTTACCTTGCTCATTAGAATTGAGGTCCTTATTTTGATTCTTACTTTTTCCACTTGAAGCCTTTGTATCCTTTCCACTAAGAGAATGAGATTTTGAAGACTTCAATGTACCCATGTGTGCCAAATTTTCTTGTTCCTTTGTGAGTTGAGCTACAAATTAATCAAGATAAGGAATTTTGTATGTATTGCCAAGGGAATCCATTGTAGCATAGAATGTAGAAAAAAATTATGAATAATTAGGACCAAGCTTAGCAAGAATAGAAAGAATCAACTATTCATCTTCTTTAGTGACCTTGCAATTAGATAACTACAATCTAAGAAAATTGAGCTTAGAGAATAATTCTTGGATATTGTCAAAATCTGATGGATTAAGACTCATTAGTTAATTCTTTAGCTTAAATTTCCTCATTTTATCTAGCTTACCAAAGAGACCCTCTAAAGTAGTTCAAATTTGATTAGGATGTATGAAAGATATAACATGATATCTAAGATCAAGAGAAATGGATAAAAGAATAGTACCAAGTGCTTCATCCCTTCTATCAAGAAATTTTCTTCTATTTGTAGCTCCTATGGGTTTTATATCTGTGTCAAATGTGATTCTTTGTAACTCTAATTTTACAAATAGTATCTCCATTTGTGATCTCCATTCATGATAGTTATATGGAGTTAGAGACACCACTTTTCTAGAATTCATGATAAAATCAAAAATTTCAATAGAGGAATAACAAATTTCCCTTCACATTACAAGTAAAACCCCTTTGTCACAATTAAATTAACACATTTTTTACAAATTTACAAAAATGTATCCAAAAGTACCAAATCATTTACAAAATTTAATTCTAGAAAAAAATCTACAAAAGTGCATATCTAAAACTAAAGTCTTCTCAATACCTTCCTGATGCTACATGAATCAAGAAAATGAAGTCTAAAGCAAAAAATCATGAGCTTGGACGCTGAAAAATAAGATTTGACTTCAAGCTACAAATATAGATATCAAACAAAAAAAATCTTAAAAATAACTTGTACCATTGAAAAGTGCTCAGAACCAGCTTTCCAACAATATATTTTTCATTAAAATCCAATTACTAGATCAAAATTTATGAATTTTTTTTAAATGTTGAATTTTGCTTGTAGTGATGACCCTCCTCGCAAAATAAAAAATTGCCAAAAATAAAATTCGTAAAAAAAGAATAAATTTTATATGAAAATAGGGGTTTTTGGGCCATCCAAATATATTGGAAACATCCATTTGGGCCGGATAAAAATTTGTTCACCAGATCTAAGCTTTAAACCCTAGTTTGCAACTATACATACAATGGCCAAATTGAGTGAAATAGAAGTTAGATTTGAATTTATTGGACACTCTAAACTCAATAGTGAACTTATATTTGTAAATCATGCTCGAAAATGAACCTACAATACAAATCCACAAAGAAAAAACCCAAATCTAGTATTTCTATCAAGTTTTTATGATTCTCTAGGTCAACATTTGATGCAAGAGAAGATCATACTCAACTTTTCAAGATCCACTAAGATTTGCACCATAGCAAAAAACTCAAGCATAATTATCTCCCAAATCTTAGAAGGGGCTTGTATATTTGAAGCTTTGATACTATGTTAGAATCACTCAAGGACTGAAGCCTCCAAGATCACCTATAAAACCAAAAAAAACCTTCTACAAAGGAGGAAAACAAGAAAATAAATTTGCAATAATGGATGCAATATTACAAGATTGAATATGGTTGAATACACAAATGTACATGAGAGGTCTTGCTTATAAAGGAAAGGTGAAAGATAGAATTAGACAAGATCATGACAAGTGTTTTAATCCTATAACATGAGACAACTAACTCATAACAACCTAGGATAAAATAAAATCTACAAATGACAACTAAGACTTCTAGAAGGAATCTTATAATCCTAAGTAAACTTAACATGTGAATATGTCCCTTAATTACCTAGTATGTAAATTAACAAGGTACAATACATTTATTCACACCAACATAACATCACATATAACACATTCATTTGCAGGCAGTAACCAAATTGAATCCCAAACCTATCTTCTCCTCTTATCATTTGTCATGTGCAATAAATTGGTTTTTCCATTCTATGTGATAGTTTATGGATTTTCCCCACCTCCTTTCTACCTCTAACCAAAGTGAAGCCTCCAATGTGTATGAAATTTTTGTCCACCTCCATTTCCTAATTAAAGAGAAGATATTTTTTGGGATCATCTCAGAGGTCATTGAGCTTTTAGGAGTAGTTAGATAGCCTTCTATATAGAACTTAGGATCTAGTCGTAAATCTGACCAAAACAAATTATCAAAAAAAAAATGCAAATGAAAAAAGGGCCAAAGCTTACCTGAAATAGCAACATCATAGCCAAACATCAAACCTTTTATTTCCGCCATGATGCACATTATGATCACATATGCATCATCCATAGAACACAAAATTATCTCAAAAATGTCAAATTTGCAAATGAAAATCAGACGGTTTTAGCAAAATTTTAGTGTCCATCATTTTTTTAAGCTACCACTCTTTGATGTACGAAACCATTTTTAAAAATAACTAGAAATGGAATAAATGTTTGTTCGTCTATTTAGGTCATCTAATCTTTCATCATTGTATGGGGGATAGAGCACCAAATTACGCCATCGCATGGGATGGAGAATTATGTGATCATGTTTAAGAAATGCATTTTTGTCGGGGGATTAGCTTCTCCCACTTTTAACTAGTAATTAAATGTTATACTTTCACTCAATCAAAATTCATTATTTTCTTTTGATAATTATATTTTATTTTTTTTTAAAGTAAAATGCAAAATTTTTAACTTTTTAACTTTTCAAATTTTCAAAATTACTTTTCTTCAATCTCATTGGCTAGAAATTTTTAAAGATAAGGATGGATTTTCAGGAATCTTGAGCATAAACCTTTTTATAGCAATTTTTGAAGGCATTTTTCAAGGCGTTTTCTATCACAAATACCATTAAAAAAAAAGATTAAACTTTTGTGACATTTCAATGAAAGTTCTATTTTACCCAAAATATTTAGGAAAATATATTCTTCATTTTAAACATTTATTTATTTGTTATATCTTAAAATATAATTTAAAAAATATTATCTAATATATGAAGAAAAAAAATATACTATATAATATATAACATCTAATATATAATTTAGTGTATTTTTAGTATATTATATTATTAAATTATTTTTAATATATTAGATTAAATTATATATTATATCAATATATTAAATTAACATATAATATATTAACTTTAACATCATATTATGATTTTTAACAATCTAATATATTAATTTTTTATTTAATTGAAGCAACTACATAGACAATTAACTTTTTTTATATATAGCTTAGAATTATTTAAGAAATATTTTATAGTTTTATTTATTTTATTTTAGGTTGCATTCGCATATACACTATACATTGTCACCATATAATATAATGAATTTATTTGTTGTTTTGTCTTTTATCTTTTATCTCTCTACTTTGTTTCTTTTTAATTTGTACATAAATATATTTAATTTAAGAAAATAAATTTAATTTAAATTTAATTTAATTGTAAATTCAAGATTTTCTAATAATATATTTTAATTGTTTGAAGAAGTTAATATTTTCACTAAAATGTGACAAATTTCTAAATACACATGATACATATTTATTTGAAATGTATTTATAATTAAGAATGTTGGAGAAAATATTTAATTGAATCTGTAATTGCATGTATTTAAATAACATACAAGTCTTACTATACCTTATTTTATATAGAGACAAAATAAAATCGAACATGTATTTCAATTTGACCGATAAAAAGTATTTCTTAAGACCAAAAGCTAATACCTTATTTTCTCTAAGTTCTCATAGCTATCAAACTAAAAAAATCTGAAAAATAAATTGTTAACAAAAGAGGATGAAATTCAAGCAGAGGGTGTTAGATTCTTCTCACAACTCCTAAGGGATCCAAAAAATAAAACATTGGAATCAATTAAAGAAGGTGAAGATATTTTAGAAATCATCCCAACACTAATTCAAAAGGAAGATAATAATTGGCTATTGAGACCTTTTTCTCTTGAGGAAGTTAAGATGGTGGTTTTTTCTGTATCGCTTGATAAGGCGTGGGTCCTAATGGGTTCACAGCCTTATTTTTCAAAAATGTTGGGAGTTTATTGGTATTGATTTATTGTTGGCCTTGGAAGAGTTGAGGGAAATAAGTACAATGCTTAAGAAGATCAATACTACACACATTGCTCTTATTCCGAAAGTGAAGGAACCAACCAAATTTGTAGACTTCAGTCAATTTCTTTATGCAATACCATATAAAAAATATTCACAAAATCTCTTTATCTCAGGATTCAACCTTTTATTTCAAAAGTAATTTCACAAGAACAACGTGGTTTTGTGCCTAGGAGGAAAACCCCGGAAGGAGCATTAGTTTCTCATGAAGTGTTGCACTCTATTAAATCTAATAATATTCCATCCTTTATTATTAAACTTGATATGATGAAGGCATACGATAGAGTGAATTGGGATTTCTTAATCCAAGTATTGCAAGGTTTTGGTTTTTATTATAGATGGTGCAAATGGGCCCAATGATGTTTAGTAGGGGCTAAGTTTTCAGTCATTGTAAATGGCTCTCCAACTAGTTTTTTTAGTTCTCCTCAAGGGGTTAGACAGGGAGATCCTTTACCTCCCTTTTTATTCATATTAATGGATGAGGCATTAAGTAGATCAATTCAGAAAGTGCATAATCAAGGCTTATGGCTGGGTGTTTCTATTCCAAATACAAATATTTCAGCCACTCATTATTTTTTGATGATATAGTGTTATTTGGGAAGTCCTCTTTGCAATAAGTTGTGGAGGTAAAGAAAATTCTTGAGAAATATTCTTTTGTTTTAGGTTAGAATACTAATGCCAAAAAATCCAAGATATACTTTTTTAACACAAATTCCTCCATCTCAAGAAAAATGATTGAATTGTTGGGTTTCTAGCACGTTGAATTACCTTGCACATATGTATGAATTACTTTCTTCATGGGTGTAGATAAAGTTAAGTATTGGTAGAAAATTATTGAAATAATAAAGTCTAGAATAATTACATGGAAAGCAAGGTGGTTGTCCTTAGCTGGTCATATAATGATGATTAAATCTATCCTAGCATCCATTCCAAATTATTATCTTGCTGTTTTGAAAGCACTGAAATGTGTCATTCACAATATTGAGAAATTTATTAAAAGTTTTTTGTGGAGGGGTAACATAGATGAGAAAAGGAAAGTTCCTTTGGTATTTTTGGATAGCATGTGCATGAATAAATATAGTGGAGGTGTTGGTATTCATAGTATTTTGACAAGAAATATGGCCCTTGGGGAAAAATTGGCATGGAAGATGTATATAAAACCAAAGTTGAAATGGTGCACTTTAATGCAGAATAAATATTTGGATAAGGGGTAATAACCTCTCTGCATGCCATAATAAAGTTCCACATAGCTGAACCATTTGGAGGATTTGCAATTGTAAAAATTATGGGTTATCCCCATCTAATCTCCATTCAGGAGTTGTAATCTGTAGAACAAAATCCATCAGTGGATTGGGGCACAAAATTGAAAGATTATGTTGCTACAACAAAGATTACATCAGGGAAAGTCACATGGAATGACTTCTCTCTTTCTTTTCTTTCTTCCAACCAAAATCTAATTTTATAAAATGAGATAGGGAAGAGGTATATTTTTATTTTAGATAGGCCTGATAGAATACTTTGGGATCCTTTCAAAGATGGGAATTATACAGTTAAGAAGGGCTACAAATCAATTATTGCAAAC
Organism: Sequoiadendron giganteum; assembly: GCA_007115665.2. NCBI lineage: Eukaryota > Viridiplantae > Streptophyta > Pinopsida > Cupressales > Cupressaceae > Sequoiadendron > Sequoiadendron giganteum. The sequence continues at coordinate 537,168,313 of CM021104.1, read as the reverse complement.
ACAATTCAAGATTAATCCCATATAGCATATTATTTTTGTTGGACCTCAATGACACTCCCTAAGGTAGGTAGCTTTACATGACTTGCATTAAGGCATTGGATTTTAACAAGTAATAGATTACAAAAGTTCAATTTTGTAGAGCCTTTCAAGTGTGTATTGTGTCAAGAAGTCTTTGAATTTGTGGATCATCTTTTTGTTAATTACAAGTTTTCTCAAGAATTTTGGGATTTCATAAAAATAAAATTGCATATCTCATTCCCAATGCCTAACTCTTTATGGGATTTATTTTCAATCTAGCCAATCCTTTATAAAAATGTTTATATGCTTGCATTTGGAGGGTGACCCCGACAATAGTCATTTGGTGTATTTGGTGGGAATGTAATAGACGGATATTCAGAAATCAAGTTCATCCACTTCTACAAATTCAACTTAAAATTGAAAAGCATATTTCAGAGGTGGTTAATTCATATGTTCATAATAAAAAAAAATGTTTCCTCCATTTTAACCAATTAAGATAATTGGCTTCTAAATAGTTGGGAGTACATTTTAGTATCTTTTATAGGTGCCCAACAAAATCCTTGTAAGCAAAATATTGATAGGTCCAAAATCCATTGGAAGCCTCTCCTTCAAAAGTTTAATAAACTCAATTTTGATGGTGAATCGAGGGGGAATCTAGGAATATTAGGTGCAGGTTTGTATATTCATGATTGCAAAGGATCATTGATAGCAAAAAAATCAGTACATCTATCCAATGACACAAATAATATAGCAGAGGAAAAGGCACTTCTATAGGGTCTGCAATTGGAAAAAGAGCTTGGTCTAAATAATTTGCATATTGAAGGGGATTCTCTTTTAATTATCAATGCTTGCAAAGCAAAAAATATCCATAATTGGAGGCTTGGTTACATTCCTAGGAAGGTCTAGTTGTTAATGGACTCATTCAAGGAAATTCAAATATCACATGTCTATCAGGAAGGTAATAAGCTAGTAGATAAACTTACAAATATGGGGTGTGAATGTAAACCATTTGAATTCTCGGGTATTATTGATATTGCTAAAGACTATCCTCCTTTAAAAAATTTAGTCTAATCAAAGCAAGATTTTTCTATGAGTGACACCTATTCATAAAGCTCATGTATTTTGGTAGTATGTGGATATGTGTATGGTGCTATGTTTGAAACCTTAAAATGACTTGGCAGTGTGTGTATGATAAAGTGTTTTCATAGAGATGTCAAGGGTTGGTAAGAGTTACAAATGTTTCAATCATGTGTTGATGTTGCAAGCCTCCATGATGGATAAAACATGTTTCGATGATGTAAGCTTACATGCAGGATAAAGTCACTCCACTATCACCAATTTATTTATAATGAAGAGCTTGGCATCTTGTTCAAGTTAGAATGTCTGCGGGTGGAAGATTGCATTCAAACAGTGATAGCCATTGAGGTAATTAGTCCAAAGGAACAAAGGATTTTACCGCCATCTTAGGTTCTATCTATTTTCGTTTAAAATTTGATGGACTTCTGTCAATCTTTAGGGGATTTGGAAGAGATTGCACGAAAGTATTTAGGGATCATTTTCTCCAAGGTAATGCTCTATTAATGGAAGTTCAAGGGTATAATCTGTTTTAAGGGAAAATGGATAATAGGTGGGTTGTTTCCATGAAAGTGTCTCATTCAATGTCAGGGTTATCAAGATATCTATGATGCAATTAAATTGGCCTTTCAACACAATAATGATAGAATTTTCTTGAGGGCTTTGAGAAAGAATTGTGGGTTTCTTTGTTCTAGTTTGCACATTAATATAAAAGAGAAAAACTTTGCAATTTCTTTCTTGTAGTCTCATGTATGTTTGTTCTCTTCTAATAATCCCCAATTGGAACAATTGCAAGCTGTTACATAGGCATAAATTGCTCCGGGTGTTCGTTCTTTGCAAATAATGTTGAAGATCGAGGTGTGAGGGTTCTTGTGCAAAAAAGAAGTCATGTGTACCTTGAAGAAGACATGGAAGAAGGACAGGATGAGAATTCCCTTGTGTGCATGGAAGACTAAATGCAACAATTGCTAACTCTGGAAATTTTTGTCTGAGCATGTTTTCCATTATCATTTTTTTTTCTTGTATAGGATATAGTCAATCTTTTGGGTTTCAATTACCAATGTTATCAGTCTAAATGTCTGCTACAAGTATGTAATCCGGTTCATGGTATATGGTACATGCATCAGTATCATTTTATTGGGGTTGTGATCATGCAAATATGTATTTTGGTTCAGGAATCACAGTATAAGTGCCATTACTATGTTTTTCGATTCAGTGGATTTAGAACTCATGGGCTCAAGTACTATTGCCATTTTTAGCTAGCAATCTGAAACATGCTTTTGTATATCTTTTTATAAATTAAATATATATAGGCATAACCTGCCTCTTATCCAAAAAAAATATTTAGACTATAATTATAATTTAATTAATAATTATAAATTAGGGTCATAATTAATTATTTAAATTATAATAACCTTATTAGTTATTTAATTAAAAAATTAGAATAATTATTAATATTAGGATTATAATATAATTGATTTGAACATTTATTATTATTATATAATTATTTTAAATTTCAAAATAATATTAATAAATTAAAATTATATTTTATATATGTTTTAACTCTGAAAATTAAATAATTATATAATAGAAGTTCATAACATTTTTTATAGTAGAGAATGCATTTTTAATAACATTATTTTGCATTTTCTATACATAATGGTTGTCACCATAATCAATACTTTATTCTTGTTAAAGACCATATACATAAAATGCAAGTATTTTATTATTCTTGTTAAAAACCATATACATGAAATGTAAGAACTTTTTTCTTCTTGTTAAAGACCACACACCTATTTGAAATGCAAGTAATTTTTGGAACTAATTGATTCACCAACCCTAGTAATGAATCAAAATGTTGGGTTATTTCCAACAACAAAGTAAAAGACATAGTAGCAAAGAGGGACACAATAGTGGAGGGGGAAAGGTTAGAACCTCGTATGGCATGCCTTCTTATTTGATAGCCTATTCTAGCACCCCCTCCAAGTTTATAGCTACTAGTCGGGGAGTTGGTGACAAAGATAACAACAATATAGATAGAAAATAAAAAATGGTCAATGGTTTCATGCCTAACCTTAAGTTTTATTGAACCAATGTTGTTCTCAAAATATTTATAGATCAAAGAATAAAACTTTCTTGTCAACATTTGATAGGAAATTCACAGTATCACGACCTTGTTTCAATTAATTTAGTTTTTCTTTCTTCTAAATATATTTTGCATTTATGAAAGCCAACTAAAATATTTTATTTAATGATCAATTATGTGGCACAAAAATTTAAACTGTTTTTGATGCAAAGTTGAAAATTATGTGTAACAAAATGACAAAGTGTATGTCTAATATTTGTGATTTTTTAAAGTTTTATAATTCTTATTTTAAAATTTTAACATTATCACATAAAATTTACTTCAGTCTATTAGGCTTACAAGAGTTAAATAAAGTATAAATGATTGCATTTTATTTTGGATGGCTAGGATAAATGGCTACAATCACATGAAAACAATTATTGTTGTATTTTTTGTCCATATCACATTCTAACATGTTTATGCAAGGTGGATTTATATACTTATAATTAATTTATGCTTTGTTTGTTGCCTTTTCAATATAAAAATCAATCTTAGAAAAAAAAAATTGGTTTCGTTTCTTTTTAGGAGCTTGACTAACTATTTTCCCTTCTCTTTTAACGATATTTGTCATAGGTAGGGATACTTGTGCAATCATGTTTTGGAATTTGTTTTCTTTGTATAAACTGGTAGGTGGTGGATATGCTCTACTAGTGATGAATTCCCAAGGGTGTTTTCCTTTTTCTTTGGTTTTATAAATCTTTAAGCCAATATCAATTTAACAACGAACATCAAAGAGATTATATGTGTGATTGGATTGAGTGGATTCATTGGGTCATGGGTGGTTTCTGTAGACACTGAAAATTGGTCTAGGCTTGCGGGTACCATTTTTGACATAATTCTAATGCTCATGGTCACGGTTAAATAATGTTAACTATTTAATTAATGTCTAATGTCATCTTTCTTTTATTAATTAAATAAATTTAATTATTTAATTAATTCATTATGACTATTATTCAACTTTGATTAATTAAATAAATCTTATTTATTTAATTACGTCGCTAATTAATTAATTCTCTTTCTCAATTAAATAATTTATTATTTAATTTAATCTTTATCATATTTTTGACTATAATTAAATATTATTTTTGAATTATTTAATTATTCAATTAACCTTTTCAAATGTCAATTAAATAAATCATTATTTATTTAATTAAATCTTTTCGATTTTGAATGTTGAATTAAATAAATATTTAATTCATAAAAAGAGTTATTTCTATCACATTCTTTTATCGCCTACTTAACTAATTATTCACTCACCATTTGACTCGAGATCTATTTAAATCCATCAGTTATCTCTTGATTCAATATGTGTTTGTCTCTATGAAGAGACTCTCTATCATAACTAGTCATTTATCTAGTTAAGACTCCTATGCACGTACATGTTTATTAATTAAATATATTTATTTAGTTAATTAATTCATGTGTGCATTCGGATAGATAATTGTCGAGTTCTAACTTTATGCTTTTCATTCAAAGTATAATTATTCTATTTTCAAATACTTTCAACTGAAGATTAAATCATTTATTTAATCTTGATCTCTTATTCAGTTTATTTTTGAATAGTCTTAACACCAGATTAAATTATTATTTTATTTAATCTTTATCCTATAGAATTTCCCAACTCATGTTCTAACTAACACAAATCTCAATTGCATGGCATTCAAAAATCTCGATCGTTGATCTCTCTTTTGAATCTGGGTCGATCGTTTGAAAACTAGCTTTCTATAAATTGGCTAACCTTCGTCATTATTCCTCCACATGAAATCTAAATACTTTTGGAAGAAACTTGTTAATCTTCAATATTTTTCTATAATCACATACATCAAGGCTATACTTGCACACTTATGAAAATCTGAGGGCAATTATATTATAGAAGGAAAAATGGAGAAGGACAATCAGGATAATTCAAAGAGGTGGACAAATATTCGATGTGATTGAAAAGAATGACTAGGTTGGCGTTGATTTGGTATGCTGCATCAAAAATATTGTAACTTTGATAATTGTGTTAACGAGCGATGATTCTCAGGTGATCCCACAAAGTTGGTTTACAATTTCTGAGAGGAACTGATTTTTGCTGAAATCACATATTTTTAGAAAATATAATGATTTAAGCCTTTAAAAGTTCCATTTTAAGGATTCCAATTAAAGAGGGTTTTATCAAACCACCTTAGATCAAACCCCCTTGGATAGAACCTCACTAGTTTTAAACCATACCTATAAATGAGTCTCCTTTACACCTATCAAAATGCTGATAAAAAATCACTTTTGATTTACCTTTTGGGGGATCAAATGAATTCATTTAAAATTTATTTCAAATTATTATGGTAGTCCTCAAAATGATCTATCCCATGAATATAATTTTAATATGTTTTGGTTTTATTATGTATGTTTTTTTTTAGTTTTATTAAACATAGGTTTTTCACCCAAAATCAAGCTCTTTGTTTTGAACATGTGAAAAAATAGAAAATTATCAAAATATATATTTTTTAAATAATTTCATGTTGGGTATTTATGTCCTTGATCCATTAAAAAAAAAAAGAATTTCGATACATACAAATTTTTTTATGTTGTATATAGTTCGCCTATGTCTGAATTGCAATTGGTTTGACTTCAAAACTCTATTAAGGAAAAAATATTCAATAAAAAAATATGAGACAAAATGAAATTGCTATATATCATATTTACAAATCTAAATTCGAAAAAAAAATAAAAATTTATCCTTCATACAAAAAAATTTATGCTGTATATGGTGGGTGTCACTTTTTAAAAATGTTGTTTTCTAAAAACAACCAGTTTTCGTGGGAGATGGAAAAATAAGTGCAATATTATTCCAAAAAATTTGAAAAAAATATTTTTAGAATCTAAAGACAAAATGTGATGAGACTCTAGTTTGCATCATCTTCAAATTCCTCACAGTTTAGCCGCTATAGGTGCTCGAATGTGAAGATTTAGTTAAAAATAATAATTTTAGTGTCCAGTTTGGCCAAAAATTATAAACCACTATTGTGGGATCACCCTCAGATCATCTTGTCTCTCAAGAGTGTACTATGACAAGTGTACACACATTAGATGAAAATGACACATACATGATTGTTACATATCATGGTATATCTCTATTTGAGGTTGGATAAGAAACATGGAATGGATATCCACAAAGTGATTTTGGTTGCCACATCTTGCAATACTATGTGCACCATGCAAGGTTAAAGAAAGATTACTAGTATTTATAGTCCCTTTAGAGATGAGAATTCCTAGGATTTATTTAATTTTTAACTTTATTTCAAAACAAGAAGAACATCGATGGATGAAAGGCCCTAGAAAGGGCTTTTGAAATAGGGATTTCAACATTATGATTATTGTTTTATGTATAAAACATTAAATTTTGATAGGGGAGAAAATATGGGTCAAATTTCATTATTTTCATCAGATTTGTTAAATAGACTCTCATCTCTTCTAGAGGTTAATCAAGCAAAGAATTATCTATCATTTAATTTGTTAGTGGTAAATATATGCCCTCATAGAGATGGCTTGTTTCCACTTATAGACACACATTATGCATTTAATGGAGGAATAATTTCTCTTTCATTGGATGACCCTTGTGTAATGGATTTTAGAAAGTACACAATTGAAGGTTGGTTTCTTCTAAGGAGAATAATAATTTTCATGGACAATTAGGTGTTGATATGAATCATACAATGGATAATATGAAGCTTCATTGCTCCTAGTTGGCTAGCTTGACTCCAATATCTCTCATCAAGTGATTTTTTACCCTGTGGATTTAGTAAAAGGGAATCGACTTTAGATGATGTATCATTCAAAATAACACACCATGGATTCTATTGTATAGGTATATTGTATGTTCTCGAAATAAAAATAGTGACTTGAGATATATGTGGGTGCCATGACATGAAATTATGGGAATTGTTAAAGAAGCTGGTTCAAGTGTGTTTCACTTCAAAGTTTTTGATTACATAGGCATGGGTACATATGTCAATATTGTAATTGTGTGTAAGGGAACTATCCTCACATTTAATGAGGTTGATGAAGATGACATGAAATATTATTATATCTCCATAGAAGAACAGGATGCCCAACAAACACAATTGAAACACATATCTTTGAAGGTAGAATGTGGATATTAGATCATGGTTTGAATAAGTGATTCATGGATTGAAATAAGATATGATGCTCACCTCAACAAGACCAATAGCTTGTTATTTCTTCTAAAATTCAATTTCTAATTACCTTTTTTTTTAAGTGACTTATGTCACTTATTGTAACCAAAAGGTTAGAAAATGAACTTTGTTTTGAGAAAAGTGATACAAATCCTAAGTAATATTATTGTATTTACAAGGTAGTTAGGAGGTATTTATTAGGTAGTTATAAGTAGTTATGAGGATGGAAGCCTATATTACAAGGGTATTTCAAATATAAGGGGGATTTTTGGAAAAAGAGGAAAACTTTTGAGAATTATTCAAAGAGATTGTATCAAGACTTTTTGACTTGACACTATGTATAAAAGAGATTTTGGAATTTTATAATTTCAAGGAGATAATTGTTCGAGTAAATAAGTCATTATATTATAATTAATTAACCATCAATTAATTGTTAGAGGCTTCTTTACTTTAGTTCACTTAAACTAAACTTAGAAGTTGCTTCTTAATATTTAGTTTGATTCTTTTTATTAGATTGGACTAAATTTAGGACAAGTTGTCTCATTACATTAGATTTGTACACTTGTCTCTATCTTGTCAAATATGCATATAGGGTTTTCTTTTGCACTGCTTATATAAGCATGCACATTCATTTGTAATATTAATCTAGGTAACATGGTTTAATTCAGGTTATTTGCATCAATACAATTCTTAGGGTATTGAGCACAATCCCATTTTTTATCTTCTCTAATTGTGATAGGTAATTGCTTGTAGATGTTTCATGGGATTTGTGGATTGAATCATCAATTCCAACATCAATCAAAAAATATCAAAATATTTTTTATTTCTTTTAAAGGCTTTAAAATCCTAAGTAGGGTACACCTACACAGGTGTACGAAGCATAGACCCCACCTGGCCTTTGTAGGCCTGAGAAAGTTTGCCCCCCATAAAAATCAATGATGACTACAATAAATCTCCACTAGCGTAAAATACGGTGATTAGCAAACAACGAAAGCAAATCAAAAAATTCGTCGGCAATTCAACAGTGAAATATTTCGCTTGTCCATCACATCCAAAAATTCTTGGGCAAAAAAAATTAGGTGACCTTTTTTTTTAAAATCCCCGCAATCAAAGATAAAAGCCAGCGATAATTCCCGACAGTGAATATTCCCTTGAATATTCCATATTTGACAGGTTCAGGTGACTGGAATTTTTTTTTTTGTCAAAGGGGCATTGTTTTTCGTTGATGGTCGACAAGCCATCAAGTTTAAGCTCACAAATTTCTTATGTTAGCATGACATCATTTGTACCATCGACCCTTTGTGCCCCTCTTAGCCCCTATTTCCCTAAAGGAGCATTTTTTTCTTTTCAGCATAACTTGGGAATACAATGTCAAAATCAAGTAAACAAGATATCATCAGAAAGTTGGTTTCATGAAATTTTTAGTAGTGTGGGTCTCATTATTAGATTTTGCTTCTATTTATTGTTATTCTTGGTCAAAGTTAGATCTTCATTTTGTGCTTCCAAGCTCAGAACTTTTTTCTTGTATCTTTGATTTTTGCAATTCAAGCGGCATTGGAAAGGTATTTCAGAGCTCTTCAGATCTATTCATGCAATTTTTTTAGAATCTTCCCCAGGTACATTTTATTTAGTATTTTGTGTTTTCACACTTTAATTAATTACTTGGACATCTTGGCACCTAGAAAGGATCTATATGGATGAGATGACATCATTTGTTTTGATTTATCAGTATTTAGGATTTTAATCTCTGATTTTTTCATTTGAGTGAGTATCATGGGTTTTCTTGTTCATCCGTCTATGATCAACTTGGATAAGGATAATTATGAGTCCTGGAGAGATGGCATCCTGACACATCTTAGGTGGCTTGATATTTTTCATTATTTTTATGGAATCATAGCTACACCAAACACACCAGGGAGATTATCAGCATGGGGTATCATCAGAGATCATATTGTAGGGGTTATATGTTCTAGTGTTGATCTTGACACTATTTATGTTGAATCGAACATTCAATTTCCCCACATACTTTGTACATGAATTTGTAAAATCCATGGAGAACCTCATATCTCTCCATACATAGAGGATCCCACTGCAAATTGTCTCATCCCTCTTGTAGATGCAGATTCCATACCCTTTGATGACAATACTTTAGAGGAGCTTGAGTATATCACAGGTCTTTCATGTTTCAATGGCTTAGAGACTTATCTTCATGTTCCCACTCTTCAAATTAAGACTACATCATCATCACTTGTTGTTCCTGATTAGCTTCACATCATCACATATTTATCCCCTATAGATTAAATATAATATGACATACATTTTCTAGACATAGATACTTGGGATTCATATCTCACAGACATATCATCCTTGTTTGTGGAGTCCTATATTGTAGATTTGCAGGATTAATTTGACGACATTCATATCCTCTTTTTTAACAACCACATCAGCATTGTTGGCCCACCATCTTCATCGCCTTTGCAACTTGTTTTATATTAGTCTTCATACGATTCTGGATTGAAATCATCACTTTCTAAAATGTGGATACGTGAGCAATTTTTAGAGGCACACATCATCAAGATTTGGATTCCAATATCACCCATTTTTTTGGATTGGATTCTCCAATCACCAATGAATCTATTTCTTCCTAAGGGGATAATTTTTTTTGTAGGTAGTGGATCATATTCTATCTTCAGGCGTTCATCATTGGCATGGGAGCTCATTCATTATGGGAGGGATACATATCTTCATTTTCTTTCTCCTATTGGGGGGAAATCTATTGTACTTTCATGATAGAAGCGGTCCTTGGGGGTTCACATTGAGTCATCCTTCTATCCTTCTTCCATTGGTATAGTAATTTCTTTTATCTCTTTTTGGAGAGAAGTTTTCCCATGTGGTTTTATCCTTTTCTCTAGTTATGAGAGATTTCAGTTTCATGATCATGGGTGCCTCATCAGGCCTTGTAGCCAAGACCCATTATGCATTCATTTATCTTCCTTTATTAGGTGTTTAGTTTCTCCCTAAGTTGATATTAAGGGGGGTGTTGGAGTAAATAAGTCATTTTATGATAATTAATTAATCATCAATTAATTATTAGAGGCTTCTTACTTTAGTTCACTTAACCTGTACTTAGGAGTTGCTTCTTAATATTTATTTTGATTCTTATTATTAGATTGGAATAAATTTAGGACAAGTTATCTCATTGTATGAGATTTGTACACTTGTCTCTATCTTGTCAAATCTGCATGTAGGGTTTTCTTATGCATTGCTTATATAAGAATGCACATTCATTTTTAATATTCATCTAGGTAACATGGTTTAATATAGGTTATTTACATCAGTACAATTCTCAGGTTTTTGAGTACAATCTCGCTTTTGATCTTCTCTATTTATGATAGGTAATTTCTTGCAGGTGTTTCATGGGAGTTGTGGATTGAATCAATTGCAAAAATAATGAAGAATGATTTTAGTTCATATATTCTAAATGTACTCATGTGTTATCATTGTTGATTTCTCGTATGTTAAATCAGTAATCCTTCTACATGATTGTGCAAAATATTAGTGATCTATGTGATTTATGTAATTAAAAACATTCATATCTTTGTATCTTAGTTTGAATGTGTCAAATAAACTTGTCTCCTCATACGTTGATATTTGTTACACTTCTTTCATTACCATTGTGTATTAAAACATGCTTTATGTTAAAACCCCTTTGTGATTCAACATATCCTATGAAATTCTAGTTGGTATTTTGTCTCCCACTAGGGTTTTTGTTATGCACTTTCCTTTAGTTTTTCCTTTTTCTCCTTTATATACTTTCAAGTTAAAAGTACACAAAAACTACAAATACCAACAGTTGATGGTGTTTTCTACACAACAACAACTCAGAAAGAATATGATATCCTATCTCTCTTGAAAGGTCAATCACAACAATGATGAATAAGATTTTAAGAGAGATCCTAAGATCGAAATTACTCCTAAAATAAATCACAACAATAATGAATGTTGCAAACAAACATATCTACAACAAAACCAATCTCTGCTTGATCAAGGAAAAGCCTACAACTCCACAAAAATGGTGCAATCTTCTGAGGAAACTGAATATTTTTAGACTATGAACATTCATCCACATACCCATTAAATGGCACAATGTAAAAAAGAATTCAAAGTTGAACTTAGCACAATATGAGGCCTAGACTAACTTTACACAACAACTTACAATCAGAAAATTTCTAAAAGTATGGACTCAAGATCAATCAACATCATTAACATTTCACCATTATCATGAAAGAACTGAAAAACTAGCAACTAACATCTTACTTGCATTCAAGATTTAAAAGAAAATTTGGAAAGATAGAATAACAAGAACCATGCAAGATAAATCAATCCAAGAGAGGCCACCAAAGAACCATTTCTTCAATTATATTGAATTCATCCAATAGTAGTAACAATTCCAATATCTTGTATTACAACACTTGCTTCGAAATAAAACTAACTTCTAATCCTAGCCTTCGGCTCTATTGCTTAACTTGTTTCCCAAAATTTAATCTTCTACCCCTATCTATATATCTACAAATGAGGTGAAAATTTAAAAATTATAGAGATTAGATCACATGTTGACCCAAGTTAGGGTTAGAAAGAAGGTCGGCCATAAAACAGGTCGGCCAAAGAAAAGAAAACTCCAAAATAAAACATAATATTGCATTAAATGCCTGAGATTCCTTTTCCAGGTAGGCCTGGGATATCTACATAACTCGTTCCAATGCATGTGAATGTTGGAGAAGAAATAAGAGGAAGCAAAAATTCCAAGGCATTCATTCATTGGCCAGCCCTTTATATTTTCTTGACCTAATTTATCCTGCACCCTAAGGAAAATTGCCTCTAGGTCAGCCAAAGGTAGGGTATTTAATATTTTGAATCCTCTATCAAGGGACTTAATCTCTTCCCCTTGATTTCCTAATGAATTCATCCCACTCCACCTTTAGGTTTTGATGCTTCCGCATGACAACATTATAGGTGGATGCATCATCCAGATGATGAATTGTGATTGGACCATCATCCATTGAAGTAGAAACCTCACGCCACCATTTCTTCAATTGTTCAAAGCTCAGATGCTTCAGTGTAAACTTCTTTCTTCCTGTCATGATCTCAAAAAATGGAATACACTTGCCAAAAATATCCTTCAATGTATTCCCTATTTGTTGCCCTTGCTTGTAAATCCTCTTCAAAACTTGTTTTATTGATCTGTAATCATTCATACCATTCTTAGGGTTTTGAAATCTTTGAAGAAGGTAGGATCTCATTACTCACCAACTTCTCCTCTATATAATCCATGATTATCCTCAAATTTTGTAGGAGGAGGTTTGTATTAGTGTTATCTTATTCTAGCACATTTTGCAGTTAGCCAAAGGATCTATGTGCATCATCACAGGTGGACAAAATTTCCTTAATCATTTTCAGCTTGATCCTTTCTACCTCTGATATGGAAGATCCTTCTGCACCAAGATCTACCTATTTACTCTTTGTCTTACCAGTAACTATCTTACTTGATTCAACTCGCACTCAAAAGGCCACAATAAATATCCATTATAGCATGAGAATCCAAGTTAGTCCATTAAAAATAACATGCTCATCACTCAAAGAAGTCAAAAAGGCCAACAGAATCCCTAAGAATATCATTAAACATCCCATCTTTCAAATTTCAAGATTTTCACCCCTTCACGAAATTCAAGTCAAAAAGGAATTTTGGGGAATTTTGAGCCTGGTGGATTTTAGTGAGGGAAGCCAAAAAACACCCATAAGTTACTCAATCAACATCCAAAATTCAAGAAACATTTTCACATAACCTTAGATGATTCAAATCAATCATATAATGCAAAGTCATTAGCAATTAACTCAAGCATTCCTCCATTTCCTCATTCCTAAAATATCTTTAGGGATTTCTGTCGGGGATGGAAATCTATGAAACTAAGAAAAATGAATGCATTTCGAGAAAATGATGGATCGAAGGAAATCTAAGGAAATCCCAAGGTAATGGATTTTCATGAAGTCAACTTAATTCTCATGTTTTATGCACTCTTTCAGGAAAACGACCAAGCGATGGAAATTTGGGGAAATCCCAAGGTAAAGGAAATCCTCGACACCATTGAAATCCTGAAATCTTTGACTTCATTCGGATTTCATCCAAATTGATCGAACAATCACAAATTTGGGAAAATCAGGCTTGAATTCAACTCTCTTCAAACTATTCATCGATAAATTTAACTTTCTAACTCTTCCAAGGGTGATCTGATGGTATCAGTAATGAATTCAGGATCAAACCCTAGGGTTTCATGGTGAACACACAATTATAGACTCATTTCACTCACTTTATCAAATGCAGGGAGAACCAAGATCGAGACTCCAGGCAGACAAAATCACACACAAGACCAGGCTTAGGAAATGTAGAACTAGCAGATACTAGGGCAAGTAGATCACCAAACTAGCAAGGAAAATCCCATCAATTTTAGAGGATGCAGGTTTCGGGAATTTCCTCTTTGGGTGGAATTCCTTGGTTGCCTGGAAAACCCAACGAAGGTTGGTTTCATGCTATTTTTAGAGATTTTAACTCCTCGAGGAATTTTTTCTTCCTCGTATTTTTTTGAAATTCCTTCACCGCCTCGGATTCCCGAACTTGTTTTGGATGGTTGTGTCATCACATTTATGCTTCATGTACAGAATCTGCGGACTACACTTAATTAGGTTTGGATTTTTATGCTATGATTGATTTATTTTTCTTTGATTGAATTTGGATGAGCTTGATCTCAAGTGCTTGACTTGGTATGGCAATTGGACCTGTGGATTTTTGGATTTGGTAGTGATTTTGGAAAAACTTGAAGTTTACCCCAAGACTCACAATTTTAAATTATTGCCTCAAGATTTGCACAAGCAAGATAAGTATCAAGGAACATTACCAAGGAACCAAATCCATACCAAAGAGCCAAAGCACCAAAAGACCAAAATTTCATGATTTTTAAAGGCAAGTCCAAAAGGTAAGGCCATAGAAAAGAGCCAAAAGACAAAGCAAAGAGGGTCCCTACTTTCAGTGGGGCATGTGTGCAAACAATACACAACACCAACATCATACGAGGGAGATTCCCTCTTAAACACAGAGGAAGATTAAAATTTCACAAGCAATCTCTCCAATAGTTGGAATGTTATTGCCACTTTCTATTGAGCAAGTCAAGTATTAGGTATGTGCAGGATCATGGGGGGCCAAATAGTGGTGATGTAACAAAAAAAATGTGACAGCAAGAAGTGAAAAGTGTAGAATTCACGTTTAAGTTTTTGGTTGGATTGGTAAAATGTACATTTTTCTAAGGCCAAGAACAAAGAAAAGTGGATATCCATTATTGTTATTGAAAACTTATAATTTTTTGAGATTGAGTACATTATATAATATAATAATTTTATTTTTTGATACATAAGTTAGTTTTATATTGATTTCCTAAAGATATTACAATTCGTCTACTATGTAGGTAGACCAAATTTGCAAAAAATTGACCACCAACACCAAAACACCACCAAAATTTTCTTGCCATAGACCCATCAAAATTTGCAAGGAATACATACCACCTAACCACCAGAATTTGCAAAATAACTAGATAGAAGCATCAACTAGTTGTCATAGTCATTTATAGATAGAATGGCCAACAACACAACACATAACCAACCTTGCAAATGAGACAATTTATCACCTACTATTCAGAGACTCTCCACAATATTAAATGTGGAGAATTGCCCCCCCAACCACCCACTATCATATCTTGCTAGATTCAAATTTTCACTTCTTTGAGTGATATACTGTTTTCCCCCATGTTGGAGAGTTGATCAGCTTCAAAATTTCATTCTCTAAAAATGTGATTTAACATTACCAAATCTAATCCATCAACATGACTCAAGGTGACCTCCAATTTTTCTCCAAGCTTCCAGCTTGTAACCTTCCTAGAATGAAATGCATTGATCACCAAAGTTGAATCCCCTTCAATTACCACCTTCTTTTGATCTAAGTCCTTGCATAACCCCAATCCTAAGATCAAATTTTGGAAGTTTGTTGTGTTGTTAGTTCCTTCAAGAAGGGGAGTTGCCAACCTACCCAGAATGTTTCCATTATAGTCTCTCACAATGCACCTGACACCTAAGACACCCATGTTGCCCCTGGTAGCCCCATCAAAATTTAGTTTTTTCCACCCAACATTAGGAGGTGACAAATAGACCTTTCTCATATCCTCTTTAGACATCAAACCACCATCCCAACATAGGGAGGTACTTTCATCCTATACCAACTCCTTCTTGTCATTCCATCCCATTTAGTGAAGTTCAAGCTCCTTGGATTTTGTTCATCCACTCTTGTATTAATTATTTCCATAATACTCACCTCAATTTTATTCAACAACCTTTGTATTGGCATTTCCTTCTCCTAGAATATGCACCTATTCCTCTCCTTCCAAAATTCCCATATGGAAATTGATGGGCTAGCTATCCAAAAACCACCAAACATCAATTGCTTATGAGGTGAAGGCCAAATCTTTAGCATTTCTAGGAGAGTTTTAGGAAATGTTGACTACCACTACAGTTTTGAGCATAACCAATTCCAACAACACTAAGTTTATGGGAAATTCAAAAACAAATGATCCCTAGTTTCTTTTGCCTATTTTCATAAGGAACATCTTGAGGGGCCTGGTATCCTAGTTTTGCAAACCTAATTGCAGTCCTTCCTTGTGAGGAAGCCCGGGTGAATATTATTGCCTTTGAAATACATACTTTATTTCAACATAGATTGATTGGTAAGCTAGTCTCAAACAACCTGAACTCATACAAGGTTTTATAGCCATCTCTTGCCTTGTATTCACCATTTGATGAAGCATTCCACCTAATACTATCTTGATCCTGCCTGACACAAATCTTCCACCACCCTAGCATTGAGCCCCAGGTGTCGTATACTCTTCCATTGATAAAAAATATATCCATGTTGAGTAATGGCCTTAGTGTAATCTCTTAACCTATCTCCCTATGATTCCTTTGTTACTCTTTTGATCTACTCTAAATCGACAATATTTTTAAGCTTTGGAAAACCCTCCTAGGAGTCTTCCTAGAAGAAAGTTGAGTGCCCATCCTTTATCTTCTAGGTTAGATGGTCCAATATTGGATCCCTAGAGCTCCTCATGAAGTCCCAAATTCTTGAACCACTGGGAAGATACCTAGCCATGAAAATTCTATTCTCCTCGCCATCAAGATACTTGGCCCTGAGAATTTTGACCCATTTAAGGTCATGTTTTGAATGAAGTGCCCAAACTAATTTTGAATCCAGAGCTTTGTTTTGAAGAAGTGTATCTTTCATACCAGCCCCATCCGCATCCTTCCTTTCATAATTTTTTTTCCATTTTACCAATGGGAACTTATTTTGTTCTAAGTTCCCTTGCCATAATTTTTTTTTCATATTTTTGTTGAGGTCTTTATTTGTACCATCTAATAGTGGAAGAAATGAAATCATGTAGATCAGTAATGCAACAATTAAAAATTTGAGCATTGTTAACCTTCTAGCCCAAGAAATCCAACAAATTTTCCATGAAGACAATCTATCCTTTGATTTTTTTGTTAGAGTGTTCCATATATTTCCATGTTGCACCCCTTTGGAAAGGGGAAGACCAAGATATTTGTAGGGAAGCTTACCTTTCTTGAATTTTAGAATCCTCAAAATATGAGTTTCTCTTGCCATGTTCATATTAAAAAGAATACTTTTGATTTCACAACGCTAATCTCTTGTCGAGAGGTGAAAGAGTACTTGTCTAGAATATATTTTAGTCGATTAGCCTCTCTTTTTGATCCATTCCCAAATAGCATTGTATCATTTGTGAACTATTGGTGAGTGGTCATTGGTAAATTGCTAGTGACTTGTAAGCCAACTTCCCACCCGTCCCTTCGAGCTTTTTCAATTGACCTTCCTAAGGCTTTGACCATAATTATGAACAAAAAGGGAGAAAGTGGTTCTCCTTGTCGGAGACCTCAAGAGGAACTAAACAATCCCTCTGGTGAACCATTCAATAAAATTGAGTACCTTGGGATAGCAACCCATCCAAAGACCTAATCGAGCTACTCCTTCTAGAAACCAAAAGCTCCCAAGACCTTAAATAGAAAATGCCAGTTCACCCTATTGTAAGCCTTCTCAATATCTAATTTTAATAGCATCGTTGATTTCTTCAACCATTGTGTGGAATGTATGACTTCCTATGCTATGATTACCTCATACAGTATTGATCTTCCTAGTACAAAACCTATTTGCTCCTTCGAGATGACGAATGGAAGAATTCTCGTCCACCTATTTGCAATAGACTTTGCCAATATTTTATAAAATATGTTGCATATAGTTATTGGTCAATATTATTCTATAGATTTTGGTTTTTCTTTTTTGGGAATAAGAACAATGAAATAATTATTTACTTCCTTAAGCACACAACCCAAACTTCTGGAATCCTCAATTGCGTCTATGATGTCTTGGCCCAAGATATCCCAACATTTTTGGAAAAAGGTAGTTAGGAAACCATATAGACCCGACACCCATTTTGTGCCTCGGTTACCAATTTGGGGATACATGTCAGAATTTCATTCTACGTCACTAGATTGGACCCTTCCCAATCATTGAAGAGATTCTGGAAAAATTCAATTATGGTGGCTTTAACTTTGACCAGATCTTCCAATGTCCTACCATCAAGTGATTTGATGCTCAACATTCTATTTAATTCCTTGCACAACTTTGTAGAGTTATGGAAATATATCATATTCTTATCACCTACCTTTAACTACAATTCTCTAGACTTTTGTCTCCAAAAAACCTCTTCTCTGGCCAAAACCTCATTGAGTTTATTGATTAATTCCTTTTCCTCTAGAAAGCTATTATTGTCCATACTGTTCACAATCACCTTATCTAAGGCCACCTTCAAAGCCTCTTCAATCTGAATTTTTTCCTCAAATATATTCTTAAAGTTTCCTTATTCCATTTAAAAAAATAAAAAATTATTGATTTTAGTTTTGTGACAACATTGAACATCTTGGAACCTTGTGGCTTACAATCCATCCACCAGTACTTGACAACATCCCTAAAATTTAGATCTTTGAACCAAATATTTTAAAAATTAAATAGACACCTTATTGGTCCCTTATCACCATTAATTTCTAACTATAGAGGAAAATGATCTAAACCAGATCCAAGAACGATCTTGCAATCCAGAGTGTAAGGGAATCAACCTAGATTCCCTTTGAGAAAAGACCTATCTAGCTTTTCAACTATGCTACAAAAACCTTTCCTTCTATTTATCTAGGTTTGGTTGTCATTCCCCATTTGAGGTTCAATTAGTAGGTTTCTCTAAAAAAATTACAAAGCCTACCTAAGATTGTAGCACTCTATCCATACCCGCTTTCTTATCCTCAAATCTTACTATAGCATTAAAATCCCCCCTATGATGTAAAATTCAAACCTTGGATTGTTGCATACCAAATCTAATTCATGTCATACTTGTCTTTTTTGAATACAAGCATTAGGGCCATAAACATTAATAAGTAAGAAACACAAGTTTGATATGAGACTTCTTACTCAGCAAGCGATCCAATGTTTTTTCTTGCCACTTCCTCCATTATCATAGATTGTAGTTTCCAAATGATCAACAATCCACCAGAGGTTTCATCTGCATTCGCACCTAACATTCGCCATAGCTTCAATTTCCTTCCAAAATTGATCTTCTCCTATTGTCCTAGCTTAGTCTCTTGAAGTAAGCCTATTTCTACCTAAAGTGAGTCTAATTGGTGCCTAATTAGGCACCCTTTTTTAGGGGTGTTGAAACCCCTAACATTCAATGTAATGATTTTCATTGATGTTCAGGAGAGTTTCACTCTTCCCTACTTTCAAAATTTCATTGATCTTCATCTAACCACACACTTCCCATCCCATTTGATCTTCTTCTAGTTCGGTATCCTACCTCATTTCTTTCTTTCTCCACAATAGAAATAATATTTGTGCATGTCCTAGCTAATACCCAACTTTCCTAGCTTCAAGTTGATCCACTTGTAATACTTTTCTTCGCTTCCCTGATTTTAGGCTCTTTCCTTCTTCAAAAGGCAAGGTATCATCATCTTCTAACACTAGGTAATTTTTCCAATCCTCAAACATATCTTCGTCTTCCAAACCAAGCGAGTTGCTCTTGGCAGCTTTGGCCAGTTCCACAAGATCATTTATGAATTCTATTAGGCAATTTAATTCCACCTCTCTACATTTGTTCCCTAAGAGATCAATTGCATCCAATATTTTCTCATTAAGATCTGCCCCTTAGTCATCAACATTGGTGTGCACTCCCTCATTCCCATCCATTTATCAAGAGAAACCACATTCATATATGTGGTCTTATTAATTAATGCATCATCTTTCTGCGAGTTGGAAGAACAATCCTTTTTCAAAGGGGAGGAAGGAATGCCATGATCGGTTGTTGTGGGTTTTTTATATGGTTCCCTCCAACCCAAAGTCTTGACTAGCTTTGTACTAGGATGCAAATCCATAATTAGTACTTGTTCCCAACTACCTCATTCTATTATCAATTCATTTTTAATCCATCACTCATGATTGGGTTTATTTTCAATGCAAACCCTAACATATGAACTTATGCCATCTAGATTCAATCTTTCTTCTGCACACAAATAAGTCCCTAGATTGTTTCCAATGTCTTCCAAAATGTTGGGAGACTAGAATTCTAGTGGCAAACTGGGAAATTTAAACGATTCTTATGTCACCTCCATATTGTGATGAAAAGGATTGAAACCTGCCAACCATCTTTGAATGTAGAAGCGACAAACATCTAAGATCTAGACACCAAATTCAATTTCAACCCTTATCTCCTTTGAAGGGCAGATCACAGCAAAATACCCATTTTCTAACTTTAAAAATTGTAAATTAGAACCCCATTTTCCTTGCCACTAGCGAACCAACTGTCCGACTTGAGATATTTTCCTAGCCATTTTTTCCACTAGCCCCAACCAATCTAACCATTCTCTTTCAGATTGAAGCTTATTTTCACTAATCACCATTGATTTCCTATTCCTATTCCTAGATTCCTCCTTGTTTCTATTGTGCCATTCTCTGTTGCAATCCTCTAGGTTTAAATTTTTAGGTAGGAGCCAAGAACCTTGGACCTTATTCCTCCCCTTTTTTCTACCTATACCATGATTTCTACCTCAGTTAGGGTTTCGACCATTAGCATTGTTGTTGCCTCATCCATGAGATCTATGCTTTCCATTCCATCTTCGATTCCCGTGGTAGTGAGGAGAAACCCCTTGATTTCCTCTCCAACCACCACCCATTGGCCTCCTGCTACCTTCCTTGGGATCCTTCCAATTTCCATTCTTTCTCCAATTCTCATTGATCTCTCGTTCTTTAATCTAATCTAGAGAAATTTCCACCTCAGTGTCTCTCGACCATAGCCCTTGACCTCTAATTCCCATAGTTGCCCCCTCTTGAAATAACTTATTTTCCTCCATCCCTCTAGGGATCGTGCCATTGAACCTCTTCTCCTCCTACCTCTGCAATCACTTTGCTCCTGCTCCTACATGCATCATAATATTATTTAATATATAATAATATAATATTATTATACATATTATATTATATTATTAATATTAGTATATTAATATTAAAAATAATGTCATATTACCATATATCATTAATATATTATTATATATATGATATTATATATATATTAATATATGTCATATTTTAAAGAATTAAAGTGCTCTCTGAAATGGATATTTGTTTCAAAGAGCTTAACAAAGCTCTTAGAAAAAAATATTCGATATCTATTTTTAGCGTTATAAATAAAAAATGGGCCATGAATAGTCATTTTACAGTGACTGTTCATAGTAGAGGAGACCAAAAACAGATATCAAAAAGAATAAATATCTGCTTTTGGTGACAAAAACCAATTTCAACTAGTTTCCATTGAAATTATCAATAAAAAACATCAATAAGGTATGTTAAAACATGTTTTTAAGGATTTTATTTATTTAAAAAACAAAAAAAATATTAGGTTTTTTGTTGAAAACTGTGTTAATTTCTAAATTTATAATTTTTAACAAGGTTTAAATGGCACAAGATTTAACAAACCCTCCAAACCCTCCACTGAAATTTCCTCCACTAAAACCTCCTTTAGTTCAAGACCTAATTGAAATAAATATTACTGAATTGACAAACATTGTTGAGAGATACTGTAACCATTAGCATTTGTGATCAGTCACACTGAATAAAGAAGCCATAATCAGTCATTTAGGGACAACACTAACCAACATTCTTCATTTCAATAGTGGAGAGATGCAAAAAGGTTGTAATATGCAAATGGTTTGGGGTATGAGGACATTAAAAATTAGAAATATCTAAAGTTGATTTAGCCCAACATTTTGTGAACCCAAAAATAGCTAAAAATGTTGGTTTACACAAACCAATTTTTTTCATAAAATGGTGCACCCATTAGGGAATAGTTACCAACTTTTGGGATCATTGATGGATGCATTTTGATAAAACACCTGACAAAAATCTTGATGTCCCTCTATACTTTCTTTGAAAATTATATGCAATTTTTTTTAGGAAGACATGTCAACAAGTTTGATTTCAAGCATTTTAAGGGAGTGGGTATGGGAATCAAAAGAGACTTGAGGTAATGTGTTTGATTAAAGGTCCCTATGTTACCCCTCCTCATCTTTCTCCCCAACCTCTAGCATCCCATCTCGACCTTCTTACCAATGTGACCCAACATAGTCTCTTGGCCATACACTCTTTGACTGGCCATTTGATTGCACGATCATCACAATTTCCACAGCTACTAGAGGGTGACACTCCTCATTCTTCAATTGATACCGGTGTAGCATCATCATCTAAGCATATTTATGTGATTCATTAGTGTAGTACATACAAGCATAGATGTCTAGGTCCTATAGGAGGTACGAATGAGAATCCCTTAGAAACATCTAATTATGAGGTGTATGATTTGTCACTTGGAGGAAATGAGGCACTAGTGCATACTATAGGTATAGTAGAGATGTGTGATGGAGGAACAGGTGCAGTGCCCTCCACCATTGCAGATGAGGAGCAACAACATCAATCTTTTGTAAAAGTAAAACTTAAATTTATTTCATGTTACATTTTATTTAAAATTATTATAACAAATAGTGCATGTTACTAATGTATATTTAAGTGGGATTGAACAATTTATGATGGAGGAGTACATTAGAAATGTATAGCATGGCACTCTTTCGGCCATTGACATTTTCCTACACACATTGGTATAATTTTTTGTGCATGTAAACCTTTTTTATTGTACGCTTATCATTTAAATAATGATTAATTAAATATATACTAATTTATATCTTGATCTTATTTTAATTTTGCAATCTACTCCAGATGTGACTGATGTGACACCTTTTACCATGATGATTTATTCTCAATAAATTATCTCAGTTGCATCACCTATTCGGGTATATGGTTTTTTTATATCTAGTAGATATATATCTAGATATATGTAGTTTATGTTTTTTTATTTGCAATTAGATATTAATTTTGTCATTTTTATTTTTCTTCTCATAGAGTATGCCACCATCCACGCACATGGATCTAGGACAAAGACAATATGGTGGGACTCCTAAGCATCCTAAGGAACCATCATTTGTTGAACGTATGTCAGCCAAAGGAAAAATTATTGAGGTAATGAATAATTGAATTTGACATTAATTTATAGTTTAGTATAGTGATTAGATGTTATTTTGAAAGTTATTAAAAATGGTAGAGAAATTTCTATTTAGTAGTTTAAGTTATTTACCATTGAGAGCTAATTAATCTTATTTGCGGTTCAAATTGTTTTTGTGCAGACATTTTCTCATCCATTAGGTAACACAAAGAGGGTATGTTTTGGTGATCTGACAAAAGATTATGATTTTTTTGACATGGCATAGCCATTTGACATACACATTATATATATATAGACCATGAGATGGAATATGCCACATTTTGTAAATATTGTTTTGGGTTGGCATATATGCCAAATTTGTATATGTAGATACACAATTACTTTATACTTTTATATATACAAATTGATATTCCACATATTTTGTTTGTTGTGTGTATGGTTTCCTATTTTAAACTTAAAATTTTAATGTATAATCACTTTATAATGGTTGAGCTATGATGGATAACATGTTATATAGATATTGATTTCTTGCAATCTTGCACTTTAATAGTTTATGAACTACATAGATCATTTTTAGTCATGGTATAATATTGTTAAATTTGGTTTCCTTGGGAAACTTCACCAAATTTGATCACTTTATCATTAGTCTCTATAGTTGCAACATCCTTTACCTTTTGATTCCTTGATTCGTTAACATCCTTAGTCCATATAGTTTTATTTTGGTATTTATCCTTTCAATAAAGTTAGATTTCCCCTTTAGAAATGATGGATATTTTGAAATTTGCATTTTCATTTTTAAATTAGTGCATCAAAACAAATGACATATGTTGGGTTCCTATACCTTTACCTAGGTT
Organism: Sequoiadendron giganteum; assembly: GCA_007115665.2. Lineage (NCBI taxonomy): Eukaryota > Viridiplantae > Streptophyta > Pinopsida > Cupressales > Cupressaceae > Sequoiadendron > Sequoiadendron giganteum. Next base: position 537,144,315 of record CM021104.1, on the reverse strand, counting down.
GGGAACAAACTCTTAAAGTTGACGAGGGGACAAATATTTTTTCAGCACACCAAGTTGCTCAAAAAAGAGGATGAGATTGGTAGGAATGATAATACCCTCTTCTTCGTGAATTATGTTTGGTTTATACCCAAGGAATATAAAAGTTCAAGGGATGCACAATAAGATTATTTGATGTTTTGATATATTTGAGATATTTTTCTATTTTTTGATTTTGTAGTTATTTTGATGCAATAAATTATGGTACCAAAGTTATGAAAAGAAAATATAAACTATGAAAAGAAACTATGCATGAGAATGTAATATTCTATTGTTTTCTCTTGATAAGATAAATGCAACTAGGAAAACAAATATTTCCTAATGACCTTCCTTTTAACATTTTTACTTATACAAGTTCACTAATTTCCATGCTTTTAATAAGACAAGAAAATAAGCTTCACAAATAGAAAAGTGAAAAAGATAGTTTGCAAGGAAACAATATAAAACTATGAAATTTATAAAACAAGGAAACTAAGAAAAGATAGTTTGAAAGGAACATACATAGGTAGGTGCATACGTATAATAATGTTAGTCTATGCATATTTTCATCATAATCGTCATTAATTTCATACATTTGACACACTTTATTGTGATTACACAAACATGTGACATTTTTCAACATACACATGAGATTCATAATCATCATAAGACAACACACATTCTACCATCAATATACCCTATAATGCTCGTATATCATATTTTTAATGTCCTCATGTAAAAATACATCACATATCATTTTGTAACCATCATAATCACTAATACAACTAATAATTCCATATAATTTTATTGATGTCCTCATGTATACATACATAAACTCATCTTTCTATGAAGCTATCATAGATATACAACTAATATGTTCCCATGATATCCAGCTTTGTAATGGAAATCTAAAATCATTACTACTCTCACAAAAACCTGCATTGCAATATTACAAAAACTATTAAAAATAGAAAAAAACTATGTAAAAGTAATTGAACAATGAAAGAAAAATGAACTCCAATGTTGGATGCATTTCCATCAAACCTCACATCCTACTCAAAGCTTGTGTTGATAAATGTCTGCATATAAATATCGATAAAGTATGGATTATAAACAATCTGAAAAAAAAGTAAACTAGTCATTCTTTGAAATCAAATGCAAAATTATAAGTCAATACTAGTGTCCACCAAAATGACCTACACTTTTTAATAATTGTTAAGAAACATGAACTTGAATCTACTATTGACTCAACAATGGTTAAAATTAAACATTGATACTGGAAAATGCAAAAATTGTAAGATTTTTAGTCATTTTGAAAAAGGGGCAGCATGAACACATTGAAGTACATAGATAAATAATAGGGAAGGTCTCTTTTCATTGCCAAAGTCACTAAATTATTCTAGGGTGCTCTTTCTGGGGTAGTCTCTTAAGAGCCCTAAAATCCAAAAATTGTCAAACTTTGACGAAGTCATTCTAAGAGCTCCTGGCATGTAGGAATGCTTTATCTAGATCTAAATGTGGATATTGAATCCATTAAAACTAACCTCTCATAGTTTGGGTCAACTCAACACCGTCTATGTGTTCTAGTGTCAAATGTATTCTTGCAAAAATTGTCAATGGAAAGGAGTGCAAAATATGGAAAGAAGAGTTTTTTTTTTGTGCATAATAGAGTGAAACCAACTATACTAACACATCAAGGAGGGATATACAATGATATGAAAGGCATAATTTTGTTGCCCAAGTCCCCCCATGATTCTAGAGTGTACTAATCTGGGGTAGTCTTGAAAGTGTCGTAAGAGAAAAAAATATAAAATTATAAAATTTTCAGTACTTTTGACAAATGGGAAGCATGGACATGTTGAGGTAGGAAGGTAAATAATAGGGAAGGTCTCTTTTCATTTCCCATGTGACCCGATCATTCTAGGGTGCTCTTTTTGGGGTAGTCTCTAAAGTGTCTTAAGAGAAAAAAAATGCAAAAAATGTTAGTTTTTTAGTAATTTTGAAAAATGGGTAGTGTGTGAACATAAAATTAGGCAATTAAATACTATGGAAGGTCCGAATTCATTTTCCAAGTCACTCGATCATTCTAGGGTGTTCTTTCTAGGGTAGTCTCTTAAGTTCCTTAAGAGCAAAAAATGCAAAAAAATGTTTTTTTAGTAATTTTGATGAATGGGAAACATGGGAATGTTGAGGTAGGTAGTTAAATAGTAGGGAATATCTCTTTTAATTTCCCAAGTAACCCAATAATTTTGTGGTACTTTTTTTGAGGTAGTCTCTTAAGAGCCCTAAAAGCCAAAAATTGTCAAACTTTGATGAAGTCATTTTGAGAGCTCATGGCATGTACAAATGATTTGTTTGGATCTAAAGGTGGATATTGAATACATTAAAACAAAAATCTCTCAGTTTGGTTCAATTCAACACCATTTGTGTGTTACAATGTCAAATGCATTCTTGCAAAAATTGTCAGTGGAAAGCAGTGCAAAAAATGGAAAGAAGAGGTTTTTTTTGTTTTGTGCATAATGGAGTGAAACTAACTACAATAGCACATCAAGGATGGCATACCAATGCTACAAAAGCCCTCCTTTTGTCACCCAAGTCCCCCCATGATTTCAGAGTGCACTAATTTGGGGTAGTCTTATAAGTGTCATAAGAGCAAAAAATACAAAATTGTTAAGTTTTCATCATTTTTGAAAAATGGGTTGCGTGGACATGTCAAGGTAGGTAGGTAAATATTAGGGAAGGTCTCTTTTTTTTTCCCATGTCACCTAATCATTCCGGGGTGCTCTTTTCGAGGTAGTCTCTAAAGCGTCTTAAGAGCAAAAAATACAAAAATTATTAGTTTTTTAGTAATTTTGATGAATGGGCAACATAGGCACATTGAGGTAGGTAGGTAAATACTATGTAATGTCTGAATTTGTTTTCCAAGTCACCCGATCATTCTATGGTTCTCTTTCAAGGGTAGTCTCTCAAGTGCCTTAAGAGAAAAAAATGTTATTTTTTTAGTAATTTTGATGAATGGGCAGTGTGGAAACATTGAGGTAGGCAAGTAAATACTATGGAAGGTCTGAATTTGTTTCCCAAGTCACTCAATTTTTGTGGGTTTCTCTTTTTGAGGTAGTCTCTTAAGTGCCTTAAGAGGAAAAATGCAAACAATGTTAATTTTTTAGTAATTTTGATGAATGGGTAGCGTGGGCACATTGACGTAGGTAGGTAAATACTATGGAAGGTCTCTTTTCATTTCCCAAGTCACCCAGTTGTTTTGGGGTGCTCTTTCTGAGGTAGTCTCTTAAGAGCCCTAAAAGCCAAACTTTGACGAAGTCATTCTGGGAGCTCATGGCACATAGGAATGCTTTGTTTGAACCTACAAGTGGATATCAAATACATTCAAACCAACCTCTCTTGGTTTGGGTCAACTCAACATTCTTTGTGTGTTCTATTGTCAAATGCTTTCTTGCCAAAAATGTTAGTGGAAAGAAGCATTTTTTGTTTTGTGTATAATGGAGCAAAACCAACTATACTAATACATCAAGGTGGGCAGTCAAATGGTACAAAAGGCCTCCTCTTTTTCCTCAAGTCCTTGTTAGAGTAATAAGTTATTACACTTAATTAATTTAATCATATTGATTAATTAATTAAGTCACTTATTCCTTTAGGTTGCTTAAGCTAAACTTAGGCACATTAATAATTATTTATTAATTATTAAGTGTGCACATTAGGGTTTCCTAATTTTAGATTTTCTTGATATCCTCATAAGGATTGATCACATTGTAATTATTAGATTATTCAATAATATTATTCTGGTTTTAGCTTGCACATATTTGCTTTGAGGGTTTACAAAACATCCTCTTGTTTGTTCTAGATATTTGTTGCATGTGACAGGTGATTGCATGCAAGTGATTCTTGGGGACTATGAGGTTGAGATTTATCAACTTCTACATGGTATTAGAGCTCCAGACCTACGGCTGCCTCTTCGTGATTTGAAGATATTCTCTCATACCATTTTTTTTTGTGCAAGGGTTTCAAGCCAAACTGATTTTTTGTGCATCTAGGGCTTGGCATATTTTTTGTGCATTTTTGGGAAAAACAGATGTCGCCATCGCGTTTAGGATGCCCAAAAACCTTTGAAACGCCCTTCATTTCATCGATTTTAGACCTGTTGAAGAAAAAAGCAAATTTGTTTTGCCAAAGAGGTCGTACGGCCTCCCTAGCACGTAGTCTGAGGTGAAAATTTGCATGAATTTCAAAAAAAATTATAAAAAAAATCAAATTTTATTCAGCATTTTTGCGTGGCCAATAACGCGCTGCCACCACACCACCCATCCACCACTGGTGGAGCAGCGATTTGGGCAGGACCGTCGACCTCCTCCCCCACTGCCAGGCGACTCCCTCCAGCCCCTGAGGGCTTAGCATCAGTCCTATTGGCGACCAGGAGCTGCGCCCAACCCTGCCAGACTCCCAACCCCCACAAGTGGTCATGTGGGTGACTAGGAGCTTCAGCTCCAACCCCCAACAACCTGCCCCCTAGTCACCATACGACTAGGGGCCTATTTGTTTTAGTCCTTGAGGGCTCCAGAAGGCTTTATTGGGCAAATCAGAGTAGTTTCACAAAATCGACTATAACTTGGGCATACGATGTCCTTTCTTTTAAAATGGAATATCATCGAAAAGTAGATTTGATGCTCTTTGCAGTGGTGGAGGTTAGAATTTTGGATTTTGTTGTTTTGGTGCTTTTTAGCCTATCAAAGCCAGAAGTTGTTGTTTTCACTCCAAGAGGCATATCTTTTGCGTCCGGACTTAGTTTTGCGAAAAAAAAAAAGCGTCGGAAAGCTGGTTCAGTGCTCTACATAGATATCAGACCTTTTTTTTCAGATTTTTTTACCAGGTATCTGATTTTACTTTTTTATTTCAGCCTTTATTTTTTCAATTATTTTCTTGGGAAGCATGCAATCAGGCTATTTTTTTGAGATCAACGAGCATTGTTTTTTATTTTAGAGTATATATTTATGTTTTATGTCATGGATACACACAATATTGCACCCCTTACTCCATTCAACTATTTTGGTTGGAAAAAACAAATGGAGATTCACTTGAAACACAAAGGGTTGTATAGGGTAACCATGGGTACAAAAATTGAACCTATAGGTGTTGCTGAAAAGAGAAAGTGGTTTAATAGATGTGATGAAGCTTATGGTACATTATTTCTTTCTCTTTATTCTGACCTAATTTTTCATATTGAGTCTTGCACTACACCCCGTGAGGTTCAAACTACTTTGCAGTCTTTGTTTGGGAAGCAGGATACTATGAGAGGGTTTCAGTTAGAGAATGAGCTTATTGGCTTAAATCCTAGGGATTTTGATAGCATGCAGGAGTTTTTCACCAAACTCAAGTCTCTTAGATTGCAGTTGTCACAGTGTGGTGTTCAAAAGGAAGACTCTCAGTTGATATTGTCCATTCTTTCTAAGCTTGGACCAGATTATTCAAATTTTTTTTCTACCTTTTATGCTACTAGAGATGCTCTTGGTACTAGATTTACTATGCCTTCTTTTGATGATTTTGCATCTTCTCTCACTCGAGAGCAGGCCAAGTTGGCCAATATGGGCAAGTTGAAGCCCTCTTCATCATAGGAACTTATTGCATCATAGGAGCCTAGAGATCAGAAGACTTCTATAGGAAAATGAAAGAAATAGATACAAAAGGATTCCAAATCTTATGAGCAGTAGAAGGAGTCCTTAGATTCACCATCCTCTTCTAAGGGGAAATCATTTCGAAAGGAGAAGGGCCCATGTGCATATTGCAAGAGAGAAGGACATGAAAAACATAATTTCTACAAGGACATTGATGAGATGAAGAATCTTCTTCAGAAAAATCAGATTGATTTTCCTTCTAGGATGTTTACATCATCTCCTTCCCCTCCTTCTTCTTCTTCAATACAGCATGCCAGGGGCACAACTGGTTTACATACTTCATCAGATATGAAGGGACATGCTCTTTGTGCTTCTTCAAGTCTTGGATCAGGGAGATGGATTCTAGATTCAGGAGCATCTCATCATATGGATTCTACATAGTCTATGTTCACTTCCTTTGACTCTCACACTATGTCTCCTATTTTGATGGGAAACAATACTTACATGAGTGTTATAGGGAAGGGGTCTATTAGTTTTGGGGACAACACTTTTCAAGATATCTTGTGTGTTCCTCATTTGATGAACAACCTTCTTTCTATATATCAGATCACACATGGAGCCAATGGGAGGTCTGTGGAGTTCACACCTGATTTAGTTATCATCAGAGACTTGGAGAGTAGAGTGGTTATTGCTACTGGGGTGGTGGATCACTCATCTCGATTGTATTCCTTTGCAAATTTTTCTAATGATGGTGCTTCTTTTCTTACAGTTGTTCATCACACTTCTAGAGTGAATCATCATTCAGAGGAGACATTTGGATACTTGAAAATTGGAGTTCTCACTTCAAATCCTGCTCTTGAGCCATCCATTCCATCTCCTTCACCTATTATTGCAGTTGTTGATACTTCTATGACTACATATATGGTTTCTTCTATCTCAGTGCAGCAGGATCCAGTTGATCATCCATCTTTGGAGGTTCCTATTCAGTCTTCACCCACTTTGAATTCTTCATTTTTTGAGGTCACACCTGCTTCTGTGGAGACATCATGGGCTACACCTACTTCACCTTCTGAGGTTTATTTCATTCGGCCTCTTCCCTCTCACTTCTTTTTGGAGATGCAGTTTCTTCAGTTCTTTTGGGGCTACTTCATTCTAGGAGGGATCTGTGGTCTCTTTCTTCCTCTCTTATGGGGGGTTCTTTCATGTATCTTTGTGATGGATGGTGTTCTTGGGGGGTCTTATGGAGTCCTCCATATTTCATCACTTAGTTTCTCTTTGCATTCTATTTTGGGGAGGAGTTTTGTTCCCACTAGGTTTTCTCCTTTACCTCGGTTAGTTTAGTTTTTATTGCATTTGTACTTGTGTACCTGATCAGGCCTTTGTTGCCGGGACCCATCTTTTCTTTCATGCATCTTTTTTCTAGTGTTTTAGCTACTCCCTAAGTTCATCTTAAGGGGGGGTGCTAGAGTAATAAGTTATTACACTTAATTAATTTAATCATATTGATTAATTAATTAAGTCACTTATTCCTTTAGGTTTCTTAAGCTAAACTTAGGAGCATTAATAATTATTTATTAATTATTAAGTGTGCACACTAGGGTTTCCTAATTTTAGGTTTTCTTGATCTCCTCATAAGGATTGATCACATTGTAATTATTAGATTATTCAGTAATATTATTCTAGTTTTAGCTTGCACATATTTTCTCTAAGGGTTTATAGAACATCCTCTTGTTTGTTCTAGATATCTATTGCATGTAATAGGTGATTGCATGTAGGTGATTCTTGGGGACTGTGAGGTTGATATTTATCAACTTCTGTAGCCTCCCCTGATTCCAGAGTGCACTGATCTAGGGTAGTCTTAAAAGTGTCGTAAGAGCAAAAAATGCAAAAATTTTAAATTTTCACTATTTTTGTCAAATGGGAAACATTGACACATTGAGGCAGGTAGGTAAATATTAGGGAAGGTCTCTTTTCATTACCCAAGTCACCCTATTTTTCTAGAGTTCTCTTTCTAAGGAAATAAATACAATAATCAATACCTAGGCATGTTATCTTTCTAAGTAAGCATTCTATAATCATTAGACTTTGAAAATCTATAATGCAAGAATTTTAAATGTGGCACTTGTAAGTAAATTTTATGTTCTTATAGATGTAATATAAAATGCAAGAATTTTAAGGACAAAGCAAAGAGAAAAAAATGAGAATTTTGTAGTAAAGATGTACCTTCTCTTCAAAAGAACAAGTTGGATCTACTTTTTTGCGCACTGCCTACCTAGGAATTGTTTCAGTATTAGTAATTTCTAATCCATGGAGATCATATATATCTTAAAAAAATAATATTTATTTCAATTTATATCTATTGAGAAGGAAATCAACCAAAATTTAGCATACTATAAACTATCATTGTTTCATCTTATTAGAAAAGAAGGGCTCATGTCGACCATCGCAAAAACATAGTAGTAACAAACTCAAATGTATGGTGCAAACTAATTTTAAAAATATGTACCTTAAAAATATATTAATCTACATGATGTACAATGGATGTTTTGATTTGAATCGCTTGAAAATATACATTTGTTCTCCAAAAAACCTACATTTTTACATATCAATTAATTTGTATGGAAAATTTAAATGTACTTTTAATCCAACCCATAGAAGTAACATGAACCAAAATAAGATGAACACTATCATACTTATCACATACAACAAATGATCCACCACTAATTTTTTCCTAAAGGGCCATCTCTTACCTTTAGAGTATCAAGTAATGCTTCATGATCAACACTACTAATTATCCATAGTTCCTTTGTTCTTGGTTTGGCACAATGTCTCAATAACATAAAATTTGTTACTATAAGAAGGTGTGAATACATGAGAATGATTTTTTGTTTCTCATAGTTTTCAAATGTAGGTATGCCATTCATTCTAATCATATATGTTTGCAACTAAGTTTCGACAACAACAACTAAACCTGTAGGATACATGAACCCATCATCATCTATCATTAGTTGTGTTAGCTTCTTCTTTCCATGTACACATCGTACCAACCAATAATTTGATCCATCTTCATTCTCCTACAATGCAACAACTACATAGACATGTCTTGATTGTATAAGATCTGAAAGATGGTCGTAGTCAAGTGAAATTTCCATTTAATCTTCTAAAGAGGATTGTGTTGTAGATAAAGGGGTTAGATATTGTGCAATCCATGTATCTACCCACTCACTTGACCTGCATTTATCCCAATCACACTAAATACAATTTTGACAAACACAAGCCAACTCTCATGTCTATATGGTCCATGATTTGCATTTGAGCTTTGAAATGAATTCATCTTTGAAGATTCTTCAATTTTTCAACATTCCAATTTCTCCCATTATTCCCTCATCAACCAACGAAAATACCCTACACACTTGTGAATCAAGTGTCCCTCCTTGTGATAATGCATAACTACACCAATCAATAATAGAGCGTGCATAACTGAATGTTGCACCACCTTTGATCTTCATTTGTTCCTTAGCTAGAGATCTCTTCACACATGCACCTACACCGTCATGCTTGCCTTTTCAATGCCCAGCTTAAAAAAAAATCCAAATATGTGGTACACCCCTCTCTACATGCATCCTGCTCAAACAATAAAATATACGAGCATTCTTGAATTGCCTTGTGCAGTTATCTAACCAAATGAGATTTTGACCAATTGTAATATCCTTTTCCTCCAAGAACTCAAAAAAAAATTCAAAACAATATTTCACAAACTCAGATGAATGATATCTATCATCACTAATGTAAAAATGCTACTCCTTGATTATCTTCCTACCTCTTTTGTACTATCAAGGGCATGTCCATATTCTATGTGGACAAAAATAACAATTTGAATAGAATTGTAATATTGTGATTGTACCTCATTTTGTGGTTGTAATGTGTAATTTTCAGCAAAATCAACCACGAATATAATAGTTCAAAACAGGAAAGAGTCCTTACATATCCTGAATTGTCGATCCAACCATTGGGACCTATGGCTAGATGCCTTGCATACTTGTAGAAAATATTTTTCATAAAATAAAAAATAAAATCAGTAATACTTACCTCTCCAATAACCAACTCACGTCTAGAACCTTCACCTCCACTCTTCAAACTATATTTGACTATCTCAAACATTTTTATCAACAAATTTGTTAGAAAAATTATTTCACTATCTCAAAATTTTTTATCAATAGAAGTTAGAGCATTAAAAATATTTTTACAATAATACTTTATTTTTTTAACTTTTTGGTGACACAAATTTTCATTTAATTTAGTAATGGTCTCATTTTGTAAGAATTTAGCAATTGCACAAAAAATTGACATTGTTTGGTTAATGTCTTACCAGAATAGTATTCTTTAAACATATTGGTAGCCCACAAACAAACCATTTGTGATGATTTTTTTCCATCAAGATTACCTATTATGTTTGCATCTATTTCAAGTAACCATTTAGGGGTTCTTGAATGGTTAGCATTTTCATCGGATTCATTACAAATAGATGGATTTAGGAATTAATTTTTTTCTTTGCAAATATCCTCTCTTCTTGCATAATTAGGAGATACATTCACATTCATTGTTTCATTCACCTATTTCATGTTCAACATTAATATTTTCAATCGAGTGTTCAACATTTTGAATTTTATTTTAATGTTAACACTTTGCACCTCATTTCATGTTGTAAATTTTCAATTTCAATATCTTCTTTTATATTTTTAAATTCAATGTCACAGTCACTTTGAATTTCACTTAAAGGTAAAGAGGAGAGTTTTCCTTGAAGATAATTTGACATACCTCTTCCTTCCAACTTCTTCCTTTATCTTTCTCTCTCCTTGCCTCAATTTCCTTCGCTTGAAAATTCCTCTTCCTTTTTAGTTTGCAAAGATTTCTACTTCCCATTATCCCAACCCAAAAAAGTACCAAGTGATTGAAAGAACAAACTATTTGTGAAAAGGAGTACACTAAAAGTGAATTCTTGTCTGTAATGCACAAAAATCATGACATTCCTGACAAAGCGGAGAATGTGGGGGCTCTTGGAATGAACAAAATTTAATTTTATCGGTTTTGTCCACTCACAAAATGGATATCCATTTTGTTAAGGAAAATAGATCTATTTTGTTCAAAAAATTGGATATATGTTCTACTTATAGCTATTCACACAAAGGTGTGCACAAAGTATAAGAGATGGTGTGCAAAATGGATATCCATTATTTTAAGCTTGTTATATTAATATAATATTATATATCATATTAATATAATATTATATATTATATATATTAATATATATTAATTTTAGTATATAAAGTTGCAAATGGGTACTCGTGTTCTCAATAACAGATATATGTTATGCACACCTCAAAACAAACCAAGCTTGTCTCAAAAATATGAGGAAGTTGTCATGCCCAAAATGGATTTATGTTATACAAACTTAAATATTATATAGAATAGCTTAAATTTTATATTATATATCAAATATTATATAGAATAAATTATATATTATATGATATATTGTATATATATTACATATTATTATTATTATTATTTTAATATATATTTGAAACAAAGAAAAATGGGTGTGTTGTGTGTGGTGGAGAAATATGTGGGGATCCAAGGAAGGTGATTCACCTATATTTCTTCTAATTTTATTAGGAAAAGAGATCTCCCAAAGGTGGGATTGAATTTCAACCATGAGGTGAGTCAACCCTATTAGAGGATCTAATGTTTCCTTTATGAAAAAAAATAACAAATATGACAGAAATGCACTTTTGGGAGATAAAAATAAAATGAATAATGAACTCAATTATGTGATGCAAAATTTGAAATAATGAAATAAAGGATAACACAAACATAAACTATAACTTTCAGGAAGATCTAAGAAAGAGAAAATGATGTGTACCTATCACCAAAAGTGGTTGTTGAGTGTCCTACCAGGAGAGATTTTCCTTATGGCAAATGGGTCTTTGTACAAGGGTCCAAAATCTAATTTCATAGTCCTTTGATCCCGGATTTGTAGTCTCAATTCCTTTGAGTTCCATTGTCAAAAATTCAAAAATAAATTTTGTAGGTGAGTTTCTATGGCTTGAAAATTTTGATGATAAATTTGACAACTTTGCAAAATTGCACTTTTGATCCAATTTCAGTCCTTCTTCACCTACAAAAATGCACACACAAAGAGAGGAAAAAATGTTTTTTTTGGGTGAATAGGGTTTTTCCTTGGTTAAACCCTAATTTGGTAATTAAACCTTGATGATAAAATATTATAATAATTTACAAGGATTGATGAATAAAAAATTCTATGTCACAACTCACCAAACCTTAAATGGCTGCCCTTATAAGATTGAATTCTAACACATCTCTCTAAGGATTGGATCTTGCATGAATTGACTTGAATGATTGCTTGATTTGATGCTTGAATTCTTGCTTGAATGCTTGAAACCTAAATAACTTTGAAATGATTCTTGATTTGATGCTTGAATTCTTAAATGTTAGATCCAAAACATAATATTAACACATATAACTTTGACATGATGATATGATCTTGATTGCTACTAGAGATGCTTGATAAATTTTCTCTTCAATGTTCTTGACAATAATGTTTTTCTCTTGGAAAATCTTGATAGCGTGTCTTGGGTTTGAATTGATAAAATAACTATGTATTTATAGGTGTTTATATAATTTCTCAAAAATTAGATTCCATAAGACAACATTTGAAACTTTAATTTGAATCATTAAAATGTCATAAAAAAACATATTAAAAATTAGGTCTTGGCACTTAAGGAGGATCCATTCTCCCTTAGGTGAATTGGTCCTAGGACTTAAATCTAGGACACAATTTCCAAAGTGTTTCAAATAATGTTAGCATTTGTTTAATGTTGGTTTCCATTTAATAAAATGAGAACAATAAGGCTTAGGAATGCATAATATAGGAAATTAGAAGCTTAATTAAGTCCAATTAATTAAGGGGATGAAAACATAGTGTGAAAATATAACGAAGTAAATTTTTCTACATTACATTTACCCCCACTTTAGTGAGAGTATGAGCCCACTCTCAAACTCAAACTAAAGTAGAAAAATAAGTCAAGAGAGGTCTAATTGTATGATTGTTAGAAAGATGAGATAACAAAGATCAATGAGGATGATCAAGCCCCCAAGATCAAAGATCCCATGGTAAACCAACAAAGGCACAAAGAGACATATGAATGTAGTAGCAACACAAGATACAACATCATACAATGTCAAAATTAATACAAAGAAAAAAAAAAAAAAAGTGGATCAAGCTTCGACAGTTTGTCCAAATGATATGGATCAATCCTAGGTTGTTTGTCCAATGATACACTCATAAAGGCTAGTGTAGCCTGATATACACTAGGTGTGTACCCATAAAAAAAGTGGTGATGGGAAATTCATGCTAGGTCTAAGGTTCCCATACATCAACCATACCAAAAGTTATACTCCCTAATAACTTTGATAAGGCATTACATATGCCAATCACAAGGCTAGCAAGCAGTGTTATGCTAGACACTCATGAAACAAAGGCACCACCAAGCAAGTTGTGTTATGATCATTGGCTAAATTTTTTGGTTTAAGATAGTTAAAGGGGTTTTTCTTAGTTCATACAAGGTATCACTTTAGGGAACATCACACTCAGTATCACCATCAAGAGAGGACTAGTCAAGAGATAAAAGATTCACACCTTAGGGAATGCAAGCCATAGCATTAACACTAAGAGGAATGTCATATGCAAAGAAAGGTCACACTCTTGAAGGAAACCAATCCAAATGTAACCAACAAGAAGACAAATCACCTGAAATAAGAAGACCACACTTTGAACAAGATTTCATGACATCAAGCAAGAAACAAGCGGGAGGTATAATGCCCCCCACTTTAAATAAATTTCTAAACACCATGTTGTGAGAAATTACTTTAAATTCGAATATGATAAAATCCAATAGATGAAAGAGACATGATAGCTTATTTGGAAATCCCTATTCCAAACATATGTTTCCAAATAAAGCTACATCATGAAAAGGAGGTTTCCCCCCATATGCAATCCTAAGATAACACATAAGGGATCCATGGATTTGGGGTCATTGTATGTTGTTGCTACATTGATATAATCAATCTTGAAATCATTGTGATTCCCCAAATAACTCATGGAATAATGAGCACAATGGAAGAATGACACATAGAGAGAAAAGACAAAGGAGAAGCCTTTTGGATTAACATGGAAGAGACCTAAATGTCTCAACACTTTGCATCATCCCTAAAAGGAAACATAAGACAAAGGAAAAAGATAATGGTTATGGAAAATAAAAGAATGAAAATACAAATAGAAGAATGTCATGAGAGATTCGCTTTGTATCCTTGCACTAACAGAGTGAAAAGGGTCATCTAAACTAGCCTTAAAAACATAAATACACACCAAGCAACATAGTACGAGGGATCACATTATGCACATGAAATCACACATAGAACATGAATATAAGACAAAGCTAGTATGACACATGTGACCTGACCTAAAGCAAGTCATCTGCATCCCGATATTTTCCATCATATATGGAAGGTAGATGAATGCCAAAGGGGCAACAACGAGTGTCGTACTAGAAAAATCACCAAGTTCAACACGTGGTGATACACTCTTGTTAGGAGGATCATCAAATTTATTATTGTCTAAGCTCATAGAAGAGGAAAATAATAAATTCAGCTCATTATGCACTTCCTCATCAATATTAACATTCTCATCACCGTCATCTAATTTAATCACAAATGAAGGCCTAATGATAATATCCATAGAGGTTTCATGTGTTTTTTGTTGCACTGAAGGTGGAGAATCATCATGCTTTGTTTGAATTAAGTTTTGATCTCAGTTTGTTTGTTTGTTATCTTCTTTAACTTACAAGCAATAGAATGACATCTACACCTATGCTCTTTAGCATTTTGATTTATTTTTGCATGATTTTCAAGTTGTGATTGTATAGGAGTGGATTTATCAACCATATGTTTCTTTACTTCCTACAAGGGAGGAAAAAAATGAACCATGGAAGGTTGGTCAACCACTTTCTCTTTAGTTTTATAAAATTGTTTGATCTTAGGAGGCACAACAAGAATCGTATGGTTATCACTTGGTCTCTTATAGGAAATGGGTGGAGGGTTTTTCATGGATTTATCTTGGTTACTTGGAAGGGATTTTGGTTCAATCATGGTTTCATCAATGATAGGAGACTCAAGCATGGATTGAGGGATATTGCTAAGGGATATTTTTTTTGGATGTTGTGGTTGTGTTGCTGATATGTGGTTGTCATTGATGTCGAGGATATTGAGAAAATTGTAATAAATATGTTGTAGGCAATCTGTGAAGCTAAGATGGTTAGAAATGTGGAAAGTTCTATATGTTGATGGTCAGAAGGCACACATTAAAGGGTTTGTTACTGAGCCTATCTAGTATTTTTTTTGAAATTTTCAAAGGTGTAAACCAAGAATTGAGAAATTTAAGAAGTTCTTTGTTCCTATAGTTATTCAGTTACTGTAGTAGGTGATTTTGGAAGAAGAGTTTGCAAATTTGATGAATTGAGTTATTGCATACATTCTTGAGATGTTTAGTGATGTTTCTAGATCATTCTCTATTAGTGTGGTATGTCTTTGTTGATCGGTGCGCTTGTGATCAAAGATTTTCCTTCATGTGTTTGAGGGTTTCATGTTCTTGGCTAACATGATGGTGGTAACGTGTTACAAATCCTTATGGATTAATATTTTATTGTTTAGTGTGTTCGAGGGTGTTAATTTTGGTCCTCACTATGTTTTGACTAAATTAGGTTGGTGCGCATTGAGATTTTTTCATGAATTGGGCCCACTATTCTAATTTATTCTTTATTTGTGGCCAACAGAGTTGCTGATGTAAATTCATGTAGCAGATATATAAGAACGATTGTTTTTCATTTCGAGAGTGTGAAAGTGTGTGATTGTGTGGTATGTATACAAAATATGTGAATAAATATTAGATCATTTGATTTCAGAGTAGAGTGTGAAGAAGATTGAGTGAAATGTGAAGAAGTGTTCTTGTGCCTAACCAGAATTGTCATCAGGATTTTGTAGAAGCTAATTTCTTAGCTCAACTTCATCAAATGGATTTAATTTGATTATTTTATGTAAGGCAGTGAGCCTTCCCTTTGAGCAGTGAGCTATAGGCAGTGTGCCTGAATGCAAGTACATTCCCCATTCATTTATTTTATTATACTTCTAACAGGGTATAATCTTGTGGACTAACATCCACCGTGGTTTTTCCCCTAATAGGGTTTCCACGTATAAAAAACATGGTGTTTATGTGTCTCTAATGTGTTGTTGATTTATGATTTCACTATTAATTATCAAATCTAAGATTAAAGGTTGTTTAAGGTTGAATAAGTTTAAATTCTGTAACAATTGATTCACCCCCCCTCTTAGTTGTATATCCTTGTTTTTCCAATAATTGGTAGCAGAGCCAGTTCCTTTGAATAATTTGAACAGCTTGAGGTGATCCAAAATGGAATCATACAAGAAGGATAGTCCTAGATTCGATGGTACAAACTACTCTCTATGGAAAGCCAAAATGAAGTGTCATTTGAAGTGCATTGGTGAGCCTTTCTAGAAGATTAAAAAGAATGCATGTACTATTCCTTAGAATGGTCCCTCTACTGTTGATGAGATAAAAGAAGCAAAAACTAATACCAGAGCTATAGAAGTATTGCTAAGTTCTTTGACAGATTTAGAGATAACAAATGTGATAGGTCTGAAGACTACTCATGAGATCTGGAAAAAGTTGGAAACATTGTATGAAGGAGATTCACTAGTGAAAGTTGCTGAGCTAAAAAGTCTGAAAGGAAAGTGGGAGAACATGAAGATGAGTGAAGATAAAAAAAAAATATCTTCCACGCAAAAGGTAAATGAACTAGTGGTGGGAATTAGATGTGTCGGTGGAATCTTGGAAGAAGATGGGATTGTGGCTAAAATACTTAGATTTGTGCCTACTTCTTACAAAACAAAACCTCATGCTATTGAAGAGCGCAGGACACTAAAAAATGTGACAAGAGACATGTTGATTGGAAAACTTGTTGAATTTGAGTTGAGTGAATTTTGTGAATCTTCTCCTAAGATAGATTTTCCATTCAAAGCTACTATATCCATAAAAAGCCAATAGATATATGATCTAGGAGAGACTTCTAGGAAGACATTCAAGTATGAAGATGAAATGAAACTGATTGAAGATGAAAAAAGAGAGAAAGAAGAATTGGAAGCACTAATTGTGAAAAGAGAATCCAAAGGACAAGGTAAGTACAAAGGAAATTTTCCTTTTAAATGTTTCTCTTGCAGTAAGATAGGTCATTTTGCATCAAGGTACCCTAAAAGAGTTTCTAAGTATAAAACTGACAAGTCTAAATTTCAAAAGAAATGTTACTATGCTAAAGAAGGTGTTACTAAAGATGAATCTGATAAAGAAACTAGAAATGAAGATGAATGGGTATTCATTTTTAATAAGGAAAATGGTCTTGTGTCCATTGAATTTGCTAACAATCAGAATGTTGAGAAAGCTCTTGCAGTCAAAATTGATGAGAAGGATGAGTGGGTGACTGAAAGCAGATTCTCACATCATATTACTGGTGACAAAATCAAGTTTCTAATCTTGGAAAAATATGATGGTGGTGTTGTAATATTTGGAGATAAAAATGTTGGTGTGATTTGTGGCAAAGGCACTATTTCTCTTGGTGGTAAATGTAATACTAATGTTGTTCTTTATGTTGAAGGATTGAAGAAAATTTTGTTGAGTGTTGGACAGATGGTTGACAAAGGTTACAATCTTTAGTTCAAATATGGTAAGTGCAATATACTGGGAAGTTTTGGAAATGTGATGGGTATGTGTAGGATCATGATGAGCCAACAAGTGGCAATATCTAAGTGATATGATGGCCTATGTGGGTGACAAATTATTTTTTACCCAAAATTGATGAAATGAAAAGGGTTTTTAAAGGAAATTCTCAGCTTTCCATCAATATAAATTATGCTTTATTTTGAATTTAATAAATAATTATTATTGATTTTTCATTTGAATTATGACTAAAGGCCTAATTGATAAGCTGATTGAAAAACATCTGTAGCTTTCAAACAGTATCACATTTTTGAATCCAAAACATGTATCACATTCTATTCTTTGCATAATATAGGATTAAAAAAGAAAAAAATGAATTTCATGAAGTTTTGACCAAGTTAAGGTGGTTAGACATATGATTTTTAATATTTTTAAAAATTTGTAATAAAAAATTAATAATTAATTATTTAGTTGGAAAATAATTACAAAAAAATATTCATCACATCGAGACATGAGTCCCCTACTTATATCTAAAATATTATAAAAAAATATTATCATTTTATTGTGGTTAGGGTGGTCAGACAAACACCTACTTCTTATTTTTTATCAAAAATTTAAGTACTACTGCATTGAAATTTCAAATTTTCACCAAATAGATTTAAAAATAAATAAATAAACCTAGTAGTTTAGAAACTAAATTCAATTTGCTACAGAATCTATTCTTACATATTTTTGAAATAATATAGATAAATTATTCAAATTTTTACGTCAAGTTGCCTAACTCTGATTTTCTAAATTTTATTGCCACTTAAGGGTCTGTTTTCTCCATGATGATTTTGCACATACCCTGATTGCTTCAGGTACAAAGAAAAGAGGTAATTTTTTTCACTTAAATATTTCTAGTGAAATTTGTTTGATTGCTCAAGTTGATGTAAGCTGGTTATGGCATAGAAGGTTATGTCATGTGAATTTTGATAACATTGTCAAAATAAGCTCCACACAAGCAGTCAGAGATCTACTTAAGTTAGTAAAACCTACTAACACTATATGCAAGTAATGTTAGATGGGGAAGCAAACAATAATTTAATTTTGAAGAAAATAGCATCATTCCAATGGAGTACTGGATTTTGTACATACTGATCTATGTGGTCCATCTAGAATCAAAAGTCTACAAGGAGAAAGGTACTTTATGTTGCTTATTGATGATTATTCTAGAATGGTATGGGTTGCTTTCTTAAGAGAAAAACATGAGGCACTATAGAAATTAAAAAGCTTCAAAGCTATGGCAGAGAATGAGACATATTTTAAGATCAATTGTTTGAGATCAAACAAAAGTGGTGAATTCACTTCTTGAGAGTTCAATTCATTTTGTGAAGAGAATGGAATAAAAAGACAATTATCTACTCCCTGTACCCCACAACAGAACAAAGTTGTTGAGAGAAAGAATAGAACAATTTTAGATGTTTCCAGAACTATGATCTTGGAAGGTAATGTTCCTCATTTCTATTGGAGAGAAGCTATAAGCATTGTTGTGTATACTATCAACCGAGTGAATGTCAATGGTAATTCTAGTAAGACTCCTTTTGAGTTGTGGTTTGGTTATAAGCCTAATGTTAAATATTTCAAAATATTTGGAAGTATATGGTACATCAAAAGAGATGAAGATATAGAAAATTTTGAAGCTAGAAGTGATGAAGGAATTTTTTGGGTTAGTCTACTAAGAGAAAATCCTACCAGTGTTACAATAAAATATTGAAGAAGATGGTTGAAAGTGCAAATGTCAGAGTTGATGAGGACTTTGACAGATCATCTAGGTATTGTGGATATGATTGAAATGAACAACAAGATAATACTGATAATGGAAAGAATGTGTAGACACAAAATCAAGTTCAAATGGTTCTCGTGAATCAAGAAAATCATGAAGAAGAAGGCAATGGAAATGTAGAAGAAAGAACAGAAGAACCCAAAATTCCAAGGTATGTAAAGCAAAGTAATTCTGAAAGTCAGATCATAGGAGACAAGAACAAAGGTGTGCGGACCAGAAGAAGAATTGTAGAAGAATATTGTTTGATATCCAAGACTGAGCCTAGAAATGTCAATGAAGCATGTAAAGATGAATATTGGATGGAATCAATGAAGGAAGAACTGATGCAGATAGAGAAAAATGATACATGGATTCTTGTTCCTAGACCTCAAGAAAAAAATGTGATTGGAACCAAATGGGTCTTTCTAAATAAGCTGAATGAACAAGGTGAAGTGATCAGGAATAAAGCAAGACTGGTATGTAAAGGGTATTCACAGATGGAAGGTATTGATTTTGATAAAAAATTTGCCCCTGATGCTAGAATTGAAACTGTAAGGTTATTTCTTGCTTATGCTACCTTCAAGAATTACAAAGTATATCAAATGGATGTGAATTCAACATTTATTTTTGGTGAATTAGAAGAAGAGGTACATATTGAACAACGTGATGGATTTCAACTGACTAATGAAAAAGACATGGTTTTCTGATTGAAGAAAGCTCTATATGGACTCAAGCAAGCACCTAGAGCCTGGTATGCTAGACTAGATAAATATTTGTTAAATCTTGTATTCAATAAAGGTACTACTGATAGAAATTTGTATTTCAAGTTGGATCAGGATAAAGACTTGATAATTGAAGTCTTTGTTGATGACATTATTTTTGAAGGTGATGATGACTTATGCATGAAGTTTTCTGATGAAATTAAAAGTGAATTTGAAATGTCAATGATAGGAGAACTAAAATTATTTTTAATATTGCAAACTACTTAGTTAGATGATGGAATCTTTATTTATCAATCCAAATATGTAAGAGAGTTACTAAATTTTTTTGGCATGGAAGACTCAAAGCCAGTTGGTACACCCATGGTAACTAGATGCAAGCTAACACAAAGTGATGATTCTCCCAATGCTAATCAAATAAGATATAGGTCAATGATTAGTGGATTACTTTATTTGACTCATACAAGACCAAACATGATGAATTTTGTGTGCATGGTTGATAGATATCAAGCTGATCCAAAGGAATCACATGTGACAATAATAAAGAGGATCTTCAGATACTTAAAAGGAACAATTGAATTTGGTCTTTGGTATCCTGAGGATGATGATCTTACTCTAAATTCCTTTATAGATGCAGATTGGGTAGATGTGGATGACAAGAAAAGTACAAGTGGTGGTGCATTCTTCTTGTGGAAGAAGTTGGTGTCTTGGCTAAGTAAAAAGAAGAACACCATTTCCTTATCTACTGTTGAAGTAGAATATATTGTTGTTGCAAAAAATTTTACTCAAGTGTTTTGGATGAAGATGTTGAGAGATATTAGAGTTTAGTATGATGAGCCTATTGCTATATTTTGTGACAATTAAAGTGCCATAAACATATATAAGAATTTGGTGCTACACTCAAAGACAAAATATATATCTATCAAGTATCACTTTTTGAGAGGCAAGGTGGGTGATAAAGAGGTTAGATTGGAATATGTGCCCAATAAGGAACAAATTGCAGATATATTTAATAAACCATTGCCTAAGGATGATTTTGAGTATCTCAGAGGAAAGTTAGTGGTGATTTTCCCTCCTAATCTAAACTAAGATTCAAATCTTTGCATCAATCCATGGACTTACAACCAGATCTTGTTTCAAATTGATGTTGCAGTGGTTGCTACTTAGGGGGAGTAGTCAGATGATTCATATGATATGTGGCTCAGAGCATGTATACCTTTTCCATTGATTTCAAAGGGGGACAAATTTAATGTGAAAAACCTTGTAAAATCCGAGGAGAAGTGTAGAACAAAGGGGGAGAAGAGTATTGTGTGAAGAGCTAGCTGTGTTGATGGTATTTTTCACATCATGTGTTTCCATCAATGCCAAAGGGGGAGATTGTTGGATGTTGTGGTTGTGTTGTTGATATGTGGTTGTCATTGAATTTAAAAATATTAGCATTGATGATTTTGAAGTCTGTATATGTCAAGGATATTGATAAAATTGTAATAAATATGTTGTAAGAAGTCTGTGAAGCTGAGATGATCAGAAGGGTGGAAATTTTTGTATGTTCATGGTTAGAAGGTGTACATTAAAGGGTTTTTTTCTAAGACTATCTAGTATGTTGTCTAAAAGCTTCAGAGGTTCACATCAATAATTGAGAAAGTTATGAAGTTTTGAGCTCCTATAGTTATTCAGTTACTGTATCAGGTGGTTCTGGAAGATGAGATTGGAAATTTGATGAATTGAGTTGTTGCGTAAATTCCTGAGATGTTTAGTGTTGTTTCTAGATCATTCTATATTAGTTTGGTATGTCTGTGTTGATCGATGTGCTCGTGATCAAATATTTTCCTTTGTGTGTTCGAGGGTTTCATGTTCTTGGCCAACATGATGGTGGTAGCATGTTGGGGATCCTTATGGATTAATATTTTATTGTTTTGCATGTTCGGGGATGTTGATTTAGGTCCTCACTATGTTTTGACTAACTTAGGTTGGTGCACATTGTGATTTGTTCATGAATTGGGCTGACAATTGTAATTTATTCTTTATTTGTGGCCAACAGAGTTGTTGATGTAAATTCATGTAGGGAATATATAATAACATTTTTTTTTCATTTCAAGAGTGTGAAAGTGCATGAATGTGTGGTGTGTATGCGAAATGTGCGAATAAAGATTAGATCATTCTATTTCATAGCAGAGTGTGAAGAATATTGAGTGAAGTGTGAAGAAGTGTTTTTGTGCCTAACCAGAACTGTCATCAAGCTTTTGTAGAAGCTAATTTCTTAGTTGAACTTCATCAGATGGATTTAATCTGATTATTTTATATAAGTCATTGAGCCTTCCCTTTGAGTAGTGAGCTCTAGGTAGTGTGCGTGAATGCAAGTGCATTCCTCATTCATTTATTTCATTATACTTCTAATAGGGTATAATCTTGTGGACTAGCATCCACCATGGTTTTTCCCCTAACAAGGTTTCCACATATAAAAATCTTGGTGTTCATGTGTCTCTAATGTGGTTTTGATTTATGCTTTCACTATTAATTATCAGATCTAAGATTTAAGGTTGTTTAAGGTTAAATAAGTTTAAATTATGTAACAACTGATTCACCCCCCCCTCTCAGTTGTCTATCCTTGTTTTTCCAAAAAATTTGGCTATGCACTTTACCTTGAAATTTTAATAAGATTTGAAAAAGAAGTCCTCATGAGGCTTAATAGGTTCCATAGGTTCAGGCCAAAATAAATCTAATTAGAAATTTCCATGGGAAGACACAAGATTAAAACCACTATGATGCATAGGGAAAATTTCATTACCAAATAGAAATTTTAAACATTTATGCACTACCGATGGGATGAAATCCATGGAGTGTAGCCATGGATAGCCTAGATTCACATAGAATTGTTCTCATGATGTGATGATGGAGAATGACACATTTAATTGCTTCAATCCAAATTTTAAGGGGAGAGTGATTGAGCCTATTGTAGGGCAAGTAAAACCATTATGTTTTTTTATCCATGCTTTCGCTTGTTCATAAGAGTCTTGATAAATTTCATGAAAAAATAAGAATTCCTCAGTGATCACATTCTCCACACAGATGGATTGTAACGCCCCACCACACAAACCCCAAAGGACAACTAACCGCAACATTTAACAACCCAATTTTTTTAAAAAGAGTAACAACTATGTAATAACCATTAATTAAATAGTCATCCAACATTACACAACATCTAACTAGTCCCATGGGGTTACATGGTTGCATTACTCAAAAATGTTCCCAATTGATTAAAATCGATATAAATAAAATCCAAGTAATAAAACAATAGAAATATACACTACTCAAGGTAACATAACGATAAACATCTAACCATCCATAACTCATAGAGATGACAAGGGTACATACATTTATTACATAACAATTTATAGTTAAATATTACAATTGTGGAGCATATTTCCATACATACAACACTTCAAAGATATAATAGTACATTACAAAATGCTTCCCTTATATCCATGGGAAGAGTATATTGAGTACAAGAATAATACAACAATGATGAATAAAGTACAAGCATAGAAAAGTCTTCAATCGGGAGAAGCCTTGGAATCTCCACATCTGCTTCCACTTCTTACTTCACGAACACAACTTGGGAACCCAATGGGTGCATTGTATGCTCGAACCAACCATGTGGACCCTAAGTTCCACCCCCCATGCTAGGAGATGAAAATAGGACCCACAACATAAAAAAATCAAGAGTACAAGGCTGACATGAGTCAACAATCCCAAAAGGCAACAAGACAAATAGATAAGAACAATTACTATCAAAGGTATAAAACAACAAGGGAGAAAAATTCCTAACATACTTGGTTGCTAAGAATAGTATGTCATCACATGGCTTGACATGGGTTACCCAATGCAGAACTTCATAGGTTATCAACCCCCATCTTGGGTTACCTTGGCAAGCTCAACTGATCCTTCACCCCCATTCTTGCACATGTAGAATCAACTTACCTTTCTTGAGGACAAGGTAGTTGATTTTCCATTCCAGACCTTCTCATCCCATCCCAAGCCTATACAAGTGCTTCAACCCTAAGAGAGGTATCCATTATCTTTTGTTAGTGTGTTTTCTACCCACCACCTAACTATTTATTAGGTTATCACTTGATTAACTACACTTCTGCATGAGTTACCCAAGAGACCACTTAGGGTTTTAGCCCTCGTGAGAAGCCACACTCCCTACGAGCAACAACACACAACTCAAGGAACAGGGTTTACCTTTACGCTCATAAAACCAAGACATGAAAATCACAACCACATGTGAGGCATGAACCTTCTCACACACATTCCACAACACAAAATTAAAAAGGAACATGATAACACCCACATAAACTTTGTTGGGTCTCAAAAACACTGGTTTGAATGAACCATGAGAGGTTGCCACACTCTCACTACATTAATGGCCAACTAACAAGGCCAACCAATATGATTGAACCCTCTACTCTTAAGGCTCTGCTAAACCTAGGCGGGTGCACCTATATGAGTGACACAAATTTTGAATTATATTTCCTACTTGACCTACTTATCCACAAATGGAAATTTGACAGTGGAAAGATATGATCCTAATTTGATATGAATTGTATATGCAATATCAAGGTATGAATTAATATGTTGAATTAAAATATTTTAAAAGAGATAAATAAAACTAATGTAATGAAAATAAGGGAGACCAGTGTCTTATTGGGTAAAACGAAGTCAAAAGGAAGCCTTTGATGAGTGGTTTATATCTAGAAAGTTCTCTAAATGTTTGGCATACAATTATGAGTTTATAACTGGTATAAACATGCAAGGATGTAATTGATAAACCCTACTTGAGGCAGAATATCAAATCTCATTACCCGATTCTTCTTATTGATCCAAATAACATTCCCAGATTACTGTAATTGATTGAAAGGAATTTAATTCTCCATTAAAGAATCCAATAAATCAAATCACACAGAAACAACAAATATGCCCTGATAAATTGAATATATACTTGATATTTCAATTTTAAAAATCAAGAAACATTAGATTGGAGACAATCAAATAATCGCAGGAATCCAACAAATAGTTGATACCAGAATGAAGCCACTTAGATCAACAATATTTCATTATATTCTTCAAAATTCATACATGCAACATAGTCTCCTTGAATTCCATCGTTCTAAAAATATAGTGCTTATAGAAGTCTATCCTATCCTATTTCTACTATCTATCTCCTCCTTCTATCTTAACAACGGATATTTATACATTTAATTTGCAGAAGAACGTACCCTTTCAAAAAAATTTAAGCATAAAATGCTAACAAGTTTATCATTAACTAAATTTTGTTAAGCCACAAATGAATTGTAGACATGTGATCTGTATAATCCTGATGCTTATGTGTGCTTGCATCTCCTAACACATCATAGATCATGATCTCCATCATCATCATTCATTCTTTTTGCTCACATGCTTCATCCAACATTATGTCTTTTGCAGTGGTTGTCTTCAATATCTCTTGGAGTATTGATTCACATTCACCTTTCCATGTAGTCGCTTCTTTCAGTTTTCCTTCATCATCACAGAACTTATTCAATTATCATTAGAAGCTTCTATCAATCCCTACACATCCCCTTGTAATTCCTCAAAGAATTCCCTGTGCTTATCCATGATATGATTAGCATTTTCAATTCATGCAGCATTAAGAGTACCGCTTTTCATCTCCTCAATTCTCTCCTAGATTCTATCATCCACTCTTCTATTTTCTTTTATAGCATCCACGTATTGTGAATGTTTTCCCCAAATTTTATTTAACCAAGTTTTTAAAAGAACCTACCTCCTTTTGATTATTGCAGTGAGTGTGTCCACTTTACCTTGTGAGTATGCACTTGACCCTTCCCAATGGTCCAAACCTATGAACTTTCACCTTGGGTGAGCATATTTTTTGGCCCCATTACAACACCTACCAAGTCCTTTAAATGTTCATTCTCTCTCATCATTCTCTCATTATTGGTTTTGTACATTTCTCTCTCTCTGATCAATGCATGTATCTGGGCTTTATTCAACTTTTCTATATTGATCCCAATTTCTGCAGTTGCAACAAGATCAGCCTCTCCAGCCTTCAAATTCATGACATGTCTGAATGCCTTCTTAGTATCAATGACAATTTACTTCTTGTGAGGGGGATATAAAGCCCAAATCATCAATGTCTCATCATCAGGATTGTATCTTGATCTTGTATACACTTTTGTCACCTTCTTTATGCTGAGCTTGTGTGTAGCATTGTTATCTTTCAGGAAACTATCAAAAACCAATGTGGAATTGAGATCTAACCCTAGGAAAATCATGACACCGGCCTTTTCTAATGTCTCTCTCCCTTTCTCAAGGGTCATATTTTTCATCTCTTTGTCCACCTCATCCCTCAAGCTTTTTAACAACTGGTCCTCATTTCCTGGTGTGACATTGTCAACCAGCCCTCTTATTTCTTTTCCCTTTTGATTGTACAAGAATGTCTTGAATTTTGAGGTTTTCGCAAATTCATCATCAGCTATAAAAAATCTATATTCTTCATGTCTTGTATCCACATCCATAGTTTCCTCAATATTTGCCTTTTTGGTAGCATAGGTATAATCTTGAGTCCTTATCCTCGATACATTCCCGGATGGGCCTGGTGGCCTATCAGCCTCTGATACTCCTTTAATGGAAGATAATAACTCAACATCTACCAAATCTTGATCATGCTTCTCAATCACCATTTCTACTTCTTCCACTTCCAAGTTCCTGATTATGTCATCAGATTGATAGGGCACATGCTGATACCCTCCAAAATTTATCCTTTGTCTTGCAGAATGGATATATCCCTCTGGATCAAAGTTTTTTTTTGATGGAATTTTTCTCATGTTGTAATGCAATAACTTATCCAAAATTAAATTGTAGCCCTCCTTTGCTAACACAGTAAAATCACCAAAACATAGTGTACTTGGAATAAAAGCTTGTTTCCCATAAGAACTTAAGTTCATGACACTGGAGAAATCCATTTTCCTAACAATCTCTAAGTATGCAATTCTATCTAGGACTATTCTAGGTAAAATGAATGGTGTATCTTCAAAACCATAAACCCTAATCATAGTGGTATTTTCTAAACAATACCAATCCCCCCAGTTGATTGATTGGTCCATTATAATCCTTAGGCCACATAAACCTCTTTATTTCATCAGATAAGGAATAATCACAAGGATGATTATAAAATCTATACAAAGGCTTCATAAAGTATTCCTCAAAATGCAAGAAATTAGAATTAGCAAACCTATTGTCCCAAATAGTAGTCCACAACTGAACATGCAATGTCTTGCCTTCCTTATCGAATTGAAAAATCCTCAGCTCCTAGGACCACAATCCTAACTCCAGCCCAAAATATAGCACCAAGTGCATCAACATTGAATAATTCCTAAGGTGTTGGACATAAGCTCCATTCTTTATTGCTATCAACCCTGCATCCAGCTCCTTAAATACATGTGAAGCATAATCAAAAGATCTGGAATTATGATACTGAATATCCACAACAATCACCATGGGTACAACTATCATATGCTCTAGGACTTCCATCCCCAATACCTATCCCATTGAAAAATAGGTGTACTTTAGGTAGGGTTCGAAGAGATCCACATGAAATGGTGGTCCCTCACTATCTTCCATCGGAGTCAGTTTGCCATGACACCTAATTCTATGTAGGGGTAACCTCCAGCCCTTGTAAATGGTATCCATTCTTTTGAATTCACTATCGAGTTCCTCACTTATTATCTTTTCATTGGATATTTCTTCTAATCTGAAAACCTCACATATTACATTCTCAGATACATGTATCAATGGATTACCTGATAAATCACATATAGCTTTATTTTTTGGATTATAATGTCTAGCCAACAATTTCACTAATTCGACATCAATGAAAACATTAGGGCACACCATTTTTCCCAAATTGAGTCTCCATAGGTTACAAACTGGCTCGAAGTGATTTCTTCTATGGTAGTGGAGAATGAACAATTTTTACCCTCTAATTGGGGTCCAAATATCTCCTATGAATTTTCATTTTTCATCCAATTTATCAATTTCTGCTTTAAGCTGCACATAACACCTAGCTTTAGGCCCTGACCCAAGTAGTTGGTCTATGAGCTCTTGGTTTAACTTCCTCTCAGTGCCCTCTCGGTGTAGTTCATTTTTTATTTTTTTTGTCTTTGGTTGACTACCCTCCCCAGGTTTTCTTCCCTTTATTTTTTCTGAACTAGTGCCTTCCATTTTCAAAATTCACAAACTTTCAGAGGCTGAGAAACTTACTATATTTCACCTGCAAATCTGAGTTAGACGAATGCCTTGATTATTTTGCTTGTTCCCCTTCTCTCCTTGCTGCCAATTCTATGAAATAATGATATCAATTGAGCTCACCTAGATTTGCAAAAAGTTTTATGCTTCGTGGTGTCATTAATGTCTCCACTGAGACATGAATGCAACAAGTTTTTTAAAAAATTTCGTTGTCACATCAGGGATCATATCAGCAAGACATTTCAAATCTCTAGTTGATCCATCTGTTCAATGTTCATACATCTGCAAAGACGTTTTGTAGTTCCCCCGACATCATAAGTCTCCCCGACATTTTTTCCTTTTAGCTTTTCATTTCACCATGCCTTTCACCGAAATAAAATATCGCTCAGACTTTACCAGTTGGGCCCATGATTCTTAACCTTACTCCGAAAGCTCATTGTCTCACCGAGGTTTTCACTTTGTCAACTTAAGTCACCGAGACTAGGTAATTGTCCTTCCTATAGAATAATATTCGTCATGATGTCTCTTAGATCTCCCCGCCGAAACTTATCTCACTAATACACTTTTTCTTTGGTGAGACTACGCTCATTGTCTTCTCAAATTTTTTTATCTCTGTATGCTTAGTTCCATCGGTATAACCTGAGCAGTCGGTAAGACTCCCTGAACTCTTCCTGACAATATTTGTCTTACCGAACAAGTCTTCCTTTTTCTTTATTGGCAAGACCAGTAACGATTCGGGCAGTACTTTGAAATCTCACTCCAATGACCATAGTCTCTCCGATACACTTTATTATATTCCAATCGGTAAAAATAAACTTAGCTTGATATGACCTCACATCGTCACGTCGATACCCTTTGTCTTGCTGATAGGAAATGTAAACCCACATGCTCTTGGTGTATATCTTTATTGGTATGACACTTCTGATGTCTTGTCGATATATTGAAGAAATGCATATTATCATCGGTGGGACCTGCATCAAACTATATCGATATTTTTAAATGTTAAAGATTTAATGTCAGATGAATTCTATGGGGCTATATGACAGAGTTTATCCTGGACTTTGGTGAAAAAACGCTATGTGAGGAAAATTTCATGTCTGAAATATGAACTTGGGAAACTAATAAGCATGGAGGGTTAATGAGTTTATCAAAATTTTACAATTCTGACAATGGCTCCATCTGGGGATGAATGATTATGAGATCATTGCAAGGATCCAAATCTCTAGGTGAGTAGACCAAACATTATGGATGAAAGAAATTGGAGATGAACATGATCCTAAACTACTGTACATGGAGAAAAGATCAAATAAGGGATTCGAGGATTGTCCATGTACTAGCAATTTTCTATATCCTTCAATTCCTATACTACTGTGCATGGAAATTTTATGAGAAGTTTTCTCAAGAGTTGTCCATGCACTGGCAAACCTTGATTATCTATAATTTTTAAGAAAAAAAATTCTTCAAGAATTGCCCATGTATAGGCAATTCTTTTTCTTCACCACTCATATTTTGCAGATAATATGAATCCTCTCCTCGCTTGCCAGCAACAACAAAAGGTCCTAACCACAAGGCCTCAAATTTTCCATGTTTTCCTTTCTCCTGGCACCTAGCATTCCACATCAATACCAGATCATCCTCTTCAAATTTTCTATTTTTTGCCTTTTTGTCAAACAAATACTTCACTTGTGTTTGCAACTTTATGTTATGGTTTTGGGCTAATCTTTTTATTTCATCAAGTTTTGCTAATTGTTCCATTCTCTCTTCCATTGGTTTAGGGACCTCCATGTCTTCCTGAAGAACAAATTTATAAATTGGTAATAGATTTTGTAAAGGCATTTTGGCTTGCATTCCATATACCACTTCATATGGGGATTTTCCAATTGCCTTTTTGATGGTGATCCTATTAGCCCATACAACCAATTTCAATTTTGAATCCCATATCTTCTTGTTTCCACCAAGCATTCTCCTAATGATCTTTAGAAGCATTTTGTTACTAGACTCTATCTGGCCATTAGCTTGTGGACGGTAAGGAGAAAAATAAGAGATAGAAATACCATGCATACTACAAAAGGTTTTAAATTCATCTGATTTGAAACACATCCCATTGTCTGTGATCAATCTCAGTGGTGTACCAAACATGGTGATGATATTATCCATCAGGAAATTTATCACAACTTTACTTGTCGCCTGTTTGGTTGGGATTGCTTCTACCCATTTGGTAAAGTAATCAATGACTACTAGTATCCATCTGTGTCCTCCAATCGATCTCTCTTGTATCTCCCTAATAAAATCAATCCCCCATTGATGAAAAGGTGCTTCAACCTACCTAGGTCTAAGTGGTAAAGCTCCCTCATATTTCATTTTGCGTGTAAATTTTTGGCATGCTTCACATTTCCTTACATATGAAAATGAATCATTAAAAACTTTTGGCCAGTAATAACCTGCCCTGAGGATTTTATGTGCAGTTGTCTTCACGGAATAATGGCCCCCGCAGACCCCTTCATGCATTTCTTTCAGAACATGATCAGCTTGCAGCTCATCTAAACATAATAGCAGTATTTCATCTTTGTTTTTCCAAAATAAATCACCTTCTATGAACACATATTTAGAGGCCTATAGTTTCAAGGTTCTTTTTTGGTTATCATTAAATGCTTCAGGGAACTTTGTGTTTTTTGAGGTAATACATGATGTTTGTATACCAAGGTGTATGCTCAATGCTTGCAATCACATTTCCTTCTTCTTCTATATTGCAAATTTGATTCGCTTCAATGTTTTCTTCTTCCATTAACTTGGCCAATCCTTGGCCTCTTATCAATTTAGTAATATGTATTTCCATGTCAAATTCCTCAATTTTATTAATCCACTTGCACCTCTTCCCTACTACTTCTGACTGTGTCAAAATGTCCTTGACTGTTGCATGAGGGACATAAGCAATCACTTTGGCTCCAACAAGATACAGTCTAAAGGATTTTGTGGCCTTTACCAGTGCAAAGGCTTATTTTTCCATTATGTCATACTTCAACTCCGATCCCTGCAAAGATTTACTAAAGAAGGACACAGGTTGATTGTGACCATGCTCATTCTTCTGTAACATAACAACAACTATTGTATGCAAGGAAGCAAATGAAAATATTTGGAAAGGTTTTATGAAATCAGGGTATTTGAGGATGGGGGCTTCCTTAATGGCTCTTTTAGTGGACACAAAGGCTTCTAATGCTTCTTGGGTCCATTCAATTTTTTGTCCTTTCCTTAGCATTTTTGATATGGGTTTGACAATTTCAGCAAAGTTGAACACAAACCTCCTAACAAAATTAATCTGCCCAAAAAATGATTGGATGGATTTTACAGTTTTAGGGATAGGGGCCTTATCTATAGCCTCAACTCTCTCAAGATCTATCCTAACTCCCTCTTTTGACACAATGTGTCCTAAGAGTTTTCCCTCTGTAATAGCAAAATGATATTTCTTAGGGTTCAAACTAATGCCATATTCTAAAGCTTTAAGGAATATTTTTTCAAGATGTTCTATATGATCCTCAACTCTTTTTGAGTAAGCAGTAAGGTCATCTTGATACACCACCATTATAGCATTAATCAAATCTGCAAATGCCAAGTCCATAGCTCTTTGGAAGGTTGCTCTCATATTTGTGAGACCAAAAGGCATTCTCACATATACATATGTTCCCCATGGAGTTGTGAAGGTTGTTTTATACTACTCAGATTCCTTGACTTTAACCTGATTATAACCAGAAAAGCCATCCATCAGAGACAATAGCTCACACCTAGTTACTTTATGCAATATAGCTTCCATGTTAGGAAAAGGGTAGTTATCCTTGAGGGATGCTACATTCAGGTTTCTGAAATCCACACATAGTCTAATATCTCCATTTTTCTTTCTAACAGGAACAAGGTTTGATACCCATGTTGAATGCCTCATAGGTTTAATCATACCTCCATCTCTAAGTTTGGCCAATTCTTCCTGCATTTTGGGTTCCAATGTGGGGTTAATAGGCCTTTGTTTCTATCTAAAAGGTTTGGCATCTGCTTTCAATGGAATTTCATGCTGAAATAAATCCTCCATATATGCCTTGAGGTCCTCATAAGACCATGAGAACACATGTTTATATTTTCTTAACAATGAAATCAACATTCTTTGAATAGTAGGGCTTATCTTCTTCCCAATATATACCTTCCTCAATGAAATTTCAGTCCCTCAGTTTATTTCTTCAATATCTTCCCTTTTGACTGGTGTCTGTTTCATAAGGGATTGATCACTTCCATCGTATACTCTTTCCAATGCTACTAGCCTCTTGGGAAGTTTATTAGTCTTAAGCTATAAGACCTTATCTCTGAATATTGTCTGTTCTCCATTTATTTCTTCCACAAAGGTGTTGAAATCAATTTCCCGAGCCTCATACTGGTCTATACAGTGAAGGAATTTCAAAAGATCAATGCCATCATTAAAAACTTGCCAACTATATACATTATCAGGTATATCAGGTCTTTCTTTGAACTCAACTTGGGATATTCCTGTTAGTGTGATGTCATCTTGTTTTAGTGCTACATTTTCTAGGAAGTCTGCCATTATATTTTTTGATTTTTTCACTGAATCAATGGAGAAAGCATCAAATAATTCAATTGTATCCCATATTGCATTCCTGTATTGTTTTAGCCTTTTATTTTTTGCTACATATTTTGATCTGATCTGAGACACCACCAGCTCTACGTCTCCAAAAACTGTTAATAGTTTAATCTTTTGTTTAACAACTAAATTCAATCCGGTCAACAAAGCTTCATATTCGACCACATTATTTGTACATTCAAATGCTTAAAAAAATGAATATTTGAAATTTGAACCATCAGGCGATATAAAAACTACCCCAGCCCCATTACCTTCTTGGTTGTGTGCTCCATCGAAGTACATTTTCCATATCCCTTGTTGATTTTCCAAAATATTTTTATCAATTGAATCTTTGCTTACCAACTCAGGTTGATAGTTTAATCTTGTGTTTAACAACTAAATTCAATCCGGTCAACAAAGCTTCATATTCGGCCACATTATTTATACATTCAAATGCTAAAAAAAATGAATATTTGAAATTTGAACCATCAGGCGATATAAAAACTACCCCAGCCCCATTACCTTCTTGGTTGCATGCTCCATCGAAGTACATTTTCCATATCCCTTGTTGATTTTCCAAAATATTTTTATCAATTGAATCTTTGCTTACCAACTCAGGTTGAGACAGTTCTACTCTAAAACTCCCCAAATCAACATCACAGAAATAATTAGAATTCCTATTCCTATTCCTCAAAATGCAAGAAATTAGAATTAGCAAACCCGCTATCCCAAACAATAGTCCACAACTGAACGGGCAATGGATTTCCTTCCTTATCAAATTGAAAAATCCTCAGGTCCTGGGGCCACAATCCTAACTCCTGCCCAAAATATAGCACCAAGTGCATCAACAGTGAATAATTCCCGAGGTGCAAGAAATAGGCTCCATTCTTTATTGCTATCAACCTTGCATCCAGCTCCTTAAATACATGTGAAGCATAATCAAAAGATCTAGAATTATGATACTGAATATCTGCAACAATCACCATGGGTAAAAATGTCATATGCTCTGGGACTTCCATCCCCAATACTTGTCCCCCTAAAAAATAGGTGTACTTTAGGTAGGGTTCGAAGAGATCCACATGAAATGGTGGTCCTTCACTGTCTTCCATCAGAGTCGGTTTGCCATGACACCTAATTCTATGCAAGGGTAACCTCCAGCCCTTGTAAATGGTATCCATTCTTCTGATTTCACTATTGATTTCCTCACTTATTATCTTTTCACTGCATATTCCTTCTAATCTGAATTCCTCACATATTGCATTCTCAAATACATGTACCAATGGATTCCCCTATAAATCACATATAGCTTTATTTTTTGAATTATAATGTCTAGCCAAAAATTTCACCAATTCGACATCAATGAAAACATTAGGGCACACCAGTTTTCCCAAATTGAGCCTCCACGGGTTACAAACTAGCTCAAAGCAATTTCTTCTATGGTAGTGGAAATTGAAAAATTATTACCCTCTAATTGGGGTCCAAATATCTCCTATGAATTTTCATTTGTCATCCAATTTATCAATTTCCACCTTAAGTTGTGCAGAATGCCTAACTTTAGGCCCTAAACCAGGTAGCTGGTCTATGAGGTCTTGATTTAACTTCCTCTTAGTGCCCTCTAGGTGCAGTTCAGTTTTTTGCTTTTTTGTCTTTGGTTGACTACCCTCCCCAGGTTTTCTTCCCTTTATTTTTTCTGAACTAGTGCCTTCTATTTTCAAAATTCACAAACTTTCAGAGGCTGAGAAAATTACTATATTTTGCCTAAAAATCTGAGTTAGACAAATGCCTTGATTGTTCTGCTTGTTCCCCTACTCTCCTTGTTGCCAATTCCGTGAAACAATGATTTCAATTGAGCTCACCCAGATTCACAAAAACTTTTATGCTTCATGGTGCCATTAACGTCTCCACTGAGACATGAATGCAGCAATTTTTTTTTAAATTCTCGTTGTCACATCAAGGATCATATCGGCAAGACATTTTAAATCTCTGGCTGATCCGTCTATTCAATGTTCATACATCCGCTAAGACATTTTGTAGTTCCCCCGACATCATAAGTCTCTCCAACAATTTTTATTTTTAGCTTTGTATGTTGCCATGACTTTCACCGAAGAAAAATATTGCCCAGACTTAACGAGTCGAGTGCACAATTCTTAACCTTACTCTGAAAGCTCTTTGTCTCACCTAAGTTTTCACTTTATCAACTTAAGTCGCAGAGACCAGGTAATTGTCCTACCAACAAAATAATATTCGTCGTGATGTCTCTTAGAACTCCCCACCAAAACTTATCTCACCAATACACTTTTTCTTCGGCGAGACTATGCTCATTGTCTTCTTGACAACCTTTATCTCTGTATGATTAGTTTTGTTGGTATAACCCGAGGGGTCAGTAAGACTCCCTGAACTCTCCCCAACATTATTTATCTTACCGAACAAGTCTTCCTTTTGCTTTATCGGCAAGACTAGTAGCACTTCGGGAAGTACTTTGAAATCTCACTCTGATGACCATAGTCTCTCCGATACATTTTATTATATTCCAATCAGTAAAAAGAAACTTAGCTCAATATGACCTCACATCGTCACACCAATACCCTTTGTCTTGCTAATAGGAAATGTAAACTTGCATCCTCTTGGTGTATATCTTTATCGGTATGACACTTCTGATGTCTTGCTGATATATTGAAGAAATGCATATTATTATCGGTGGGACCTGCATCAAACTATGCCGATATTTTCAAATGTTAAATATTTAATGTCAGATGAATTCTATGGGGCTATATGACAGAGCTTATCCTAGAATTTGGTGAAAAAACTCTATGTGAGGAAAATTTTATGTCTGAAATATGAACTTGGGAAACTAATAAGCATGGAGGGTTAATAAGGCTATCATAATTTTACAGTTCCAACAAACTCAACCAACAATAATAACTGTGGCATCAAGCCAACATTGAAATCATCAAGAAACAAATACTTCCCTCACCTCTAGAAGACAATTAAAAAAATGTATTCATGAACTCAAACATAAAGATGAGAAGATGAACAACATCAAATGGGTTCTCGATAGATTTCAACATGAATTCAATAAACATAATCTCCTCAAAACCAATCAGCATAGAAAAGAAAGACATATCAAAACAAAATCATCAAGAATTAGGTTTAAAAAAAAAACACGAATACCTTCAATGTATTAACCATAAAGGATAATAAATAACCAATTACATTTTATTAATTCGATCATTACGAAGTCACAAACATAATTAAAAAAATTATATAAACATTTTTTATAAGTAACTCAACACATCAACTTGGAACCACTAAAAATCAACCTTCAACTTCTTTAATGCATCACAAGTAATACATTTAAAGGGCATTATAAGTATTCACCACCTTTTATTTAAACATCATTATAGAACCATTTAGATAATTAAGAAAACTATATATGAACGTATTTCACAACTATACAATCAAATACCAATAGCTCCACTACTTATTTCTCTACATTTAACAAGTAAATCTATACATATTCATTACCAAATAGATATTAAACAACACATAACAATTCAAATTAATACTTTTGTTTAAAGATCATTCCAATCCACATCAATTAAATTTTATTGAAATCATCTAAATTCACAAGATAACTATACAAACCTATTCCATGATAACCAAATACACATTTTGAGCTACAACCCAAGTATACATTTACACATATATGTCATTGTGAGAATTAACTAAATGAGTAAAAAACCTGATTAAATTTATTATAAGATATTATATTATGCTTAATCATTGCAAATTACTTTTCAGAATAAACCATGATATACATATATACATATATTTATAGATACATATATACATGTATATATATATATTTATTTATATATGAATAAATAAAATTATCTTCTATTATAAGACAAAAAAATATCGCTATAAAATACAACATGCAACCAATGTGTGTATATATATATATGCATATATATATAACTTAAGAATGTCAAATTTCATTAAATTACCAATTACAGATCGAATCAATAAATAGAATCAAAGTATAAATTTAGCTATATAAAAGAAAATTTAAACGCATGAAGAGGAAGCGTTGGTGCCACTTTCATGTAGGTCAAAGAGATACCTGCTCGGTGTGGGTGGTCAGAGAAGGCTTTGGAAATTTTAAAGAAAGGTAACTTGCACAGATCCACATGATTCCCATGCATTATCAATATGGGTGAGTTATTAATATTGACATACTCTAATGCAGTCTTAGATTATTTTTAGGGAGGTGTTATGGAAAGGGCACAACATAAATAGAAAGAGTCGGGTGTGAGCAAGAGACCATTCCAGAAGATAACGACATTGGAGGATGCAAACACAAGAACATAAGATCAAGTGAAGAGAATAACCCGTTGCAACCAGGTATGCATTTCTCTCACACAAACTAACCTAAACAAGGAGTGTTCCAAATTAGCAACATGGCTACCAACATTGCTAAAGGTAGATACAAAGCATCAGCTGCCACAAGAATGATTTTCTAGAGATCTATTGACCAAGCAAAAACATGAAGTCTAGGCTGCAAAATAATTAAGCTACTTCCCTATGTGAAGTATCGACCCACTCAAAACCATAAGGTAGCTTCTAAATAAACATAAAAAGCCTAATAAAGTGATTTCCATACAACTCCTATAAGGAGCAACACTCAAAATAGAGGAATAAGAATAAAATTTCTAACAGAAGATGATGGATTACAACAAATAGGGTTATATATGTATATATCAAACTCAAGAATAAAGGATTTCAAGGGAAATTAATGCAAAATTCACAACTACAGTTTCATTTCAAGATAGAGATAACTTTAAGAGGAAACATGGCAAAACAAAACATCAGAACCTAGAAAAATGAGTTGGTTGAAACAAAGATTGGTGTTGAGATCCAACTTTCATTGCAAATTCCACTTCTTTGAAAACCCCTATTCTGAACTTCAGACACAATGTGCAAGATAAACTCAAATCTTCAATTTTCTAAAAGATATATTATTTCCCAAATCTTTTTCGAGAATTACTTCTTTTGTAGAGCAGAAGTTTTCTTTTCAAAAATGAAATCCTAACCTCCGAAAATCTGCAAGAAAGCATAATAAAACCAGAGAAATGTTCTTGACAGCAAAAATCAGTAAAAATAAAAAATTTCTCATATTTTCCTTTTAAAGCATAAATCAAAAATTAAAACTAAAATTAGCAGCTTGCACAATCTTTCTCAAGTTCGAAACTTTGCATGTATGTGCATGCAAAAACTTTGCTCGATTAAGATTATCACTTAGCTTTTGATTTAGAATAATTCCAAAATAATAATTTAAATGAAAAATATCATCTAAGTATCAATTTAAAATTTAACAATATTTTAAATATTATTCCACCTTACTATTAAAATATTTGATATCAACAAAATAATAATACAATACACATTGAAATCTAGAAAACATTTCAATTTATAAATTAATTTAATATTTAATTAAATACTTAACACTTTCACATAATCACTTTAATAATTAAATTTAATACTTTAATTAAATTGTTCACAACAATAATAACCTTTGTTAAATCAAACTACACAATTTAACGACATTTTAATAATATACTTAATCGAAGCAACACTAAATTGATTAAACGACATTATAAATTAACAACTATATTAAATAGTTAGACAACATTAATAATACCATTAAGATTAATTAACATGCCAACACAAATAAAAACTTACATAATTTGTAAGTGTGAATAAGTAAACAAAGTAAAAACACTCCTTAATGAAACATTGTATCAAAGATTAAGCAAATAAACTAATCTAAAGCAAGAAATCTACTGAAAGCGTCTCATTGTCTCCTATATTTAAAGATTTATTAAGCTACTGTGCTCTTAGATTTAAATGAAACACTACAACTGTTAAAATGACAATCTAAAGAATGGAATGATTCTAGATGCAATGATGTGATGCTATATGATAATGCTAAATGATAAAAGAAACTACTATAACATGAATTGACATGAAAATTAAATGAAGCTATAGGAGGCAGCCATGATTATGAATTCTCAAATGTTGGATGCTTGAATTGCTTGTTGCTTGCTTGATGATTGATGCTTCATTCTTGATGATTTCCCGCAGAGTAAGATCGCATAAACTTGATAATCTGGGATCCTTTCTTTTTTGAATGAAATTGTGTTTATAGATTTCTCGGCAGCATCTTTGCATAGGGGTAGCAAAGTAGAGGCTTAGATTCAATCTGGAGGATTGAATGGTGAGAGATGGAGGAGATTGAGAAGATTTTGGGAATTGTTTCTACCCATGAAAACACCACGCAAGATAATAGGAAGGATTGATGGAAGAGGATTGAGAGATGAATTTCCAATTTGTCTCCAAATCTTCCCATGAAGATTGAATCAACTAATTTTGACATATTTTTGACATAAATTAGACATAGGATATCTAATTTAGTTTTGAGTAAATATAGAAGAATATTCTTTATGCATTTATTCAAATATTTTGACTATTTAAATTAGTGAAAGAGGGATAAATAATTTAATAACACAAACTATAGAATTTTTTTATTAATTTAGAAATAGAAGAATATGATAATTAATCAATAAAGTGTTTGATCTATATTAAATTAATTTATATGTTGTGATAGAATAAAATAGAGGAAATTGATAATTAATTTTAAAAAAGTATTAATTTTGTTTATTTAATTTAGATGAGATAATAGATGAATTAGAAGAATTTATATAAGAATTTAAAAGTGAACTATATAAATAAATATTTCTATTTGTTCAATAATAGAGGAATTTAGGATAATTAATCAAATAAACTATGTTTAATTAATCGGATTCTCTAGACCAATTTTAGGTGTATACACAATTGACCCAAAGACCAAAGTGGAGGGACACTACATCCTCCCCCCCAAGCCTTGACTTACTCCTGGAAGTCACAAAGTAAGGTAAGAAAAAATTAGTTATGAAAAGAATCATCACAATTCACACACAAAGCGGAATATACTAAACAAGGCAACTGACAAAGTAAAAAAACAAACAGATAAGGTTACCAAACATGGGTTGGGGAATTTTTTTCATCTCCTATTTCCACATCATATCCATTGGTTTTTTTAGGTACGCTCAGACCTGACAATGCAGGTGGAGTCGGTACCCGATACTTGCAACCTACATAAAACAAGATGTCAAACAAAATATACATATATCAATTTAACAAACACCATGAGAGGAAGTCGTAGTGTAGCAAGGCACTCGTGAACAAGTGATGCTACCCTGTTCCCCTCACCAAGTCCTCAACAATAACCAAAACATCAAATAGAAGTAATTACATTATAAGAAACATCACATAACCATCACCAATCAGATGCATAACGAGCATAATCATAAGCCACATGATACACGTAATTAAAATTATCCAAAAACACCACTAACTCCATAAATCTAATGTAGCATAGAAATCAATTCATAATGTCATGATCATCCTAGAATCAAACGAAATTTCATCCAAATCAATCCATAATGGTGAAACAAATAACTATAAGGTCTCAAAGTGCATAACATAATATAATAAGTATCAATCCAGAGAAAGAAACACGAAAGACACTGCAACAATGGTAGGACTCTACTAAACCCTTACGAGCTCACCCATGGCCTCTTGAGTCATCTGCCCATCCTTTATGGGTAACCTCAACAACTGCACCCTAGTGCCCAACCTAGCGATTATCAACCATAAAAAATACTTGGTGCGACCTAACCACATTGCCCACTATCAGCTCAGAAATGATTGGCCCCTACCTAAAACCTTTAGTGTTCCTCTATAGACACTGCCTAGCAATGTGGCCTTGTTGGTTGCAAGAGAAACAACCAGTGCCTCAAACAAAACCCTTGTCACTAGGAGGTGCATTAGATTGTAGAACACTTCCCCTGCTAGCCGCGAGTTGGGTGCTCTGTGCAAGTTTCTCAAAATGGTTGCGCTTGTTACACCACCAGTTCTAGTTCTTCCTAGATTGAGAACCATCATCACCATGATGAGATTGTGAATTCTTATGTTTAGAATCAGAGCATTGTTGTTCTTGATGTTCACCCTTGGTGGGTGTCTAATGAATCCTAGACGAGCCAGTTGTCAATGCTTGTAATCCATGGGAACCAAAACCAAAAGAAGGTGTACTACCTATAAAATGGTGCACTAGCATACCCTCATCACTGCTAATCCTAGCATATTGTTTGAGCTCACAGAACCGATTATCATACTATTCTATAAACATTACCATTTGTTTTAGTTTGTGGAACACATTTGCACAGTGTTGTCTCTAGTGCTTTGATAGGAAACGGGCTCTAAACTGCTCCATGAATAACTCCCAAGTCACATAACCAATGTCTAGGTGTAGCTTATGCTCTTCTAATTTCCTCCATGTGGATGAGAATCCTCTGAGGTGCATGATGGCGCACCTAGCCCTAGTATTACATCCATAAGGATGTTTTGCAAACACACGATCTAGATCAATTAGCCAAGTTTATGCCTCCAATCATCCCCCAGAGCCATCAAAAGTGGAGGGGTGTGCCCTCAAAAGGTCTCTCATGTGGCTTGCTACCAGCGCATCCTGATCCGCAGCAATATCTCTCCTCAAAGATCTCTCTCTGTCTTTGACCACCTATTGTTCCTCATCTTTCCTAGGGCCTAAACAACCAAGAACCTCTAATAACTGATGAATTTGAGCCACTTATGCACCTAGTTTACCTAGGTTATGACCACCACTACCTTGCTCACTATCATGGGAACTCTCAAAAGGTGTACTCTGGTGATCCACCTTGTGGCCACCACCTCAGCCTCTACCACGGCCTTGTCCCCAACCCCTAGGCATACTCCTACACCACAATAGAAGGGAAACACATAATTTCAAGAGTTAAGCACAAGGTTAATGTAATGGAATCATTTGAACCTAGAGTACCCAATGTTTATAACCTTTTCTCTAAAACCAAGTTGTAACACCCTGCCACCAAACCCCAAAGGACGACTAATGAAACCATTTAACAACAATTGTTTTCTGTAAAATAGTAACAACTATGTAATAACCATTAATTAAATAGTCATTCAACATTACACAATGACATCTAACTAGTCCCATGGGGTTACATGGTTGCATTACTCAAAAACGTCCCCAACCGATTAACATCATTATAAATAAAATATAAGTAATAAAATGATAGAAACATACACTACTCAAGATAACATAGCGGTACACATCTAACCATCCATAACTCATAGAGATGACAAGAGTACATACATTATTGTATTACATAACAATTTATAGTTCAATATTACAACTGTGGAGCATATTTCTACACATACAACACTTCAAAGATACAATAGTACATTACATAATGCTTCCCTTATATCCACAAGAAGAGTACATCAAGTACAAGAATAATACAAAAATGATGAATAAAGTACACACATAGAACAATCTGCAATAAGGAGAAGCCTTAGAATCTCTGTGTTCTCTTTCACTTCTCGCTTCATGAACACAACCTAGGAACCCAGTGGGTGCATAGCACATTCCACCTGACCATGTGGACCCTAAGGTCCACCCTGTCAGAACCAAGATTTTGATGTAAAATCATAAGGGTTTTACCATGAGAATTCCAAAAATTTCATGCTCTTATTTGAAAAAATTACTTTATTACCACCCACAAGGGAAAAACAGCCTTTTACTGCTATATCGCTACCTAAATGTCTACCTTTTGAAACCCCTACCTCATATCTCCTTACTATGGACTCTTGCAAGAAGGCTCAAGGTATCACAGTCAGAATGGTTAACAATATATCCTTTTACCACTATATTGTGGAAGGTGGGAGCTTAGCCTACGACAGAGTGGTGAGATAAAGAACAACAACAAAAAGAAACCGCTACACCGTGGGTGGTCAGAAAAAGACCCGTAGTTGAGCGGTATGCTTGAGAACAATAATAAAAGTAGACACTATCATACTATAGGAAGAAGAATGATAGACCGCAATGAAGTGGTAATTAATTAAAGGAAGGGCAAGGTACTGCCATACTACAAGGAAGTGAAAGGGGTCCCGCAGTATAGCGATATGTTGATATATGTGTGGAAGATACACCACGATACCGCTAGAGAGTCAAATATGATGAGTGGTAAGTTAATGGAAAGTAATCTAAACACACCATGGTACCATAGCAAAGATAAAAGTGGTGTGAGGTAATGTGGTAAAGCAGTTGTTGAAGCATTTAAAACATATCTCTCACATCAATCAGCTTCAGAATATCAATTGAGCTTGATACAAAGATTTAAATCATGTGAATTTATGGGTGAAGAATAAATGCAGCTTGGGATTAAAATACACAAAATAAGCTATTTTTTTCTCATTCATGACATCTGAAATCGAGGAATGAGAAAGCGTGGAGGGAAAAGGCAAAGAGAATTTTTCACAGCAAGTCATATTACCGGGTAATTTCAACTCTTTCTCATCTATACATTTTATAATGGCAGCTAAGAGAACAAATATAGGAGTGAATAAAGATGAAACCAAGCCAAATAAACCCTCTTTGCAATCACCATTTCTTTC
The DNA here is from genome assembly GCA_007115665.2 of Sequoiadendron giganteum. NCBI lineage: Eukaryota > Viridiplantae > Streptophyta > Pinopsida > Cupressales > Cupressaceae > Sequoiadendron > Sequoiadendron giganteum. The sequence continues at coordinate 537,100,754 of CM021104.1, read as the reverse complement.
TCTATTTCTTGGATCAATGAACAAAGGTTCAAGAAGTGTTTTTAGGGATTTAGCTCAGGGTTGTAGAGACCCATTTACACCCCAATCCGGTTGGAACCTTTATTGGTATTTATACTAGAAGAGGAATGATAAGGTTCCTCTGTCAAAACCATGGACCTTGGATGTAGCCAAGATAATTGTGCCTAATTTCTTCATGGATACTAAGCTAATTGAAGCCCTGAATCACAATTACCATGCCATGACTAAAATCGTCAGACTTCCAAATGGTGGGTCTTCGGTGGATGTCAACAAGGATGCTATTTAAGAATGTTTTAATCTTAATAGACAAGCAGTAATAGAAGTGAACTTGGTAAAGTTAGAGAAGGAATACAAAAGGTTAAGAATAACTTACCATAGTGATGAACTCCCCTTACACATGAAAAGGGGTGATAACAATTGAAAAATCTCAATCCCTGCTTCCAAATTTGAGCCCTTTTGAGTTGATGAATTCCAATTCTATTTCAGGAACACTTACTTTGCATTGTGTCAAATTTTGGGAGTGGATGCCAAGGAAAACATGTTATTAAATGATGATGGCTATGATAATTCAACATCCTGAATAAAATGTAGAGTTTGAATTTGCGTCTATGATTGAAGAATAGGTTCATGAGGGTTTGATTCAAGTCAGGGTGGCCAAGGCCCCCATTAATTTTAGAAAGTACTCTTTGTTGTGTCATTTAATTTTATATCAAAATGAAAGAAAATAGACCAAAAGAATGAATTTGTGTACATATTAAAATGGAATCAAGCTTCTCGTACAGAATTGGTGTTACATCTGGGATATAAAATGCAAAGAAGGTGATTTTGTAGTATTTAGAGATGATTTTTCTATGAGACTAATATATGCTTTGGGTTACCCTACACCAAGATTTCCTAACTCTTTAATAAGAGTAATGAGACCAGTGCAAGGTAGGCTAGACCAAGGTTTCACACATAAGTATGTTGACTAGTTCCTCATTCCACAATACACACATATTAGAGTCTATGGGTGTAACCAGGCACCACATATTTTTCCCAAATTTGTACCGACAAGACCATGTTTCCTAGATTTATGTGGAAAATTTTGTGGATGGAACATGATTTGATGAAGAACCAGAGAAAAGGCACATTTTTGTATGATTTAACAGTATATGAAGACTTGTCTATTGGGTCAGATGTGCTGGAGGAATTACAAAGATTTACGAGGGTCCATTATCTCCTCAAGAATTGGAAAGGAAAGGGTATGTGACCCAGAGGGTCACATCAACAACATCAGATGGACTTTACTAACAAAAAGTTCAATTACACATGAGTTTGAACCCCAAGAGTATTTCATAAGGAAATTGGTGTATTTTGGAGATGTTGCATATGCAAGGAAGAAATGGGAGAAATATAGAATAGAAGAGGGTAAAGGTTTCAAGGGGTTTTTTGTAGAAGAACCGAATCTTTTAAAAATAATGTACCTAACCCTTGGGAAGTATGATGAAATGTATGAAATGGCTCAGACTGAGGGGCTGATTCCTGCTTCTGCACCCCAATAGACATCACATGAAGCCTCCACCTTATATTTCCCACCTCCATCACCTCCACACTCATCTCCTTCATCTCCCATCCAGGAACCACAGGCCAAAAAATAGAAAATTGAATCATTACTTGAGTATAGTGATGATGATGAAGAAGGTGCAGTCCTCACCTTAATTGAAATAAAAGAAGTAGTAGAGTAGAAAAAAACTCATGATCCTCATGATCCTAAAATTAGGATATCAGAAGAAGCTTTAGAAGAAATTTAGGATGATGAGAGGGTGGTTGTTTCTTTGAGGTTTATGGAGGATGACAATTTTATTCATACCAATGAGTTTAAGGATTTCTAGATCAAAATGAAGATGAAGCAATATGATGAAAGGTTGAGGATAAATCTCAGAGGGGTGGAGGATGCAAAATAGGTTGAAGTTTAGGTTCAAACACTTGTTGACCTAAATATTGACAATATTAATGTTACTCCCCAGGAAGCATGATATTTAGTGTTGAGTAGTAATATCTTGATCATACCAGGAATGGAGTTATCCAAGGTATTCCTTTTGGATCAAATTAGATCTCAGGATGACCCAATGCTAATTGTAGAGTTTGATTCAATGGAAGGGGTATCAAGAATAGGGTATAACCCTACCACTCAGACCCTTGCTTTGTGGACAAAGCAGAAGAATACAAGGAAGCCTAGGCTTTTGGATGTGGTGCAATAAATGAGGGGATCAACCATGGTCAAGAAAATGAAAGATAAAACCCATATAGAGGCTGCAACTATCACCATGCACTCAACGATGTTTACTAAGGATGTTGTAGAGAATATGGAGAAAAGGGTCAGTGAATATGAAAAAGGACTAAAGTTATCAAATAATGAGGTAAATAAGTTGTTCATTGAGAATGTAAAGTTAAAACAACAATTATAATAGGCTACAATAGTGAAGGGGAATGAAATGGTCATTTATCATCCACTTATGCAAGCAAAAAATTCATAGGTACAAAAATTGAAGGATGAAATCAATAAATTAAAGTAGCGTAACATGGAAGATGTCAAGCATTATGTCTTGGATACCCTGATAAAAATATTGGAGTATAGAGTTGGGATGCTGAAAGAGAAAAAAAGTGGAATACATGAGAGCTTTAGCAGTCTAGTCAAAGCTTTGGAACTAATAATTGTTAACTTCCCTGCTATTGATGAACTCCAAAAGAGGTTGCAACCAACTTATCATAGTTTAACCACTCTCTACAAAGAAACACAACAGGATCTGGATACTTCTCAAAAACTCAAGCCTACTCAGGAGTGGTAAAAGGAGAGATAGAAGAGCATAAATATTTAGTGGACATGAAAAATAAAGTGGAAGATAGGAGGAGTACATTTTAATCAATAAATTTTCTCTTCAACCCCTCAATAATTAAGGATAAAAGTAAAATAAAAGGCACTGAGGAGTGGAGGAACAAATTTTATTAGATGATTTATCAATTCTTGACACATGTGCATGATAAAAAATATATCAGCTTGGACAGGTTTCATATTGTTTTTGATGGAATTGTCACCCTGGACAATGGATACACAAAGTTTGTAGTAGATACCAGGAACCTATTGGACAATAGATGGAGGAGCCACCTTTCAAACCTCGTTGTTGTACATGAGTTCAAATGGACGAATGATCTAACAATTAGTAGATGGCGGGAAAAATACTTGGTCTCGGATGAAGAATGATTACATGTGTCATGTGAGGCAAGAATCATACAATAAAATCATTGAACAGGTCTTGAGTGACCATGTGCTTTTACTCGAGGATTAATGGATTGTTGCATTTGTTAATGTTAATATCTTTCAGTTATGTTTATCTCTTAATTTCATGTTGTTATCAAATGATGTGACTTTTGGTCTAAAGCTTGTTGCCTCTCGTATAAATAAGAGAGAACAATAAAATTTTCATTAGATGAGATAGGAGTAGGATAGATAAATAGCAGAAATTTTCCATAATGTTTACATTTAAAAAGACTATGATGCAAGTTTAATTTTGAAGAAGATAATGAAATACCTTTGATTCGGTGGTTCCATTCTGGTATCAACTGTTAGTTGAATTTATTGAATTATTTGATTGTCTCCAACTTCATGTTTCTTGATTATTTAAGTTTATATATCAAGCATATGTTCAATTTATCAATGTAGTTTTGTTGTATCTATGTGATGTTATTAATTGGGCCCTATAAAGAATAATTAAATTCCTTTTACTCAATTGTAGTAATTTGGAAGTGTTATTTGGATCAGTAAGAAGAATCAAATAATTAGGATTGATATTCTACCTTTAGTAGACTTTATCAATCATTGTCTTGCATGTTTTTACAAGTTATAAACTAATATTTGTATGCCAAACAATTAGAATTTCTGCCAAATAGAATCCATTCATCAAAGACTTTAATTTGACTCTGTTATACCCAAAAAGGCATTGGTCTCACCCATTTTGTTTATTTAGTTTCATTTAATACTTCATCTATTAACTAAAAATATTTATAAACCTTGATATTGCTTATACTATTTATACCAAATTAAGATCGCATCTCTCCACTGTCAAATTTCCATTGTAGATAGGTTGATCAAATAGGAAAAATAGTTCAAATCTGCACCATTTACATAGGTACACCCGCCTAGGTTTAGCAAAGCCTAAAGAGTAGAAGGTTCGATTACATTAACTAGCCTTGTACATTAGCCAAAAATGTGTCAAGAACTTGGAGACCTCTTGTGGTTCAAACCTATATTTTTGAGACCTAACAGTTTGGAAACTCTACTAGGGATTCAAACTGAACCCAAGCCTTCATCATAGAGTTGATACCTTGTAAGAGACTCCGCTAGGAACAAGGAACTACAAATTTTTCTCACTTTTTAGAGAGTGAGTGGCGACTCTAAATGAGAAAGTGCATTAAAATTGATAAAGTGAAGTATACATCAGAAAGGAACCATCCTAGAGTTAAGACTATCAAAATTACTCACAACATGCATGGCAAAAGATCCCTATATAAGGAGGATCCTAATAATGACAGAAATAAATGGACACATAATAATGACAAGGGAATGAAGTTGTCTGACGACATGTGCTTAACAAACAAATACAAAATATCAAAATCACACCTTGAGACATATAATCACTATGATACAATGATAGATGAAAACAACCCATATGAAGAGCCCCATACTCCCATAGAAAAGAGGAACCCTTTCTATCAATCAGACCCCAAGAAAGTTGAGGATTTCATGGCTAGGCTTGAGGCTGAAAGGGAAATGAAACAACATGAGTATTGTGTTGTTAGAATATGCGTGATTAATTAGAAAAGTAAACTAACACACCAATGAGACATTATATTGAAAGAAACTAATCTAGAAAACATAAATGAAAACTCTAAACAATAGCAGCTCCTTCAAATTTGTCCCATCATCCTCTATTAAAATTGCTGGCTCTTAGTTGTGTAAGCATCAACTTGTTGAAATGATAACTTAGGAGAATGAGATTGATTGAAAATGCACGTGTATTGTTAATGATTTAAACTATGAAATTGAAATCTATGATATTGCTAAAATTTTGATATTCTAATTCGAATGCAACTATAGTAACTACGTATGAAATCCAGGATGAAATCTACTTACGAGAAGGCTGTATTTATAGATTGTTCTACAAATAGGTAAGTTTGGTGTTCTGATCACCCAGTAAAGGGGAGAGCATAAACCTATTACCCAACAATCACAGAAAACAAGTGGTTCAATTTTAAATCCAAATAATAGTTTTCTATGCTAAATGAAGATTTTTCTTCACAAAAAACATTGGATTTGTTTTAACCAACATGGAATAAAGTCTAGTGACTATCCTAGGATTGATAAATTCCAGATTTTAAATTTCTATCCTAGGATTGAGTCATTTTATTTTTTTAAACGAATTGAATTTTTTTGTCCGCAGATGGCGTCGAAATCAGAATTTGCTTTTACAACCCTTGTATGCGTTAAAATAGATCACCAATGTGCCAAAAAAGTTAACAAATGCGCTAAATGATCAAGAAGGGATGCGTGAAAATAGGTTGTCTATGAGTCAAAATAGTCCATGGATGCACTGAAACTGTCCGGGGATGCACTAAAAAGAGGCTCGTATACGCTAAAGCATGACTCCAGTCCATCACTTGTTAGAAAAAATCTGCAAATAAAAAAACAATTAAAAATGGGGGGATGCCCCATGGTGGGCGCCAAAAATGTGTTGTTAGAATATGCGTGATTAATTAGAAAAGTAAACTAACACACCAATGAGACATTATATTGAAAGAAACTAATCTAGAAAACATAAATGAAAACTCTAAACAATAGAAGCTCCTTCAAATTCATCCCATCATCCTCTATCTCCGAGGATTTGATTAAAGTTGTTGGCTCTTAGTTGTGTAAGCATCAACTTGTTGAAATGACAACTTAGGAGAATGAGATTGATTGAAAATGCATGTGTATTGTTAATGATTTAAACTATGAACTTGAAATGCTATGATATTGCTAAAATATTGATATTATGATTCGAATGCAACTATAGTAATTACGTATGAAATCTAGGATGAAATCTACTTACGAGAAGGCTGTATTTATAGATTTTTTGAAAGGCAAGAATCTAGTTGGCAGAGATCAATGGTTGAAATTCAAACTTGTCAAGATGAACGGTGAGAGATTAAGAATTTGAGAGAAAAGTGGAAGGTTGAGAGGAAAGTGGAAGAATATTTTCAACCCACGAAACCATCTTCATTCAAAAATGGAGACAAACATGGCATTTGTCTTTTCATTAATTGAAAAGTTAGTTGAAATTTGAGGATAAATGCTATTTAATTATATGTGACATGTGCAAATGGAATTTTCCAAAATTAAATAAATTAATATTTAATTATGTGAGAAGTGAAAGAAAATGAGTAACTAAATATTTACAATATTTAATTATGTGAGATATTAGATGGATTATAAGAATATTCCATAATTCAAATTTAAACATTCAAACTTTAGAAATGAAATGATAATTAAATAAATAAATTATAAAATTTATTTAGTTTAATTAAGAGAAAAGTAGCAATAATTAAATAAACTTATTTATTTAATTTAACTAGAAGAATTGGAAAAATAAACAATATAAATAAATAATTAAATTTATTTATATGCAGATAACTTTAGAATATTAATTAAATAATTCATATTTAATTAATTAGCAGGCTTGAATAACCATGACCATTTTTAGATGTATACATTTTTCCCCTCTTTGAAGTGATGTGTTTTACGCATTGCTTCAAAGAATTTTGCCCCAGAATTTAGAAATTACCGATGCTATATGCCCCCTCGAGAGATAAATCGTGCGTTTTGAATGATTTGAAAAGAATTCCTTTGATTTTTGAAGAGAAATGGCCGATTTATCTCTTGAAATAGTGTATTGCAAAGTAAAAATGAAAATAATTTTTCCTTTTTACCCCCATAAAAGGTGGAAAAGGTGAAAAGTCATTGTCATTTGAACAATAACTTGTGAGAATTTTCAGATCTCTGAGAGATAAAAACAAGATGTTTATCCATTATGAGTGCCACAGATTTGAGCAAGTCCACCATCATCAGAGACTAGCTACATATGGACCTCCGGTAAGTTGATCTAATCCTCTTTTTCAAATTTATAGTGAATTTTTATACGATTTTTTTATTTTTAGATTTTTGAATTTTCTTCTTTAACGCATAGGATTGTGGTTTAGTGCATGTGATCCGTACATTAGCACATAGGCTAGATAGATTAGTGCATCTATATTAGCGCATAGATGCAAGACAGTAACACATATATTTTTAGATTAGTGCATAGAAAAAATGGCGCATAGGAAAAACGAAGTAGCACATCCAGGAAAATTGCCTACACAGGATGCTAGTTTAGCGCATAGGCTAGATTAGTGCATAGAATGATTGTTTTAGCGCATCCACTTGATAGAATAGAACATAGATAATTTAGCACATCCAATGTCTTTTTTAGCACATCCATAGATTAAAGCCGCGCATACATGTTTTAGTGCATCCATGGATTTTTGCCGAATTTCAATTTTTGAAGAAAAATTGATATGTACTTGATGATTGTTACTAGATTAGACAACTGATTATATGTTGTTGAATAAAATCAAGAATAGATTAGTTTGATTTTATAAATTTGTCTTCGTGTTTGAAGAAAAAATAGTAAAGATAAATTTTCTTTCCTGCTTGAAAGACAAATAGATGATAGATTTTCTTTCTCGATTGAAAGACAAATGATAGGTGTTGAGTCAATTGACTATTAAATTTGTTTTCATGCAATACAAAAAACAAATAGTAAAAATGATAGATAGTTTTTCTTTCGTTATTGAAAAAAAAAAGATTTGATTTGGAAGTGTAACCTCCTCCAGATTAGAGAGAGATTTCCTCGTACCTGGGAGATGGTTCCTTAGTTGTCTCAAGATGACATAGAGATTATATACCAGTGTAGGTTGAGTCTATTGTTGAGGATCCCACAATATCAGGTCAATAGGGTGTTGTTGAATACATTAGCTGAGAGGTGGCATAGAGAGCATAAAATCTTTCATCTGCCCACAAGAGAGATGAATGTGACTCTAGAAGATGTATACAGGATTTTGGGTATTCCTGTAGTCGGTGAGCTTATGATCTATGATTACAAGGAGATTGGGGGGACCAATGCACTGAGACAAGTCTTCCAGGATCCTCATGTCTCTGGATATGAGATTCCTTGGAAGGAGATGGTGGAGAGATATGCCCCACTACCTTTGGTGTTAACAGGTTTCATCGATGGTTTTGTTTGTCCTAATCGCAGGTCAAAGGGACTATCAGTTGGGTGGGGTCAGATCTTGGAGGACATTCTTCTCCATCGTACCAGATATGCATGGGGGTCCTATATGCTTTCCCATCATTACCATGACCTTCATCAGGTCGTGTACATAGATGGGAAGAGTCTCTCCTACGGAGTTACTCTTTTATAGATATGGGCATGGGAGCGAATTGTAATCACTTGTCCCATTGTTCAGAGAGATCATCCCCTTGGGTTTCCATATGCTTATGCCTACATAGGTCCCCTCATCCAGCCAAGGCTGGGCAAGTTAGAGTACTAGCAGAGGGTACTGGATGACATGGATACCATCATCTAGAGACCGTATCTTGACTGTGACCCTGGGGAGGTAGATGATATAGAGCTTCCTTTTTCTACCAGATCAAGATATCTGATTGGGCGCACCCTATTTATCATCGAGCAGATTTTGGTTATGCGGGTCCTAAGATAGTTTGGATTAGTAAAGATGATGCCATAGGGTATGACACACTATGCCAGGCGCTAGGAGGATGTGGCAGAGTGGGTTCCATTCATGACCATAGAGGCTGCTAGGGAAAAGTATGCAGATGTACAGTCAGATCACTGGGTGATGCACCTAGAGGTGACAGATGTAGGGATGACGAATGACTACATAAATTTCTTTTACACTCATCTCTTTCCGAGGTTCAGCAGCCCAGAGGAGCCTACCCCATTATTGGGAGGACCAACTATATAGTGAGGGCGAGGGCAACCACAGGCATAGGAAATAGTAGGGCAGCCATAGGGAGAGGCTCAGGTAGGGGTATAGGATGCAACCGCCATGGATATTGATGAGGAAGGGGATGAGGGGGATGAATCTATAACCTTGATGATAACAGTGATGACAGTGGGTATGATAGAGGTGGTGGAGGTGGAGAGAAAAAGTTTTTCTTTGATGTACCCTTTAGTATGAGGCCACAGACATCGAGAGTGGTGGATCAACTGAGTACTTCAGCTCCATGGGTTATTATCAGGGCTCCCTCACAGGGACAGATGAATGCCTTGTAGATAGAGGTTTAGACTCTTCGGAGCCAATTAGCACAGGCATAGGTGATGATCAACCAACTATAGGAATAGGTTGCACAACCACCACCTCCTAACCCACAGATAGCTCAGCTTACGACAAAGTGAGATAGCTTCTGGGAGATATGCATACATGTCGAGAGGGTAGTTGAGAGACTCCTAAGATCAGTCGAGAGCACCTCTATTGGAGAGGTTGTAGCAAAGGGATTGGAGACTGATCGGGAGGCTAAGTATTATAGGATGAGATACTTTGAGGCAGTGCCACCTGAGAGAAGGATTTCCTTCACACAGTCACGTACTCAGTCTCAGACCCATTCACGTAGTCATTCTAGGAGTGCCAATAGGAGTGTGGGTCAGCCGATCAGACGAGAGCTCAGAGCTTCTAGGAGCAGAGATCCAATGAGACCTATTGCCTTAGGGGATAGTAGAAGCCATGTGCCATGACCAGATGCCCCTTAGTGATGGGTGGTTTGACACATTTAGTCACTGTATTTGATAAATCTTGTTGAAACATTTGATATCCTTGTACTCCTGGATATTTTTTTCGATGAGATTTATGAGATGCAGTGGTGATTTGATTATGCATGTTTTATGGATGATTTATGATGTATGAGTATGGATGCATGTTTATTTCTATGTGCTATGTCATGTATATTTTTATGATGATGATGCAAATGATTGTGTAATGTAAATGATGATGCTTTTTTTTAATGTATGATGATGCAATGATGATATGTTGTAATATATGTTATGATGAAATGATTTCTAACATGATGAAAAAGTGATATAAATGGATATGCAATGAAATGATGAATGAGATGTCCTAAAAAATGATATGCTTATGAAAATGATATGTTGTAAAATAAATGAATGAGACCTAACAATGATGAAAAAGTAATATAAATGGATATGAAGTGAAATAATGATCTAAATGAAAAGTTATGATGAAATTAGATGATTATGAAGATGTAATATTTAATGAATGATATGCACATGACATGAATAATGATTATAATGATGATAATGAATTGGTAAACTAATGATAATGATGTAGTAATATGATGCAATGGATATGAAAATGATAACCTAAATGATGATAGGAAATGAATGAAATGGATGTAACCTTATTATAAATGTATATATGTATATGAAATGAATGTAAATGTAAATGTTATGAAATTATATAATAATGAGATGAATGATTAAAATAATGACCATGCATATGATATGTAAAGATGGATAATGATCATGATGAACTAAATGAGATTGAAAAATGATAATGAAATGATGATGTAAGTATGCAAATGCAACAATAATGATAACCTTAATGAGTGATGGTGAAATGATATGTAATGAATAATAATGGAATAAGATGTAACAAATGTACAAATTTACTCAATTGTTGTTTTGAAAAGATATATGAAATTTTTACCAACCTTCAAAAATCTACCTTAGATAGCCTTTAAAGTTAGTACAAGCATCAAAGCGTATGTTAGCACCAATGATGACTCGAGTACCACTTTCATGATTTTTGATATAGAAAATTAATACAAGCATCGAGGTATAATTGAACCAAGATGACCTGAGTATTGTTTGCATAGACAGACAAAATTTAACCATTTTCTTATGCAAATTCTGAAATTTCATCAATGATACGTTGTAGAGCATGTCCCATGACAAATTTGCACAATACTAACGATTAGCTTACAGACAACAAACAAAGAAAATCATACTCCTTCCTTGTGATTCTATTTAAATACATCATTGAGCCACTCCAAAGATATGATGTCATCAAATGTCAAAACAACAATTCAACTTATGCTTTAAGTTTTCCATTCATTTTATTCAGATCAAGATCATCCAATTTGTTTTAGTTATCTATCAAAATAGTCATGTAGACTCAGTTTAATTGGAAAAATTTTGTGTTTCCTGATATTCTGATTCTTGACACATGCTGACAATTGCCTGCTAGAAATCTCCCAGAAGCAAATTGCCCCCCCCCTAGTGACCCTATACTTTGACTCTTGTTAGACACAAGTACTGCTAAGGATAACCCTAATCATCAAGCCATGATGAGATCCTTGTCATTTCAAGGAGATGTTGGATGTATGATGTGAATGTGATGGCTAGGCATGTATGGGATGTCGATGAGAGATGGATATGCAGAATGTATCCTAATAGATAAGAGTCAAACAAAATCACAAACAATGTCTATTTGCCAGGTTTTCACCATTTTTTTTTATTGCACTTTTTCCTAATTTTATGATTTTTTTTTGTTACCAAGATGCATGTTTGCCATGTTTTCATCAAGGCAATGATTTTTTTCTTTCTCTTTTTTGATTTTTTTTTTGTATTTTTGCTCTTTTGATTTTTTTGTATTTTTTCAAGACTTTTTATATTGTTTTTGATATTTTTAGGCATAAAAATTCTTCAGATGAATTTTGTTGGTTCAAATAGGTCCCCTTCTGATGTTGACAACTGATATGCCCCCGATCCATATGCAACAATGATAACAAATGGGCCCATCCAATTAGGTTCGAACTTGCCTTTCTTCTCCCGATCCTACTGATTACGAGGGTTTTCTTTGAGAACCAAGTCACCCACTTGAAAATTTTATGGTTTGACTCTATGATTATATCTATGGGACATAACTTCTTGATATCCCTTCAAATGAAAAACTGCAGTTTGACATCGTTCATCAAGAAGTTCCAGCTCTTGCAACCTTGATACTCTATAGTCTTCATCATTGATCAACCCCTTTAGTGATACTCAAAGTGAAGGAATCTCAACCTCTAGTGGTAGAATAGCTTCTGCTCCATAGACCAAAGCATAGGGAGTAGCACCCGTTGGTGTGCAAATAATTGTTATGTATGCCCATAATGTTGGATTTAATTGGACATGCCAATCACGACCTACTTCATTTACTATCTTTTTCAAAATCTTCAAAAAAAAATTGTTTGAAGCTTCAGCTTGACCATTCCCTTGTGGATAGTAAGGTGTAGAAAACCTAGGTTGGATGTGAAATCTTTCACATAGCTCATCAACATCCTAATTTTTAAAGGGTCTTCCATTGTCTGTGATAATGGAGTTAGGAATACCATATCAACTGATGATATAGTTTAAAATGAATGAAGAGGGTTTTTTTCTAGTAACAGTTGTTAGGGGAACAACTTCAATCCATTTAGTGAACTACTCAGTGGCTGTAATGATGAATTTGTGTCCATTTGAAGATGACGAGTGTATCTTGCCAACCAAATCCGATCCCCACTGAGCGAAAGGCCATGTTGTGGTGAAAGGTTGTAATTCTTGAGCAAGAGCATGAATGAGATTCCCATGAATCTAAAAATTTTCACATTTCTTCACAAAGATGAATGATTCCTTCTCCATGGTTGGCCAGTAGTAACCCAATCTCACAAGTTTCTTTGCTAAGGTTAGTCCACTCGAGTGTGTCCCACAAATTCCACCATGTACCTCTTATAAATATTTTTCTGATTCATCACATGCGAGACATCTAAGGAGGGCACCATCTAGACCATGCTAGTATAAGAGGTCAACAATTAAGGTGTAATGAGAGGATTGACGAATAAAATTTATTTTCTGATTTCTAGACAAATCTAAAGGTAAAATACTATCCTTTAGGTAAGTGTAAATTTGGCCATATAAGGGAGAATTAGAACTGGTTAAGTGGCAAATGATTTGAGTTTCTATATTGTCATAGGTGGGAGAAAAAAATTGTTCCACCAGGAAATCTTACTATGTTTGATTCTCTGAGAACTGGATTAGAGATGCTATTGTAGCCATTGCATCAATTGCTTTATTATCAATATGTGGAATTTGTATGAACTTGATATCAACAAAGTATTTCTTGAAATCATCCACCAACCCTTTGTAAGGTATCAACTTGTCATCCTTAGTGTGATATTCATCATTGATTTGATTTATAACAAGTTGTGAATCACCAAAAACTTGAAGTTATGTGATTTTCCAGTCTACTGTAATTCTCATGCCAATTAATAATGCCTCATACTCAGCTATGTTGTTTGTGCAAGGGAACATTAGCCGATAATATTTTGGAATTGTATGTCCTTGAGGTGTAATAAAAAGAATCCTTTCTCTTGAACCATGTTGAGTGTAGGAACCATCAAAGTAGAGTGCCCATGACTGCTTAATAGCCATTGTGACTACATCAGCATTAGCAAAATCAATGTGTATTGGTTGTTCCACTAGCATTGGTGCTTCTGCTAACTGATCTACAATTACCTATCCCTTTATAGCTTTGTGATCCACATAATGAATGTCAAATTCACTTAGGATCATGATCCATTTAGCCAACGTTCCAGTTAAGGTTGCCTTAGAAGATATTTGATTGGATCAATCTTAACCACAAGATTTATTGTATGTGCTAGCATATAATGTCATAAATTTTGAGAAGTGAACACTACCACTAAGAAAGATTTTTCAACGAATGTGTAATTTAGCTCATGACTTGTCAAAGTTTGACTAATGTAATAGATTGCTTGCTCCTTTTTTGAGTTGTCTTCCTGTGCCAAAAATGCTCCTAGGGACACTTCCATTGCAAAAATATACAATATGAGTGGTGTTCCTTGCACTGGTGGATTCATGAGATACTGCTTTATCTAATCAAACATTGCTTCACATTTGTCTTCCCATTTTAATGGAACATTCTTGTGTAAGAGATGATTAAATGGTAAAATTTTATCTGCCAGTTGGGCAATGAATCTTTGGATGGATTGTAACCATCCCTGCAAAGAGCGTAGTTGACTAATGTTCCTTGGGGTGGCATATCAAGAACTACTTGTACCTTAGTTGGATCCACCTCAATTCTCTTTTCTGATACAATGTAACCTAGTAGCTTTCCATATTTCACTCCAAAAACACATTTCTTTGGATTAAGTGTCACTTTGAATTGTTCCATTCTTGAAATTTTTAGATAAGATAGCAATGTGTCCTTCCCTGGTGTTAGATTTTGCAAGGAGATCATCAACATAATCCTCCATGAATGTATGCATCATATCATGAAATTTTTTTGTCATTGCTTGTTGGTATGTAGTTCTTGTGTTCTTCAACCCAAATGGAATTAGGTTCCAGCAATAGGTACTGCAAGGACATGTGAACATTTTTTTATCATGATCCTCTGGTGCAATCTTTATCTGGTTGTATCCTGAAAATCCATCCATTAATGAGTACATTACATGTCTAGCAGTCAAATAAACAATCATATCTATGTTTTGCAAAGGGAAGTCATCTTTAGGACATGCCTTGCTCAATTCCTTGAAATCTGTACAAATTCTAATCCTTTCATCTGGCTTTGAAATAGGTACGATATTGGAGATCCATTTTGCATAGTTGATAAACCAAATGAATCTGACATCTAAAATCTTCTTTAACCAATAATGCAACATGTGGATGCATTTTTTTGAGTTTCTACTTCACAAGTTTTACCCCTAGCATAATAGATAGATGATGCATGATGAGATCTGGATCTAATCTAGGCATATCCACATAGAACCATGGAAAACTGATTTGGTTGTTCTTGAGAAATTCTATGAATCTTGGAATTTCCCCTTCTATTAGAGATGCGGCCAACTACAAGACTTTGGGATTTTCTGTAGTACCTGTATTGAGTGCCTCTGTTGGTTTGATTTGAATAGAAGACCTTTGTTGGTAATGTTCCAGGAGAGTGTCAAGTTTCCAATCCTCTAGTGCCTTTGAAAGGTTTTCACTATTGGATACACTTTTTATTTTTCTCTTTTCTTGATCTAATACTGCCTTTGTTAGGTTTTCACAATTAGATCTTTCTTTTATGTTATTTATCTCATATTTGATAAACTTGGCACTTTCCTGTCAAAAAACTGAGCCAGTGATTCCCTAGTGGAACTTGTTTCTAGATGGGATGAACAAATAAATTTTATGATGGTTTCATCATTAGGAAAAGTTGGGACATCAATAGGTACGATTTATTCCCAATCAATGAATTTGAGATGGACCAAAGGAAATGGATCATTAAGATGAGTAAGGTCAGTGGCCATTAGAGTCATGATACTATTATTAATGTTGTTATGGGAGAGTTCTAGGATGGTATCCTCTTGTGGATGATCTATCTCGCTTTGAATTGAATAGGTTTCACTTGAGTCATGATCGCTTTGTAGAATGTAATTAAGTGGAGGCCTTGAGATTTCCCCTTGTAAGAATGCAGGTATGAATTTGTGTATGAAATCCACCCTTTTCTCCGTCAAGAATGTATCATCAGAGAAGTCATCCCATTCATATTCATTGGAGTCAGTGTCAGAATTATTTGCTTGAATTCTCAGGATTTTTTTAGTTAACTCCTCTTTAGACATTCTTTGTACTAATTCTTCCTTTGTATCTTCAGCATATCCTATCCCAGTCTTATCTTTTGGGTGCATTGTTTTCAGTTGGATAGGTTCAACAATACCCTCTCTTCTTTTTCCTATAGGGCCATTTTCTTCATAACCCATTTGTTGTATTATTGCATAACCTTTTCCATATTATTTTGTGGGTAACTTGACATTTTGTACAGATTATTCTTCATCTTTATAGAGCCAATCAAGAATATCCATGTCTTCCATTTTATTTTATTTTATAAATACTCCATTAAAATTGGTGATGGGAACTGAAGCTAAGGCTAAAGATCTTGTAGCTTGGTGTATGGATGTTGATGGTTGACCATGGGATCTTGGAGATATGGGTAGATTAGCGAGAGATAAAGAATATTCTCCCACTCCATTATCTTTAAATTTTAGCTTGGCGCCAAAATTACTTATCATTTCTCATGCTTGCTCATTGTATTTGGAGGTAGAGATGGCCAAAGCCTCTCTATTATGCGGGATGAGTGTGTCCTATGTTTCTCTTAGGTTAGAGAAAGTGTGACTGCTAATGTGATCAACAAGTATTGTTACTTCTTGTCCATAATATGGAAACTTCAAGCATTGATGATAAGTAGATAGAACAACTTGCATGTCATGGATCCATGGACGACCCAAGAGTATGTTATAGGATAGATCCTGATCTAGAACCTGAAAAAAGCTATTCTTCACAATAGGTCCTACTTTGATTGATAGCATGATGAGGCCTCTGGAAGCTCTTTCCTCATCATCATATTTCTTGATTATAATCTTACTTCATGGATCTATAGATTCTTCAGAATATCCCAAAGTGAGGACCAATTTCAAAGTACAAATATTTAATCCGGCTACCTCATCTATTAGGACACATCTAATTCGAGCTTTGTGAACCATAACATCTAGGTAGAGTGATGAATTTTGTGGATGGGTCATGGATGAGTTATCCTTCTCAGTAAAGGATAAACATACAGATGATGACAAGTGTCCCACCATGGCTTAAAATTTATTGATATCCAAATCAAGAGAGACAGTTGTATCAACAAGTGCCTTTTCCAGAATGTCCTTATGCACAAGTGATAACTTTAAGATCTCCATGATAGAAATTTGGGATGATGTTTTTCATAGTTGATCAACCAAATTATATTAATTTGGAGGGGGAACTGCTACTTTAGATGAGCTTCCTTTGAAAATTATTTTATCTTGTCCCCTTGTCATAGTGTTGACCTCTCAATATTCTTGCTTACCTTTGATTCAGATAGCATTGATTTGTTGATCGTCAGTATAAATATGATTGATAATGGTGTCGTGGACATAATTAACATTCTTGCCCTTGTCACCCGAAGATTCCGCCTTTTGATAATTAGGGAGAGGATCCATGAATGCCTGATGGTCATCATTGACATTATGTCCCTCAACCGTAATGGTACGATTATCAATCAAATCCTGAACAATATTCTTTAACCCTTGGGAATTATTTGTCTTATGACCTTTACACCTATGATAATCACAAAAGTATGAGTCATTCCATGATGGTAGTTTACCTCGAGGCTCATAATATCTTTGTGGTGGCAATGTAATAGCGTTTTGATTCAATAATTCTTTGAGAATGGATTCCAAAGATTGGCCCAAGGGAGTAAAACTCTATTGATTCAAAATATATGAAGATCTGGGCACATTTGAATTTTTATTATTGCCAAAATTATTTCCATGATTATTAGTCACATTCCCTTGATTGGAAACATTACCTTGGGTACTAGAATTTCTAGCATTATTTCTACGATGGACACCTGATACATTAAGGAAGGTAGGCTTCACTTTCACATTGTTTGCATCTACTACACCATCATTCACAACATTTTTATTTCGAGTCCAAAATCGTGACTTGTCATTTTTGTTACTATTGTTGTTGTATGAATTTGAACCCTCTTTATCGATTTTCAGAACTCCATGCTTGACCAAGGAACCCTCAATAGTAATCGTATTTTCAATCTTTTTTTCAAATGATTGAGGACAATGAAGGTTTAGTCTGTAACTCATCTCTTGATTCAGACTATCGATAAAGATCTCTGTCTTTTATGTTTCAGGAACAAGACGGGCGTATCTAGCAAATACCCTTCTCCATCTTTATAAAAAAGTGGTGAAATATTCCCCTACCTTTTGTTTCACCTTACAAAGATCAAGCATGGTTATCTGGTGTTGGATGTTGTAGGAGTATTGTGATATAAATTTATTTATCAACTCCTCAAATGTTCTGATGGAGGGAGTGATCTTTGAAAGCCACTCCATGTATTTTCCACCCAGACTTTATGGAAACAATCACATTAAGTAGGTATCTTCATGAGTGAATTCTAACCTCATATTTTGAAAATCCCTCACATGCTCAATGGGGTCACTTTTCCCATTATAACTATCAAATTTAGGGATTTCACAATGTTTTGGAAAAGGAATCATTTGAAGACTCCTGTCAAATGGATAAGGACATATATCATCCAAAACATACTTATTTGTTGTATCCCCTTGGATTTCTTTCATTTTCATTTGTAATGCTTTTAAATATAGAGGAAGAGCATTAAAATCATTAAGAGGGGCTTCAGGATTTTCTTTAATCCCTTTTGTGTCAAAATCGGTAGGTAACTTAGCTCCTTGATTAGCTAATGAAAGGAAATATCTTTTCTTGTTTCGTTCTAAAATCCTTTCCATAAGAGTATGGGGTTGGGGATCCTGCTTCGCTTCTTGAAGCTTTTCTTCCGTTATCTCTTTAGTATTTGAATTATGAAAAGGATTCTCTTCCATATCATTATTATCACCCATTTTTCTTACTGTACTTTCTCTTTCATCTTTTTCTATGTGTTTTTGAGATCTCGTGACAAAAGGCATAAGCTTTGCTCAATTTCTACTAACTTTTGATCAAAAGAATGAAATAGTGCAATTTTCATGGATATGAAAGTCACGATAGAATGAAGATTCTATGACTTAAGAGATTTCTAATCTTTAGCTTGTGATTCCTTGATTGAAAGGATGAAAATATTTTTTGTGAGAATTAAACCAAAGATCAAAATAAAGATGATTTTGTACTTTGTGAAGTTTGATCGTAGCTTTGTAAAAAGATGGATTTGTGATAAATGCCTAATGTGCTTGAGTTCTCTATTGCATAAATTGATTAGGACGAGTAGAGTATACAATTTTGGGTTGGGGAATATAAGAGAAATGAATACACTGAATGTGGTTATGCCTTTGAGAAAGGACTCTTCTTTGAAAGAAGGCTCATGAGTATAAAGGTTCTACAACATAATCGTCAGTGAAACCTCTAACAAAGTCATGATATTGATGAGTAAAGGTCTTGTGTTCAAGAAAGACCTTTCAAATTTGGTATAAAACTTTCCTCCTTTTCAATAACTTCTTATAATTGAGATATTTCTTTGGCTTCCTAATCTTCCTCTCTAGGGAATTTTTGGCAAAAGTTGCAGACCTCCAAACCCTGAGCATAGGAAAAGACTAGACTAAGATGACTGATTTTCCAAATGTCAAAAAATTACCTAGGCTCGGAACACAGATGTGCTGACACAGAGCACAGATGCGCTAAAACATAGAACAGATGCACTAAAACAAAGCATCGATATGCCAAAATAGAGCATAGATGCACTGAAATAGAGCATAGATGTGCCAAAATAGAGCATAGATGCACTAAAACAGAGCACAGATACGTCAAAACAGAGCATAGATGCGTTGAAACAGAGCATTGATGTGCTGAAATAGAACACAAATGCACTGAAACAGAGCATAGATGCATTGAAACTAAACACATATGCACTAAAACATAACATAGATGCACTGAAATAGGGCATAGATGTGCTGAAATAGAGAACATATGCACTGAAATAGAGCATAGATGCGTTGAACTTACCAATTATTTCTCTGAGATAGACATGTTTTGATAGTTTGATATTTTTGAATGATCTTAATCTAATTTAAATGTGAAAAACATAGCATAAAGTAGCAAATAGTTGTTTTGTTAATCCTAAAATCTAAACAAAGAGTCTATGTTCTTGAGATTTCCATAGGTTTTTCACAAGATAAGAAATTCAAACAGAATCACTCTTAGTTGTCAAATAGATCATCATAGGAATCACAACCCATAGCTTAAAATCACGTCGACTCACACAACCTTGTCACCCCCTAGAGGGTGTTCGTGTTTTTGTATTTTCCAAGTGTGTACTCAAGGTTAGATTTCTCGATCCCTTGAGCAAAAAATCTATGGCGATTATATGGTGAGTGTCTTGGGGGAAGATTCTTCCCTCCCCTTGCACTGTGTTTAAAATGATGTTTGGATACTGAAACAGCTGGCTTTCTACACTATGGTTTGTAGTAAAGGTTTTTGTTCGATGTGGCAATAGATAAACTCCCTCAAGAGACCTCCTAATCTTTAGAACAAATATTTTGGGGATGGTTATATTGCTCACTTCTGTTGAATATGGGTTCCCCCAAAATTCACTTTTGATTATAGTGGGTTGGAAAACCTGGCTTTGGTTGTTCCCACTTAGGTCGTTCCTATAGGGTGAGTACTTTTTCCCACTATGACATGCCTTCTAAATTTTTTAATAAAGCATGAATTTTCATGAAATGAAATAGGTAAGTCTCGTGTTCTGATCACCCAGTAAAGGGGAGAGCATAAACCTATTACCCAGTGATCACATAAAACAAGTGGTTCAATTTTAAATCCAAATAATAGTTTTCTATGCTAAATGAAGATTTTTCTTCACAAAAAAACATTGGATTCATTTTAACCAACATGGAATAAAGTTTGGTGACTATCCTAGGATTGATAAATTCCAGATTTTAAATTTCTATCCTAGGATTGCTTCGTTTTATTTTTTAAAACGAATTGAATTTTTTTGTCCGCAGATGGCGTCGAAATTAGAATTCGCTTTTACAACCCTTGTATGCACTAAAACATGCCACCAATGTGCCAAAACAGTTAACAGATGCGCTAAATGATCAAGAAGGGATGTGTGAAAATAGGTTGTCTATGCGGCAAAATAGTCCATGGATGCGTTGAAAAAATCCATGGATGCTCTGGAACAGTCCGGGGATGCGCTGGAACAGTCCGGGGATGCACTGAAACTATCTGGGGATGTGCTAAAAAGAGGCTCATATGTACTAAAGCACGACTCTAGTTCGTCACCTGTTAGAAAAATTCTGCAAATAAAAAAATAATTAAAAATGGGGGGATGCCCCATGGTGGGTGCCAAAAATGTGTTGTTAGAATATGCGTGATTAATTAGAAAAGTAAACTAACACACCAATGAGACATTATATTGAAAGAAACTAATCTAGAAAACATAAATGAAAACTCTAAACAATAGAAGCTCCTTCAAATTCGTCCCATCATCCTCCATCTCCAAGGATTTGATTAAAGTTGTTGGCTCTTAGTTGTGTAAGCATCAACTTGTTGAAATGACAACTTAGGAGAATGAGATTGATTGAAAATGCATGTGTATTGTTAATGATTTAAACTATGAACTTGAAATGCTATGATATTGCTAAAATTTTGATATTCTGATTCGAATGCAACTATAGTAACTACGTATGAAATCTAGGATGAAATCTACTTACAAGAAGGCTGTATTTATAGATTTTTTGAAAGGCAAGAATCTAGTTGGCGGAGATCAACGGTTGAAATTCAAACTTTTCAAGATGAACAGTGAGAGATTAAGAAGTTGAGAGAAAGGTGGAAGATTGAGAGGAAAGTGGAAGAATGTTTTCAACCCATGAAACCATCTTCATTCAAAAATGGAGACAAACATGGCATTTGTCTTTTCATTAATTGAAAAGTTAGTTGAAATTTGAGGATAAATTCTATTTAATTATATGTGAGATGTGCAAATGGAAGTTTCCAAAATTAAATAAATTAATATTTAATTATGTGAGAAGTGAAAGAAAATGAGTAATTAAATATTTACAATATTTAATTATGTGAGATATTAGATGGATTAGAAGAATATTCCATAATTCGAATTTAAACATTCAAACTTTAGTGAAATGACAATTAAATAAATAAATTATAAAATTTATTTAGTTTAATTAAGAGGAAAGTAGCAATAATTAAATAAACTTATTTATTTAATTTAACTAGAAGAATTGGAAAAATGAACAATATAAATAAATAATTAAATTTCTTTATATGTAGATGACTTTAGAATATTAATTAACAGGCTTGAATAACCGTGACCATTTTTATATGTGTACAATTATGATCAGAAAATGGTAGCACTCAAGGGAAATCAGAATGGGCCTAGTAATGATGTAGCCTATGAAGAAAACTATGAATTCATGACTCAAGATGAGATAAATGCACAATTGGAGTATGAAAGACAAGAAGTGGAAAGAGAAAAAGAAAAATATGAAAGAAGGATCCAATCAATAAAAGAACTCAAAATTTTGAAACTACAAAAGGCCCAATATGAGGCTCAGATTGATAACCTCCCTAGGTATAGAACTCCTCAGAAACAAGGGAGTAATAATGCAGGACCCTCCAATCCACCAAAATAACCACAAAATCAATTGGGAAATTAATACAAGTCCTCAAATGCTCCACCTAAAAATCCATCACAACACGTGAATGTTCAGCCACCCCCTCACTAGCAATATATACCCCCACATGGCCAGAAATACATGCCTCCACAAGGTTAGAAATATGTGCCACCACCTCACACACAATACAACAATCCATTGTACTAGTATCAACATCCTCAAAACCCACATCCCCAACATTACAGAACCATGATGAGACAATTTGATTTGGTTGGATTTCAAATATATCCTTATCCCATGGATAATAGTTGGAGAAGCCTTGTCCCAAAATTCATAGGAAGTAGTATAGTCACAATTGAAGAACACTTAAGGATTTTTAATGCATTTATTCAAGACTTGGATATGCAATATGAGGATGTGCAAATGAGACTGTTTATGATGTCGTTGATTGAAGATGCTAGAGATTGGTTTAACACTTTACCAACAACTTATATGGCTTCCATTTAGGATTTTTATGAGTAGTTCCTTGAGCAGTATGGGAACCAATGTGTACTCGAGTTTTCCTTGCATGAATTGGCAACTATCCAAAAGCATCAAAATGAGTCAACTTATGAATTTAACAAGAGATTCTCTAAATTACATAATAAGATACATGTTGGATCCAAATTGGTTGATCCTATTGCATTGAGTATTTATCTAAAATATTTTGATCTGAAGATAGGATACGAGCTTAGAAATAGGTGTCCCAAGAATTTAGTTAAAGCACAGAAGATAGCACTGACTATTAAAAATAATAGAAAGGTTGCAAGAATGATTGGTAAGAGGGATAATCCTAGGATTCCCCAATATAATCCTCTAAATAGGAAAGAAAATACATATATAAATGAAAGGCCAAGGTTTCATGATATGTCGTATAATACAAATTGGAAAGATGGATATCTTGTGATGGATAGGCCTAACAATAAGGAGAAACCTGATCCTTTGAAGAAAAGAGGGGCATATATGGTAAATAGAAGTTCTTGGTGCCTAGATTGTGACTTGCCACACTCTCCTGACCATTGTATTGTGTCTCAGGAAATACCAGAAGAAGAAGTACTAGAAGAAAACAATGAGGAAGATCATAAGATCTATTTAACCTCTCACACTCTTCACCCCGTTGAGTAGAGATATTCATCTTTAGAAGAAGAAGGTTATGAATATGATGTCGATAACCAAAGGTACAATTTCCATATGGTTGAACATCAAGTCTTCTCTGATCAGGAAGAAAGTGATGATGAATGATGTCCTCCTAGTACATCATATCAGAAAAATAAAGGCAATATAAGGAGACCGAATGAGGAAGAAATTAATAAGTTAACCATCGCAGTAGTGGAGTAGGTCCAGAGAAAATATTGGCTGAGAAATGGAATAGTAATTGAGAATGAAGATGTTCCAAGAGGAATATTTGTAAAGGATAATAAAACACCATAGGGAGCTTAAAAAAAGATAGATGATAAGAAGCTTGATAAAAAAGAACAAAAGTATGTTTGTAAGGAGGAAAAAAAATAATTGCATAAGGACAAACAAAATTTTGATCAAACAAACAAAAAGGAGAAAGAGGAGAACAAAGGAGAGTCCATAGAGAAAAATAAGATGATCAGAACAAAAGGTACCTCTTTTGATTTCACACAAGCTTTGTCCTAGGTAAAGATGTATGTCCCATTACTTGAAATGATGAAGATTAAAGAGTATAGGGAAAGTGCTATTCAGTTAATATCTAGTGGGAGTGATAAAAATGTAAACCTTGAAAACAAAGGCACCACTAGGATCAGCAAGAAGCTAGAAAAAGTAAAATTCCCTGAGGTTTGTTTAAATGATGCACTAATAAATCCTCTACAATTTGATCCATTCTTCACCACATTACTCATGAATAAAAAATTGGTAAGAAATTGTATGATAGATTTTGGTGTTGTAATCAACATCATTCTGGTTGGAGTTATGAAGAAACTTGGAATGTGGGTGGATACTAATGGTGGACAATGTTATGCTATGGATGGAAGGTTTGTCCATGTGATAGGAATTATTAAATATTTAGAGCTAAAATTATTTTTGTATCCAAAAGCAACTTATAATATGAACATACTGTGATTGATACACCCCCTCAGCTTGGAATGCTTTTGTTAAGACAATGGACTACAAAAATTGGAGGGAATGTATAGTTTGAATTATCATATGCCACAATACCAATCAATGGTGAACAAGTAAAATTGTATAGAGAACCAAGGATGAATCATATTGTGGGTTGTGTCCCTCAAGAATAGATCATTTGTTTATGTGATGTTGATTTAGGGAGTTTCAAATTATAACCTTCCCAACCTGAATTGGTAAATACTAAGCCGATTGATAAGAATGTTTCTAAAGATTAGTAGGGTGTGTGGAAAATGTATTTTGATGGAGCATGTAGCCAAGAAGGAAATGGAGCTGGAGTAGTATTTATATCACCTAAAGGTATTACATTCAAGTATTCAGTTTTGCTAGATTTTGAGTGTACAAACAATGTGGCCGAATATGAGGCCTTATTGATTGGTTTAAATATGGTTGTAAAACATAAGATCAAATTGCTAACTATCCTTGGAGACTATGAGCTGGTTGTCTCACAAATCGGGTCAAAATATGCTACAAAGAACAAAATATTGAAACAATATAGAAATGGTGTGTGGGATACAATTGAGTTATTTGATGCTTTCTCAATTGATTAGATAGACAGATCAAAAAATATAATGACATTTTTTAGAAAATATAGCCCTGAGAAGAGATGATATTACCTTGGCTGGAGTATCCCAAGTAGAATTTAAAACAAGACCTATTATCCTTGACAACATATACAGCTGGAAGGTTTTCAATGATGATATCAACCCTATAAAATTTCTTCATTACATAGATCAATACAAGGCTCAGGAAATTGACTTCAATGCTTTTGTGGAGGAAGTGGATGGGAAAGAGACTATATTTGGAAAGGAAGTCTCACAACTTGAAACCAACAAGCTTCCCAAAGGACTTGTGGCACTAGAAAGAGTGTATGATGGAAATGATCGCTCTCTCATGAAGCAAACACTGATCAAGAGAGAAGATATTGAAGAAATAAATCTTGGAACTGAGTTAGCACCGAAAAGGGTCTACATTGGATAGAATATAAGTACAATCATCTAGAGAATGTTGATTGCATTATTGAGAAAGTACAAACATGTGTTTTCTTGGTATTATGAGGATCTCAAAGCATACAGAGAAGATATTTTCCAACATGAGATCCCACTTAAACCAGACACAAAGACATTTAGACAAAAGAAGAGGCCTATTAACCCAACTTTGGAACATAAAATGCAAGAGGAGCCGGAAATACTTAGGTATGGAGGTATTATTAAACCCATTAGACATTCAACATGGGTCTCAAACTTGGTTCCAATGAGAAAGAAAAATGGGGACATTAGACTATGTGTAGATTTCAGAAATTTGAATGTTGCCTCCCTTAAAGATAATTATCCTCTCCCAAATATGGAGGAAACATTACACAAAGTAACAGGATGTGAGTTACTATCAATGATGGATGGGTTTTCTCAATATAACTAGGTTAAATTCAAATAGTTTGAGAAATACAAGACAAAAATTACTACATCTTGGGGGACATATGTTTATGTAAGAATTCCATTAGGTCTTAAAAATGCAGGGGCAACTTTTCAAAGGGCCATGGATGTGGAATTTTCAGATTTGATAAATACTATAATGGTGGTGTACCAAGATGACCTTACTGCTTATTCCAAAAGAGCATAAGATCATGTAGAACACTTGGAGAATATATTCATCAAATATTTGGAATATGGTATTAGTCTTAATCCTAAAAAATGTCACTTTTTTGTTATAGAGGGTAATCTTTTGGGACATATTATATCCAAAGAAGTGATTAGAATAGACCCTGAGAGAGTACAAGTCATAGAAAAAATCCCCATTCCCAAAAATTTCAAAGCCATCCAATCTTTTTTTGGTCAAATTAACTTTGTTAGGAGATTTGTATCAAATTTTTCTAAGATTTTTAAACCTATATCCAAGATGCTGAAAAAAGGAAAAAAGATAGATTGGATTGCAGAAGCCCTAGAAGCCTTTATATCTATCAAAATAGCCATCAAATAATCCCCCATTCTAAGGTCTCTTGATTTTACCAAACCTTTTCAAATATTCTCTTTTCCCTCATTTCATGCCATAGAAGTTGTTATGTTACAAAACAGTGATGAAGGTCATGAGAAACCTGTATCCTTTTTCAGTAAGTCTCTGTAGGGGTGATAGTTGAAATACGATATTATGGAAAAACAAGCCTTTACATTGGTCAAAGCAACAAAATATTTCAGACCATATCTTGTTGGAGCCAAATTTTTTGCCTATGTCCCACATGCAACTATGAAAGATATCCTGGTACAAACAAAGGTAACATGGAAAACATGTAAATGGATTAAAAAAATCCAATAATTTGATATGGAAATTCAGATTACCAAGTTGGTAAGGGGACAGAATGGTAGAAGAAAAAATTGAGGCCAATCAGATCTACAATATAGAGGGTGAAGAGAATGTAGTTGTGAGTATTGAACATACTCCTTGGTACAAAAACATAATGTATTATCTCAAGCACATGAAATGCCCTGAAGAGTTGAATTATAATTAAAAGAGAACTTTGAAGTTGCAAGCATCTATGTATGTATTTATGGAAGGGAACCTATTATGTAATAATAGGGATGGAATACTATTGTTGTGTCTAGATGAATCACAAGTAGAATATGTCTTGAGGGAGATGCGTGAAAGGGTATGTGGAGGTCATTTTTTTTTCAAAACCACTACACATAAGATTCTCAGGGCTGGCTATTACTGGCCTAAATTTTTCAATGACTCTTTTACACATGTAAGGAAATGTGAGGCTTGTAAGAAATTCTCAGGGAAATTAAAGTATCAAGGAGCCCTACCACTGCAGCCTTTACAAGAAGAAGCCCCTTTTCACCAATGGGGAATTGACTTTTTTGGGGAAATACAGGAAAATTCAAGTGGTGGACATAAATGGATACTAGTGGCTATTGATTATTTCACTAAGTGGGTAGAGGCAGTCTTGACTAAACAAGAAACAAGAAAGGTGGTGATAAGTTTTCTATTAGAAAATATCATAACTAGATTTAGTACACCAGTAAGGTTGATCACAGATAATGGGATGTGTTTTAGATCTGATGAATTCAAAAGCTTCTGCAACACATATGGAATTACTGTTTCTTATGCTGCCCCTTACCACCCACAAGCAAATGGTCAGGAAGAATCTAGTAATAAAATTCCTTTGAAAATCATAAGGAGGATGTTAGATAAAAATAAAAAGTCATGGGAATCAAAGTTGAGAATGGTTGAATGGGCGGATAGGATTACAGTAAAAAAGGCAATCAGAAAGTCTCCATTTGAATTGGTATATGGAACACAAGCCAAGATGCCACTACAAAATATTTTACTAGTTTACAATTTCATTTTGCAAGAGGATTTAGATATTTTTGAACCAATGGAGGAAAGAATGGAGTAGCTTGTAGAACTTGATGAAATGAGGAGAATGGCCTAGAAAAAAAATGTAAAGCTGCAATCACATATGAAATACATTTTTGATAAAAAATCCAAGAATAGAAAATTTGAGGAGAATGAATTGGTATTAATGTAGAATTCGAGATGTCAAGAAAAGGGAAAGCATGGAAATTTTGAAGCTTTGTGGCTATGTCCTTTTTTTATCATTGGGAAACGAGGGGAGGACTCCTAATTTTTGAAAAATATGTCAGGAGAGGAGTAGGAATTGCCAGTACATGGGTAGTTTCTAAAACACTTCTTTTCTTAAGGAATAATAGAGGAGTTAAGATTTCCAGTGCATGGACAATTATTTACAAACCTCTTAAAACATTCTTTTGCATGCACAATATTTTAGGAAATCAAAAGGGACTAGGACTTGCTAGCACATGGACAATCCTAGAAATACGTCATTAGAAAACAAAATTTTCTTTTCATG
Source organism: Sequoiadendron giganteum (assembly GCA_007115665.2). NCBI lineage: Eukaryota > Viridiplantae > Streptophyta > Pinopsida > Cupressales > Cupressaceae > Sequoiadendron > Sequoiadendron giganteum. The sequence continues at coordinate 537,072,351 of CM021104.1, read as the reverse complement.
TCTAGTGGTATAGGATCATCTCCATATTTTTCATCTCCACATTCATTCTCATTCCATACATGCCACATTTCCATTTTCATATCCTCTAAAATCTTGGTCTACACCCAGAGATATTCTGGATTCTTGTAGTGACTGGTGAATCACTCATCCCCAACTGGAGCCACTATTAGAACCAAATTTTAATATAAAATCTTAAGGTTTTTACCATGAGAAGTCCAAAAGTTTCACGCTCTTATTTGTAAAAATCACTTTATTACCACCCACAAGGGAAAAACAACCTTTTACCACAATACCACTACCTAAATGTCCACCCTTTGTAACCCCTACCTCATACCTCCTTACCATGCTATCTTGCAAGAAGCTCGTGGTATCATAGCCAAAATGGTTAAAAATATATCCTTTTACTACTATACCATGGAAGGTGGGAGCTTAGCCTGCGGTAGAGCATTGAGATAAACAACAACAACAAAAGGAAATCGCTACACCGCAAGGGGTCAAAACAAGACCCATAGTTGAGCAGTATGCTTGAGAAAAATAATAAAAGTAGACACCACCATGCCACAGGAAGAAGAATGATATACCGTGATGAAGCAATAATAAAGCAATGGAAGGGAAGGGTTCCACCATACCATAAGGAAGTCAAAGGGGTCCTATAATATAGTGGTATGCTAATATATGTGTGGAAGATACACCACGATACCTCTAAAGAGTCAAAGATGATGAGCGGTAGACTGGTAAGTTAATGGAAAGGAATCTAAACACACCGTGGTACTATAGCGAAGAGAAAATTAGCATGAGGTAATACAGTAAAGCATCCATTGAAGCATTTAAAACATATATGTCACATCAATCAGCTTCAGAATATGAATTGAGCTTGATACAAAGATTTAAATAATGCAAAATTATGGATCAAGAGTAAATGCAGCTTGGGATTAAAATACACAAAATAAGTTGGTTGTTTTTCATTCATGACATCTGAAATCAAGGCATGAGCAAGCACATAGGGCAAAGGTGAAGAGAATTTCTCACAGCAAGTCATATTATCAAGTAAGTTCAACTCTTTCTCATCTATAAATTTCATAATTGCACATAAGAGAATAGAGATAGGAGCTAAGAAAGATGAAACCAGGCCAAATAAACCTTCTTGGAAATCACCATTGCTTGCTCTATTTCCTAGATCGGTGAAGAAAGGTTCTAAAATTATTTTCAGAGATTTAGCTCAGGGTTGTAGAGACCCATTTACACCCCAATCTGGTTGGAACCATTACTAGTATTTCTAATAGAAGAAGAATGATAAGGTTCCTACGTCAAACCCATGGACCTTGGATGTAGCCAAGCTAATTTTTCCTAATTTCTTCATGGATACTAAGCTAATTGAAGCCCTGGCTCATAATTGCCATGCTTTGACTAAAACTGTCAAACTTCCAAATGGTGGGTGTTTGGTGGATGTCAACAAGGATGCTATTATAGAAGTTTTTAATCTTAACAGACAAGCAGTAAAAAAAGTGAACTTGGTAAAGTTAGAGAAGGAATACAAAAGGTTAAGAAGAACTCACCATAGTGATGAGCTCTCCTTACACATGAAAAGGGGTGATAACAATATAAAAATCTCAATGCTTGCTTCTAAGGTTGAGCCCTTTCGATTTGATGAATTCCAAGTGTATTTCAGGAACACTTACCTTGCATTGTGTCAAATCCTGGGAGTGGACATCAAGGAAAACATGTTATTAGGGTTAATGATGATGGCTATGATAATTCAGCATCTCAAATCAAACGTAGAGTTTGAATTTGTGTTTGTGATTGAAGAACATATTCATGAGGGTTTGATTCAAGTCAGGGAGGCCAAGGCCCCCATTACTTTTGAAAAGTACTCTTTGTTGTGTCATTTAATTTTATATCAAAATGAAAGGAAATGGACCAAAAGAATGAATCTATGTACACATGAAAATTGAATTAAGCTTCCCGTGCAGAATTGGTGTTACATTTGGGATAGAAAATGCAAAGAAAGAAATTTTGTGGTATTTAGAGATGATTTTTTAGTGAGACTGATAGATGCTTTGGGTTACCCTACACCAATATTTCCTAACTCTTTAATGAGAGTAATGAGACTAGTGCAAGGCGGGATAGACCAAGGTTTCACACATAACTATGTTGAATGGTTCCTCATGCCACAATACACACTTATTAGAGTCTATGGGTGTAACCAGGCACCACATATTTTTCCCAAATTTGTACTAACAAGACTATGTTTCCTAGAGTTTATGTGGAAAGTATTGTGGATGGAGCATGATTTGATGAAGAACTAGAGAAAAGGCACATTTTTACTTGATCTAACAGTATATGAAGACTTTTCTATTGGGTTAGATGTGCTGGAGGAATTACAAAGATTTATGTGGGTCAATTATCCCATCAAGTATGGAAAGGAAAGGGTATGTGACCCGGAGGGCCACATCAACAACATCAAACATAATCTACTAGAAAAAGGGCCATTACACATGAGTTTGACCCCCAAGAGGATGTCATAAGGAACTTGGTGTATTTTGTAGATGTTGCACAAGAAAGGAAGAAATGGGATAAATAGAGAATAGAAGAGGGTATAGGTTTCAAGGGGTTTTTTGCAGAAGAACATAATCTTTTAAAATGAATGTAGCTAACCATTGGGAAGTGTGATGAAATGGCACAAAATGAGGGGATGATTCCTACTTCTGCACCCCAATAGACATCACACAAAGCCTCCACCTCAGATTTCCCACCTCCATCACCTCCACACTCATCTCCTTCATCTCCCATCCAGGAACCACAAGCCAAAACTAGAAAATTGAATCATTAGTTGAGTATAGTGATGATTATGAAGAAGGTGAAATCCTCACCTTAATTGAAATAAAAGAAGTAGCAGAGTAGAAAAAAACTCAAGATTTTCATAATCCTAAAATTAGGATATCAGAAGAAGCTACAAAATAGATTCAGGATGACGAGAGGGTGGTTGCTTCTTTGAGGTTTATGGAGGATGATAATTCTATACATACCAATGAGTTTAAGGATTTATGGATCAAAATGAAGATGAAGTGTGATGAAATGTTGAGGATAAATATCATAGGGGTGGAGGATGCAAAAATAGCAGAAGTTCAGGCTCAAACACTTGTTGAGCTAAATATTGATAATATTAATGTTACTCCCTAGGAAGCAAGAGAGTTAGAGTTGAGTAGTAACATGTTGATCATACTAGGAATGGAGCTATCCAAAGTATTCCTTTTGGATCAGATTAGCTCTTAGGATGATCCAATGCTAATTGTAGAGTTTGATTTAGAGGAAGGGGTATCCAAAACAAGGTATAACCCTACCACTCAGACCCTTGCTTTGTGGAAAAAGTAGAAGAATACAAGGAAGCCTAGGCTTTTGGGTGTGGTGCAAGAAATGAGGAGATCATCCATGGTCAGGACAATGAAAAATACAACCCCTACAGAGGCTGCAACTATCACCATGCACTCAACGATGTTTACTAAGGATGTTGTGGAAAATATGGAGAAAAGAGTCAGCGAATATGAAAAAAAGACTAAAGTTGTCAAATGATGAGGTAAATAAGTTGTTCATTGAGAATCTAAAGTTAAAACAGTAATTACAGTAGGCTACAATAGTGAGGGTGAATGAAATGGTCATTTATCATCCACCAATGCAAGTAGAAAACCCACAAGTACAACAATTGAAGGATGAAATCAATAAATTAAAGAAGCCTAACATGGAAGATGTCAAGCATCATATCTTGGATACCCTGAGAAAAATATTGGAGTATAGAGTTGGGGCACTGAAAGTGAAAAAAAGTGAAATACATGAGAGCTTTAGCAGTCTGGTCAAAGCTTTGGAACTAATAAGTGGTAAATCCCTTGTTATTGATGAACTCCAAAAGAGGTGGCAACCAACTGGATCTAGATGCTCCTTAAAAACTCAAGCCTACTCAGGAGATGGTAAAAGGAGTGATAGAAGAGCATAAATATTTAGTGGATATGAAAAAAAAAGTGGAAGATAGGAGGGGTACATTTGACTCAATAAAGTTTCTCTTCAACCCCTAAATCATTAAGGATAGTAGTCAAATAAAAGGCATTGAGGAGTGGAGGAACAAATTTGATCAGATGATTTCTCAATGCTTGACACATGTGCATAATAATAGAGATATTATCTTGGATAGGTTTCATAGTATGCTGGATGGAATTATCACCTTGGACAACGGATACACAAAGTTCATGGTAGATACCAGAAACGTGTTGGACAATAGATGGAAGAGCCACCTTGCAAACCTCGCTACTGCACAGGAGTTCAAATGGTCGAACAATCTAACAATTAGTAGATAGTAGGAAAACTAATTAGGCTCGGATGAAGAATGATTACATGTGTCATGGGAGGAAAGAATCATACAGTAAAATCTTTGAACAAGTCTACACTGACCATGGTATTTTACTCGAGGATTAACGAATTGTTGCATTTGTTATTGTTACTATCTTTCAATTATGTTTATCTCTTAATTTCATGTTGTTATCAAACGGTGTGACTTTTGGTCTAAAGCTTGTTGCCTCTCATAAAAATAAGAGAGAAAAAGACCAAAATTGTCATTAGAGGAGATATGAATAGGATAGATAAAAAGAATGTTTTCATAATGTTTACATTTCAAAAGACTATGATGCAAGTTTAATTTTGAAGAAGATAATAAAAGACCTTTGATCTAGTGGTTCCATTCTGGTATCGTTTGTTTGTTGAATAAATTCAATTATTTGATTGTCTCCAACTTAATGTTTCTTTATTATTTAAGTTTATATATCAAGCATATGTTCAATTTATCAGTGCACATTTGTTGTATCTGTGTGATGTGATTAACTGGGTTCTTTAAAGAATAATCAAATTCCTTTTAGTCAATTGCATTAATCTGGAAGTGTTATTTGGATCAGTAAGAAGTATTAGATAATTAGGATTGATATTCTACCTCTAGTAGGGTTTATCAGTCACTGTCTTGCATGTTTTTACTGGTCTCACTGGTCTCACTCATTTTTTTTATAGATATACATGTATCTATATATATATAAATAAAATTATTTTCTATTATAAGATAGAAATAGATTGGTGTAAAATAGAGCATGCAACTAGTGTGTATATATATATATACATATATAACTTAAGAATGTCAAATTTCATTAAACTACCAAGTACATATCAAATCAATAAATAGAACCAGAGTATAAAGTTAGATATATAAAAGAAAATAAAAATGCATGAAAAGGAAGCATTGGTGCCACTTTCATGCATGTCAAAGAGATACCTGCTCAGTGCAGGCGAGCAGAGAAGGCTTTGGAAATTTTAAAGAAAGGTAACTCACACAGATTTGTGTGATGCCCATGCATTTATCAAGATGGGTGAGTTATTAATATCAACATACTCTAGTGTAGTCTTAGATTATTTTTAGGGAGGTGTTAGGAAAAGGGCATAATAGAAATAAAAAGAGTTGGGTGTGAGCAAGAGACTGTTCTAGAAGATAGAAACATTGGAGGTTGCAAACACAAGAGCATAAGATCGAATGAAGAGAATAGCCAATTGTGGCAAGGCATGGATTTATCTTACACAAACTAACCTAAGAAAGGAGTGTGTCAAACTAGCAACATGGCTACCACCATTGCTAAAGGTAGATACAAAGCGTCGACTTCCACAAGAATGATTTTCTAGAGATCTATTGACCAGGCAAAAAAATGAAGTCTAGGCTGCAAAAGAATCAGGCTACTTCCCTATGTGAAGTATCGACCCATTCAAAACCATAAGGCATCTTGTAAATAAACATAAAAATCCTAATAAAGTGATTTGTATACAACTCCTATGAGGAGCAATGCTCAAAACAGAGGAATAACACTCAAATTTCTAATAGAAGATCATGGATTACAACAAATAGGGTTATATATGTATATATAAAACTCAAGCATAAAGGATTTCAAGGGAACGTAACGTAACATTCACAACTATAGTTTCATTTTGAGATAGAGATAACTTTCAAAGGAAACATTGCAAAATAAAATATCAAAACCTTGAAAAATGAGATGGTTGAAATGAAGATTGGTCCCGAGATCCAACTTTCACTGCAAATTTTGCTTCTTCGAAAACCCTAATTCTGAACTTCGAACACAATGTGCAAGATAAACTCCAATCTTCAGTTTTCTAAAAGCTATATTATTTCCAAAATATTTTTCCAGAATTATTTCTTTTGTAGAGCAAAATTTTTCTTTTTGAAAATGAAAGCCTAACCTCTGAAAATTCGCAAGAAAGCATAATAAAACCGGAGAAATGTTTTTGACAACAAAAATCAATAAAAATAACAATTTTCTCATATTTTCCTTTTTGAAAACCAAAAATCAAAGAATAAATAAAAAATTAAAACTAAAATCAGCAACTTGCTCAATCTTTCTCCTGTTTGAAACTTTGCATGTATTTTCATGCGAAAATTTTCCTCAATTAACATTATCACTTAACTTTTCATTTAGACTAATTCCAAAATAATAATTTAAATGAAAAATATCATCTAAGTATCAACTTAAAATTTGAAAATATTTTAAATATTATTCCACCTTACTATTAAAATATTTGACATCAACAAAATAATAATACAATATACATTTAAATCTACAAAATATTTCAATTTACAAATTTATTTAATATTTAATTAAATACTTAACACTTTCACATAATTGCTTTAATAATTTAATTAAACTATTCACAACAGTAATAACCTTTGCTAAATCAAAATAACCAATTTAACGATATTTTAATAATATACTTAATCAAAGCAACACTCAATTGATTAAACGGCATCATAAATTAACAGCTATATTAAATGGTTAGACAACATTAATAATACCATTGACCCAAATAAACACTTACATAACTGACCCAAGGACCAAAGCAGAGGGACACTACATCCTCCCTCCCAAGCCTCGACCCACTCTTGGAAGTCACTAAGTAAGGTAAAAAGAATGTAGTTATGAACAACATCATCACAATTCACACAAAAAGCGAAAGATACCAAACAAGGTAACTAACAAAGTAAAAAAACCAACAGACGGGGTTACCAAACATGGGTTGGGGATCTTTTATCATCTCCTATTTCCAAATCATATCCATTAGGTTTTTTAGGTACGCTCAAACCTGACAATGCAGGTGGAGTCAGTACCCGGTACCTGCAACCTACATAAAACAAGATGTTGAACAAAATATACATATATATCAATTTAACAAACACATTGTGAGAGGAAGTCATAGTGTAGCAGGGTGCTCACAAATGAGTGATGGTACCCTATTTCCCTCACCAATTCGTCAACAATAACCAAAACATCAAATAAAAGTAATTACATTATAAGCAACATCACATAGCCATCACCAATCAGATTCATAACAAGCATAATCATAAGCCACATGATACACATAATCAAAATTATCCAAACACACCACTAACTCCATGAATCCAACGTAACATAAACATCAATTCATAATTTCATGATCATCCCAAAATCAAATGAAATTTCATCCAAATCAATCCAGAATGGCGAAACAAACAACTATAAGGCCTCAAAGTGCATAACATAATATAATAAGTATCAATGCGGAGAAAGCAACACAGAAGACACTGCAACAATGTTAGGATTCTACTAAAACCTTATAAGCTCAACCATGGCCTCTCAAGTCAGTTGATCATCCTCTACCGGTAACCTCAACAACTGCACCCTGGTGTTCAGCCTAGTGGTTATCAACCACAAAAAATACTTGGTGTGACCTACCTGCATTGCCCATCATCGGCTCAGAAACGAATGGCCCCTAACTGAAACCTGTAGTGATCCTCTGTGAACACTACCTAGCAATGTGGCCTTGTTGGCCACAAGAGAAACATACTATGCCTCAGACAAAACCCCTGTCACAAGGAGGTGCATTAGATTATAGAACAATGCCCCTACTAGCCGTGGGTTGGGTGCTATATGTAGGTTTCTTAAAATGGTTGCACTTTTTATGCCACCATTTCTGGTTCTTCCTGGATTGAGAACCGTCATCACCATGATGAAATTGTGAATTCGTATGTTTAGAATTAGAATTTTGTTTTTGTTGATGTTCACCCTTGGCAGGTGTCTGATGACTCCTAGATGAGCCAGTTGCTTGTGCCTATCCCCCATGGAAACCAAAACTAGAAGAAGGTGTACTGCCTATCTAAACTCTTGTGTGACCTCCTAATACCATGGCCAATTTTTCCTCCACTAAGTGGGTCTTCTCCATGGCCACCTCCATAGTCCTTAGCTCGAAGACTTAGACTCCTTTGCTGATGTGAGCATTCGAGCCCCTAATAAAATGGTGCAATAGCATACCCTAATCACTACTAATCCTAGCATATTTTTTGATCTCATAGAACTCGTGCTCGTACTATTCTATAGACATTGTCATTTGTTTCAATTCATGGAACTTGTCCGCATGGAGTCATCTCCAATACTCTAACAGGAAAAGGGCTCTAAAATACTCCATGAATACCTCTCAAGTCATAGAACCAATGTCTAGGTGTAGTTTTTGCTCTTCTAATTGCTACCATGTGGATGTGAATCCTTTAAGGTGCATGATGGCACACCTAGCCCTAGTATTACTGTCATAAGGATGCATTTCAAACACATGATCCAGATCAATTATCAAAGTTTTTTCCTCCAATCCTACCCCATAGCCATCAAAAGTTGTGGGGTGTGTCCTCAAAAGGTCTCTCATATGGCCTTCTACCAAAACATCCTAATCTACAAAAATATCTCTCCTTGACAATCTCTCTCTCTCTCTGACCACCTTTTGTTTATCATCCTTCCTAGGACCTAAATGAAAAAGAACCTCCTATAATAATTGACAAAGTTGAGCCCCTTCTACACCTATATGCCCTCGGTTTTGACCACCACTACCCTGCTCACTATTATGGGAACTCTCAGAAGGTGTACTCACGTGATCCACACTACGGCCACCACCTTGGCCTCTACCACGGTCTTGTCTTTGACCCCTAGGCATACTCCTACACAATAATAGAAGGCAAACACATAATTTCAAGAGTTAAGCACAACGTTAATGTAATGGAATCAATTTAACCTAGAGTACCCAATGTTTATAACCTTCACTCTGATACCAAATTGTAACGCCCCACCACACAAACCCCAAAGGACAACTAACGACAACTTTTTTTTAAAAGAGAAACAACTATGTAACAACCATTAATTAAATAGTCATCCAACATTACACACAAACATCTAACTAGTCTCATGGGGTTGCATGGTTGCATTACTCAAAACTTTTCCCAACCGATTAACATCATTATAAATAAAAGCTAAGTAATAAAATGATAGAAACATACACTACTCAAGATAACCTAATGATACACATCTAACCATCCATAACTCATAGAGATGACAAGAGTACATACATCATTTTATTACATAACAATTTATAGTTCAATATTAAAATTGTGCAGCATATTTCCACAGATACAAAACTTCAGAGATATAATAGTACATTGTGTAATGCTTCCCTTATATCCATGAGAAGAGTACATTGAGTCCAAGAATAATACAACAATGATAAATAAAGTACAAGCATAGAATAATCTTCAATCAGGAGAAGCTCTGGAATCTCTGCATTCACTTCCACTTCTCACTTCACAAACACAACCTAGGAACCCAATTGGTGCATAGCACGTTCCAACCGACCATGTGGACCCTAAGGTCCACCCCCCATGCTAGGAGATGACAAGAGGATACAAAATATAAAAAAAATATAGAGTACAAGACTAACATGACTCCAAAATCCCAAAAGGAAACATGATAGATACATAAGAACAATTACTTCTAGAGGTACAAAACAATGAGGGAGAAAAAATACTAACATACTTGGTTGCTAAGGGTAGTGTGTGATCACATGGCTTGACATGAGTTACCCAATGTAGACCTTCATAGATTACTAACCCCCATCCTGGGTCACCCTAGCAACCTCAACTAATTCCTGACCCCCATTCTTGCACAAACAGAATCTACTTACCTTTCTTGAGGAAAAGGTAGTTGATTTTCCATTCCAGGCCTTCTCATCTTATCCCAAGCCAATACAAGCACTTGAGCCATGAGAGAGGCATCCATTATCATTTTTTAGTCTATTTTCTACCCACCCCCTAACTATTTATTAGGTTATCACTTGATTAACTCAACTTTCTCATTAGTTACCTAGGAGACCACTTAAGGTTCTAACCCCTGTGAGAAGCCACACTCCCTACTACAAAAAACACACAACTCAAGGAACGGGGTGTACCTTTACGCTCATAAAAACAAGATATGAAAATCACAACCACATGTGAGGAATGAACCTTCTCACACACATTCCACAACACAACATTGCAAAGGAACATGGTAACACCCACATAAACTCAACCAACAAGAATAATTGTGGCATCAAGCCAACATACAATTCATGAAGAAAAAAATACTCCCCTTGCCTCTAGAAACAAATTAAAACAATCTACCCATGAGCTCAAACATAAAGATGAGAAGACAAAAAACATCAAATCGATTCTCGATAGATTTCAACACGAATTCAATAAACAAAATCTCCTCAAAACCAATGAACATAGAAAAAGAAAGACACATCAAAATGAAATCATCAAGAGTCGGGTTTTAAAGAAAACATGAATACCTTCAATGTATTAACCATAAAGGATAATAAATAACAAATTACATTTTATTAAATCGATCATTACGAAGTCTGTAACATAATTAAATAAATTATATAGACATGTTTTATAAGTAACTCAACACATCAACTTGGAACCACTAAAAATCAACCTTCAACTCACTAACACAGCACATGTAATATATTTAAAGGGCATTATAAGTATTCACCACCTTTTATTTGAACGTCATTATATAACCATTTAAATAAGTAAGAAAAGTATATATCAATGTATTTCACAACTACACAATCAAATAACAATAACTCCACTGCTTATTTCTCTACATTTAACAAGTAAATATATACATATTCATTACCAAAAAGATATTAAACAACACAACACTTCAAATTAATACTTATTTTAAAGATCATTCCAATCCACATAAATCATGTTTTATTGAAATCATCTAAATTCACAAGATAACTATACAAACCTATTCCATGATAACCAAATACGCATTTTGAGCTACAACCCAAGTATACATTTACACATATATGTCATTGTGAGAATTAACTAAATGAGTAAAGAAATTGATTAAATCTATTCTAAGATATTATATTACTCTTAATCATTGCAAATTACTTTTCAGAATAAACCGTGATATGCATATATACATATATTTATATATACAGATATACATGTATATATGTATATATATATAAACAAAATTATATGCTATTATAAGATAGAAACTGATCACTATAAAATACAACATGCAACCAGCGTGTGTGTATATATATATATCTTAAGAATGTAAAATTATATTAAATTACCAATTATAGATCGAATCAATAAACATAACCAGAGTATAAAGTTAGATATATAAAATAAAATAGAAAGGCATGAAGAGGAAGCGTCAATGCCACTTTTATGCAGGTCAAAGAGATACCTGCTCAATGTGAGTGGGCAAAGAATGCTTTGGAAATTTTAAAGAAAGGCAACTTACATAGATCCACATGATGCTGATGCATTTATCAAGATGGGTGAGTTATTAATATCCACATACTCCAATGCAGTCTTAGATTCTTTTTAGGGAGGCATTAGGGAAAGAGAATAAAAAAAATAGTAAGAGTCAAGTGTGAGAAAGAGACCGTTCCAAAAGATAGTGACATTGGAGGATGCAAACACAAGAACATAAAATCGAATGAAGAGAACAACTAGCTACAACTAGGCATCGCTTTCTCTCACACAAAATAACTTAAGAAAGGAGTGCACCGAACCTCCAACATGGCTACCAACATTGATAAAAGTAGATACAAAGCATCAACTACCACAAGAATGAGTTTATAGAGATAGATCGACCAAGAAAAAAAATGAAGTCTAGGCTACAAAAGAATCAGGCTACTTCCCTATGTGATGTATCGACCCACTCAAAACCATAAGGCAGCTTGTAAAAAAATATAAAAAATCCTAATAAATTGATTTCCATACAACTCCTATGAAGAGAAGTACTCAAAACAGAGGGATAAGAATTGAATTTCTAAGAAAAGATCATCGATTACAACAAACAGGGTTATATATGTATATATCAAAATCAAGAATAAAGGATTTCAAGGGAAAGTAACATAACATTGACAACTATAGTTTCATTTTGAGATAGAGATAACTTTTAGATGAAACATGGCAAAAGAAAACATTAGAACTTGGAAAAACGAATTTGTTGAACCGAAGATTTGTGCTGAGATCCAACTTTTGTTGCAAAGTTTGCTTCTTTGAAAACCCTGATTCTAAACTTCAGACACAACATGCAAGATAAAATCCAATCTTAATTTTTCTAAAAGCTATATTATTTCCAAATATTTTTCCATAATTATCTTTTGTAGAGCAAAAGATTTCTTTTCGAAAATGAAAACCTAACCTTTGAAAATCCACAAGAAAGCATAATAAAACCAGAGAAATGTTCTTGACAACAAAAATCAGTAAAAATAACAAGTTTCTCATATTTTCCTTTTCGAAAATAAAAAATCAAAGCATGAATCAAAAATTAAAACTAAAATCAGAAACTTGCACAATCTTTCTCCACTTTCAAACTTTGCATGTACTTGCATACACAAACTTTCCTCAATTAACATTATCACTTAACTTTTCATTTAGAATAATTCCAAAATAATAATTTAAATGAACAATATCATCTAAGTATCAATTTAAAATTTAACAGTATTTAAAATATTATCCACCTTACTATTAAAATATTTGACATCAACAAAATAATAATACAATATACATTTAAATCTACAAAACATTTCAATTTACAAATTAATTTAATATTTAATTAAATAGTTAACACTTTCACATAATCGCTTTATTAATTAAATTTAATACTTTAATTAAATTGTTCACAAGAATAATAACCTTCGTTAAATCAAACTAATAAATTTAACGACATTTTAATAATATACTTAATCAAAGCAACACTAAATTGATTAATCGACATTATAAATTAACAACTTTATTAAATTGTTAGACAACATTAATAATACCATTAAAATTAATCAACATGTCAACACAAATAAAAACTTACACAATCGACCCAAAGACCAAAGCAGAGGGACATTACATGGGGTCAATTAATATCCCATTAGTAGGCTTGTCATTGATTTTTTTTGTTATATAGAAAAGAACATCGAGTGCATGTTTAATTATTTTGTTTTGTGAGAAAGGAATGTCAAGATACATTTTGGTTTGGCTCTTATGAGGTTGAACATCAATGAGTTAACCATACTCATATTATTATTGTCTTTTGAATGCAAACTTTATGTTTGAACAAAGTGCTTGTATTCACCAATTAACTTGAATGCAAACAATTTTAGAAAACTATAACTCTAGAAACTGAAACTAAGATCTAAAAAAAACAAGATGTAAAGTAGATAGAGCTAAATTAATGCCCGAAAATTCAAAAAATTACCTGTATAAGGAAAAATTATCCCTAGGGCGAATAGGTCCTTGCACAAGGATTGAAAAAATTAAGTTATGAGTTTTTGAGTTGATATTTAATGTCTTCGATTCAAGTTTTAAACAGACACTTTCAGTTACATATTTCTAGAAATTTATGATGAAATCTAAGTGCAATTTAATGAAAAAAAAACAAGAAAAATGATAAATTTATAGATGCAATTTTGTTTGAATTTTTTGATGTAAATGAATGAAAAACACAAATATGGATACTATTATGTAAAATGAATGCAATATGTATGCAATATTTTGGATTTTTGAGATTTTAAAGGATGCAAAATGTAATTTTAAAACCTAATGCAATGCAAACTAATGCAATTTTGAAAATCCTAAATGAGATACAATGAAAATTAATGCAAAATCCTAGATCTAGAGTTTGAAAGATCTCCAAATCAGAAAGCTTATAGTGTAAGAATGTCAGGTTCACCAAAATGAAATAGAGAAAAATAGGTGTGTTGTGTGTGGTGGAGAAATATATTGGGATCCAAGGAAGGTGATTCACCTATATTTCTTCTAATTTCATTAGGAAAAGAGATCTCCCAAAGGTAGGATTGACTTTTAACCCTTAGGCAAGTCAACCATATTAGAGGATCTATTGTTTCCTTTATGACAGAAAATGACAAATATGACTTAAATGCACTTTGGGGAGATAAAAATAAAATGCGTAATGACAAACAAAAACAAAAACTTTCAAGCATATCTGAGAAGGAGAAATTGATGTGCTATCACTAAAAGTGGTGGTTGAGTGTCCTTCCAGGACAGACTCGCCTTAGGGTGAATGGGTCTCTATATAAGGGCCCAAAATATGAGTTCACGGTCCTTTGATCCTTGATCTACACATTGGATTCCTCTAGATTCCACTATTGGAAAGTCGAAAATAAATTCTATAGATGATTTTCTATGGCTTGAAAACTTTGATGACAACTTTGCAAAATTGCACTTTTGATCCAATTTTAATCCTTCTTCACCTGTAAATCTACACACACAAAGAGGGAAAAATGTTTTTTTTTGGGTGAATAAGGGTTTACCTTGGTCAAACCCTAGTTCTGGTAATTAAACCTTGATGATAAAAGATAATGAAAAATGGCAAGGATTGATGAATGAACAAATCTATTTCACAACTCACCAAGCCTTCAATGTCTACCCTTAGAGGACTGAAGTCTAACACGTCTCTCTAAGGATTGGATTTTGCATGAATTGGCTTGAATGATTACTTTATTTGATGCTTTATTGCTTGCTTGAATGCTTGAAACCTACATCATAATGTTAGATCCAAAACATAATATGAACATGCATAACTTTTACATGATGATATGATCTTGATTGCTGCTATAGATGCTTGATAAATTTTCTCTTCAATGCTCTTGACAATAGTTTTTTTCTCTTGTAAACTCTTGATATTGTGTCTTAGGTTTGAATTGATAAAATAACTATGTATTTATAAGTGTTTATCTCATTCTTGAAAAATTAGATTACATAAGCCAACATTTGAAACTTGAATTTGAATCATTAAAATGCTACCAAAAACATATTAAAATTGGGTCTTGGCGCTTAAGGAGGGCAAAAAATGGGTATTGGAACCTAAATCTAGAACACACAATTTCCAAGGTGTTTAAAATAATGTTAGAATTTATTAAATG
This sequence comes from Sequoiadendron giganteum, assembly GCA_007115665.2. Lineage (NCBI taxonomy): Eukaryota > Viridiplantae > Streptophyta > Pinopsida > Cupressales > Cupressaceae > Sequoiadendron > Sequoiadendron giganteum. The sequence goes on along the minus strand of CM021104.1, from coordinate 537,057,009 downwards.
TCAGTTTCCCTTTCAGAAAATGGGAATAATAAGGCACAGGAATGCACAATTTAGGCAATTAGAAGCTTAACTAAATCCAATTAATTAAGGAGATGCAAAAATAGGGTGAAAATGGAGAACATTTTTCTACACTACAATATTATATATATTATATAGTATATACATATATTAATGTATTTTAATATATATTATATATTGGATTATTATTAAAAAATTTAGACAAAGAAATAGAGATAGGGAGAGAGAGGTGGAGAGAGTTAGGGAGGAAGGGAGAGGTAGTTGGAGTTAGAGGGAGGGAGAAAACATCCTCAACCCTCATCTTAAACCTTAAACAATACAATCTCAACCCTTCAATACCCTAAATACCCTATATCCCTCAATCTCTCAACCCTATACCCTATACCCTCAACCCTATCTTCCTCCTTCTCTATTTCTCTCCCTCCACCTATCCCTCTCTCCGTCCCACCATACCAATCCATATCTCATCTCTCTCTCTCTCCCTCCCACCCTAACAATATCTATCTCATTTCTCTCTATTCCTCCCACCCTACCACTCCCTGTCTCCTTCCTTTTGTGTCTCTCCCTCCAACCTTACAATCCCTATCTCCTCTCTCTCTCCCACCCTACCACTCCCTATCCCCCTCCTTCCCTCTTTCTCTCCCTCCCCTATCCCTCTATCTCTCTCCCTCCCACCCTACTAATATTTATCTCCTTCTTTCTCTCTATTCCTCCCAAGCTACCAATCCATATCTCCCTCTTTCCATATCTCACCCTCCCATCTTATAATTCATATCTCCTCTCTCTCTCCCTCCCAAAATCTCTCTCTCTCCATCCCACCCTACCAATCTCTATCTTATTATCTCTCTCCCTACCTCTCTCCCTTCCTCTATCCCTCCCAACCTAAAAATACATATCTCCCTCCTTCCCCCTTTATCTCCATCCCACCCTACTAGTCCCTATCTCCTTCTCTCTCTCTCTCCCTCCCACCCTACCAATCCCTATCTCCTCTCTCTCCCTCCCACCTTACCAATATCTATCTCCTCCTTTATCTTTATTCATCCCACCCTACCATTCCATATCTCCCTCCTTCCCTCTCACCCTCCCACCATACAATCCTTATATCCTCTCTCTCTCCCTTCCACCCTACCAATCCCTATCTCCTTGTTTGTCTCTCTCTCCCTCCTACCCTATCAATCTCTATCTCCTTCTTTCTATATATTCCTCCCACCCTACCACTCCCCATCTTCCTCCTTCCCTCTCTCAACCTCCCACCTTATAATCCCTATCTCCTTCTCTCTCTCTCCCTGGGCAATCTCACAATACTGGTTTACAATTTTTGGCCAAATTGGACATTGAACTAACTTTTTTTTATTAAATCTTCACTTTTGGGAACCTGTAACCATGAGGAATTTGAAGATGATGCAAACTAGTGATTTGTGAAATTGTGTCTATAGATTCTAAATAAAAAAAATTTAAATTTTTTGGATTCAGAGTGCACTTCATTTTCCATCTCCTTTAAAAACTAATTTTTAACAGTATACACCATTTTTAAAGAGTGGTGTTACTGCCTAACACATAACTTTTTTTCTATGAAGGATAAATTTTTATTTTTTTTCAATTTCAGATTCATAACTACGATATATAGTGCATGGAATTAGTTTCATAGAATTTCATTGAATATTTTTTTCTTAATTAAGTTTCAAAGTCAAACTAGTTATAATTTCGACATGATTTATTGGCTAAAAAATAACCATTTTCGTATGTATCAAAATTCGATTTTGTTTTTTTCATTAGATCAAGGACATCAATATCTTGTGCATAGATATTTTTCAGATTTTTTTTGATAATCTGCTATTTTTCCACATGTGAAGAATAGAGAGCTTGGTTTTCAGTGAAAAACCTACATTCACAAGAAATAAAAAATAAATATAATAATAAATTAAATTTATTTAAAATTATACTTTTTGGGAAGCTTAAAATAAGGAATAAATAATTACAAAAAATAAATTTGAAATGAATTCATTTGATCCCCCAAAAGGTAAATCAAAAGTGGTTTTTTATCATCATTTTGATAGGTGTAAAGGAGTCTCTATTATAGGTATGGTTTAAAAATAGCGGGCTTCTATCCAAGGGGGTTTGATTTAAGGTGGTTTAATCAAACCCTCTTCAATTGGAATCATTAAAGTAGAAATTTTTAATACATAAATCATTATATTTTTTAAAAATATGTGATTTTAGGAAAAATCCAGATCTCCCAGAAAGTGTAAACCACTATTATGGGATCACCCCCTCTTTCCTTCCCACCCTACCACTCCCTATATCCCTCCTCCCCTCTTTATCTCCCTCTCATATCCCTCTCTCTCACCCACTCACCTTATCAATACATATATCCCTCCTTGGCTCTTTCTCTCCCTCCACCTATCCCTCCCTATTTCCCTATACCCTATGAATCCCTATCTCCTCTCTCTCCCACCTTACCAATCCTCTCCCTCCTTCTCTCTTTCTCTCCCTCCCTCTATCCCTCCCTCCCTACCACTCCATCTCTAACTCCCTCCCTCTTTCTCTCTCACCCTCCCACCCTATCAATCCCTATCTCCCTCCTATCCTACCTCCTACTATCTTAGGCTCCTTCCCTCTTTTTGTCCCTTCCTCTCTCCCTCCCACCTTACCAATCCCTATTTATACCCTTCCATCTTTCTCACCCTCCCATCTTGCCAATCCCTCTCCTCCCCTTTCTCTCTCCCTACTACCCTAATAATATCTATCTCATTCTCTCTTTCTCTCCCTCCCATCCTACCAATCCCTATCTTCTCTCTCTCTCCCTCCCAACCTACCAATCTCTATCTATTTTCTCTCTATTCCTCCCACCCTACCACTACCTATCTCCATCCTTCCATATCCCACCCTCCCACCTTACAATCTCTCTCTCTCTCTCTCTCTCTCTCTCTCTCTCTCTCTCTCTCTCTCTCTTTCTCTCTCCCGTCAACCCTACCAATCACTATCTCCTCTCTCTCTCCATCCCAACCTACCAATCCTTATATCCCTCCTTCCCTCTCTCACCCTCTAACCTTATCAATCCCTATCTCCCTCCACCTATCCCTCCCTGTCTCCCTCACACCCAACCAATTGATATATTCTTCTCTCTCTCTCTATCTCCCTCCAACCTTACTAATCCTCTCCCTCCTTCCCTCTTTCCCTTCCTCTATCCATCTCACCCTACCACTCCCTCTCTCCCTCACCTTTTTCTCTCCCTCCAACTATCCCTCTCTCTCACCCTCCCAACCTACCAATCCCTATCTCCCTCCTATCCTATATCTTTCTATCTTGATCTCCTTCCCTCTTATTGTCCCTTCCTCTCTCTCTCCCACCCTACCAATCCCTATCTCCATACTTCCATATCTCTCCCTCATTTAGAACATGAGATCCTAGGCATGAGTTTCCATGAAGGAAATAAATGAAATATAGCCAATGGCTATTTAATTTATTCAAGACCGATATGAGATAATGAGGAGGCACCTCATTTATATTATTTAAAGATTAATTGTTTAATAATTAAGTATTATTTGAGGCTGACTTTATGAGGCGCGATTTTCCATGAGGGATGACTTTTCATTATGAAGAGATGTGTCCTCTATTCCATTTAGTATATATGAATGATCATTCTCATTCATTGGGGTCAATTTCATTTCATTATAATTTTCATTACAAGAAGAAGTTCATAAGTGAGTAGTAGATCATCATCCTGTAGCAACATATCAAATTCAAGGAGAAACATATTCAGTTGTATCTAAATCTAGGAGAGGTGCAATTTTTTATTGTATCAAAATCGGCATTGAGTTGTGCCTAAGTTGTAAGTAGATTTATGCTCTTATTACATCAATATATAAGAGATATATTTGTTGGGTTTTTCTCCCTCAAGTTGGAGGGTTTTCCTAGGGTATCTTGTTATGTTCATTGACTTAAGTGCTGCATTTTGTGATTGCTTTCAGTTTTATATATCTAATCATAAAAAATAAAATGGTGTCAGAGTGATTATAAGGAACGATCTAATAATATTTATATAAGAAACATTATCTTCCATTATTATTCTCATTTCAGATTGCATCTATCTTATTTTCAAGATGGTGAATGGGCTCAATATCGAAGATAGACTTGAGGGCGCATCAAAATTCACATATTGGAAGTTTAGAGTGATGCTCTCTTTGGAGAAAAATGAGTTAGCTGGTTTCGTGGAGAATGAATTTCCTGATCCAACTGAAGAGAATGAGAAGCCTCAATGGAAGAGAAATAACACTAAGGCGAAAAAGATGTTGGTTGATTCTGTGAAAGATTACATTGTGCAAATAATCTCCAAGTTGAAAATAGCAAGAGATATGTTCAAGATCTTAGAGGAGATGTATGAGATCAACAAAGCAAGTTGATCTCTTGCATTAAAGTAGGAACTCCACCATATCAAGATGGAAAAAGGAGAATTTTTCATCTCATACTTCATGAAGTTCACCGAGTTGAGAGATCAACTCTCTACCATTGGGCATATTGTTGATAGAAAGGATTTGAATATGTTGGATCTCAATGGTCTTACTACATCTTGGGATTAATACATTCAGGGAATCAATATGAGATCAAAAATTCCTAAGATTGATTGAGAGTAGATTGTATTCAAGAAGAATCAAGGTTGGCTACAAGAGGTATTGGTCAAAACTCCACAAATGAAAACATTCATGTTC